>ML682047.1:16437145-16480891 GCA_007922195.1 Podocnemis expansa
GGGGAGCTGTGAAGGGGAGTGGGGTGGGGGAGCTGTGAAGGGGAGTGGGGTGGGGGAGCTGTGAAGGGGAGTGGGGTGGGGGAGCTGTGAAGGGGAGTGGGGTGGGGGAGCTGTGGGGGAGCTGTGAAGGGGAGTGGGGTGGGGGAGCTGTGAAGGGGAGTGGGGAGCTGTGGGGGTGCCGGGGAGTTGGGTGGGGGAGCTGTGGGGGTGCTGGGGAGTGGGGTGGGGGGAGCTGGGATGGGGTGGGGAGGGGGAGGCTGCAGGGGTGACAGCGAGCGGGGTAGCTTCAGCAGAGAGCCAGGAGTGGGAAGCTGCAGGCGGCTAAGGAGAGGGGAACGAGTAACCTGGTAGATCGGCAGTGGCGTTGCGTGGAAGTTTGGGCTGACGGTAGCTGGAGGAGGATGTTTGGAGGCAATAGGGGGGTGTTGTGGGGTAGAATCTGGGGAGCAGGTAAGAGCGTGTTTGAGAAGGGAAGCAGCTTTGGTTTGTCGGTTTTGAAGCAAGGAAGCTGATTGTCTCTGGGTGCGGCCTGGCTGGTGGCTGCTATTTGGGGAAAGTCTGGAGGTAGTTCGGTTAGGCAGCTAGGGTGTGGGAGGGCATAGGCTGGGGGATACGGCGAAAGGCTTGTTGCTCTGTGGGATTAAAATGTATGGGCAGGTCTTCACATTGAGAAGGAGAATGGTCCTGTGGACAGGGTGCCAGCTTAGGACTTGAGAGATCTTAGGCAAGTAACTTAGTTTCCCTTTGTCTCAGTTTTGTATCTGTAAAATAGGGAATTTGATATTTCTCTATCAAATAGGGTATTGTAAGGGTAAATAAGGTAAAGATTACATGGTGCTTATTAAGTTGTGAGTGAAATATAAGTATGATATCTAGTCATTGGAGAAGGTCTATTAACGGGTACTTAAATACTGGCTGTCTAGTATTACCCTAGTTTCTCCAGACATTCATATTGGTTCCCAAAACATGGTACCTGCTGTTTCCACACTGGAGGATTCCGATTTTTCTCAGGGTGCCTTTGTATTCTGTAAAATCAACAGAAGCTGCTGTAGAAAAGGGATTTTTTGGAAATCCTGAAATTGGATTGGGGCCGTGGTGTGACATTTCATAGTATTGTTTTACTCTGATGTATAAATGATGCATTTATAGCAGGGTCTCAAACACACAGCCTGTGGGCCACATGCAGCCCCTAAAGCTATTTCCTGTGGCCCACAATGACACTGTTGTTACTGATATTTGCAATATCGTTGTATGAAAAGGTTTCAGTGGTGCGGCCCTCAGACTAAAGTGCTAGTCCTCATGTGGTGATTTGAGTTTGAGACCCCTGATTTGTAGTATCAAATGAATTTGCGGATTTGCAAAATTTGCAGCATTTGTTGGATGGCAATTGAAGGTTTTGCCTCTCCAGTGAGTGTGTTTCCTGTCTTCTCTAGAGGAGATGGAATGAGTTGAGGCTGTTTTGAATGCATGTCTCTTAGTGTAAATTTCTCTCTTTGTTTATTTTTAACAAGGTATTTAAAGTGCTTCCTTCAAAACATGATCCTCTCCTTTTCAAACCATTGCAGATGCATTGATATGTGTATAATTGAATAGGGTAGATAAGTACCAGCTGATGATGGCTGGCAAGCTGGTATGGTTGCCTGAAAAAGTTGAGGACTGCTGACCTAACTAACTAGTCATTTTATTTCCAATCTAACAGGAAGGTTTATGTTGCTACTGTCTGAGATCTGCATGTTCAACTCTGTTCTTGATTCCAGGAGAACCGCAGTGCTATTGAGCATGTATGTGGAAGTTGGTAGGAAGTATTTAGCGTTACTATTGTTGTACAATAGTGTCCACAGCAGGTTAGATGTCATCCATGCCTGCAGAAAGATGAAATGCCTGTTTCGAACAGTTTATCGTTTGAGGCCCTGGTCCTGTAATTGAACCTGTAGAAACATAAAGTTGTGCTCATGCAGGTCCAATGGCAGGATCATCATGGCTTAAGAGGACAAGTAACACAAAAAGCATGGGAGCTGAATAAATCATATAGTAGTGTTTTTAGCAAGTGTCCAGTTACTTTGCTTCTAATGTTGGACGAAAACTACCTTGCAGAATAAGATTCACTTAAAAAGTTACACCGTTGGCATGGCGTCCTTTTGCAGGAACTTCTGTGATGATATTAATTCAGTTCACAAACTCTTGCCTCCTACTTTGCTATGCTTTGGGTACTGTGGAAACTCTGGATTCCTGTCATCTCAGCCAAAACCACAGTGTCTCTGGATCTTGTTTTGATGGTTAAAATTGCTTAATTAAGATTGTTTGTTCACTGAGTTAATTATGCATAAAATATTTATGACCCAAGATCTTCTTAATTAGAATACTGATTACAGATTGACCTAACTGTATTTGTGCTGTTTACATATGCCTGCAATGATGTTGATAAACTCTTGTAATAGTTAACTAATTTAACCACCTTGTTCTGTGTGTATTGTAATGTCATTGCACTTGGGTACACAAAGGATCTTAGGGAGGAGGCATGTAGTGTAGAAAAGCCCTTTGGAGAGGTAATGGCTCTTCCTTCTCTGTTCACTGTTTCACGCTGAGGTTTGTTACAATCCACTTTAGTAATTGCCGTTTAAGATCCACAGCAAATCCTAACATAAATATAGGGGATTTTTCCAGATTATAACAGGGCATGTCATTTGCTCCATTAAAATCCTTTTCAAAGAATTAAGAAAGCTGAAAAAACTGTCCCCTCAAGTACACCAGTTCCATGAAACTTAATGAAGTCCTGTAGATGCTATTAAATGAATTGCAGTGGTTTCTTGTGTGGGTACAAATCCTGATCCATTGCATAAAAACAGGTTTCTGTTAAGATACCATGCTTAACACACAATTAGTGATAAAAATGAAAGAGAATTTGAGTATTAGTGGCTTAATGTGAATTGCAAGAAATTTGTGAGATGAGGTAAAAATTCTTGCATGAACTGTTCTGTAAGCTTAACTGAAGAACTGTTTGTGAATAATGCATCTCCGACAGCAACTGAACTTTCTGAAACATTGCTTATACTGTACTTTTAAAAATAAACAGACTTAAGGCCATGTAATACAATTAGTTGTTAAAAAATTTGGTATAGAATTAAGTAATATATATAGTCAGATACTAGACAATTCAGGCTTAAAGGTTTTCTCCTCTGTGGTTAATACCAAAAGTTGTATGTGGTGGTGATGCCAGAATGCTCAGGACATTATTAAATAAATTAAGAACACTAAGTATGTCTCTTCATAAAGCATGTTGCTAGGAGGTGACCCTTCAGCCTAGTTCAGTGACTTTCAAACCTATGAGTTGGGACCCAGGACTGGGTCACAGCTGCTGTTGCCGCCGCTGCTGCAAGGCTGGAATGCATTGTTCAGAGATGTAATTGTTGGGTCCCATGCATAAATTAATTTTTTTGACTGAGTCCTGAGGAGAAAAATCTGAAAACCACTGGTCTAGTTCTTGAAATTGTGTTGCAGTATTGCGTTTTTGTTGGTTGGCCTCAGGAGAAGGAGTCACGTGAACATTGTGGAATTATTTTTCACGCTAAGCAAATGATTCTGTAAACATGCAATCAAATATGACTTTGAATAAACACAATGACTTCCAAACCCTCAGTTTGACTGTTATGAACTATTTTAGTGCATCTTTTAAGTTTTATCAATCAATCAATCAACCAAATCATAGGGTTGGAAGGGACCTCATGAGATCATTGAGTCCAACCCCCCAGGGCTTGAACCCAGGACCTTCTGCATATTAAGCAGAGGTGCTAGCCATTTTACTTTGACTCTTAAAGCTTAAGCTCAATTTCTCAGATTTTGGCGATATATTTTTGAGGTATTCTGATTACCTCTTTTTAAAATTTCATTTCCATTTGGGTTATGTTTTCATAGGAAGGTTATTTCAGTATAACCAAAGGCATGAATGTAAGTTGACATAATTGTAGCAGTATAACCCCAAATGGACACTAACAAACTCTCCTAGTTTAGTGGAGGCACAGTTTGTATTAGCAAAAAAATATTTTGGCCTGTAAAACTTACATAAGTTCCTTAAACAAAATAAGTTATAACTAGAAAATGACTTAATTGCAGTTTATAGCAACAATGATGTTGGGGGGTTTTGACAGCATAGTATGTCAGGTGAGGTGTGTGATTTCCCCTCACCCCACTGCTAACTGACATAGCTATGTTAACAAAACAAGCATAGACAAGGCCTAAGAATGCCACCCCACCAAAAAACCCCCAAACAAATAAGGGGTCGTGTGATACTTTTAAAAACTAACAAATATATTTATCACATGAGCTTTCATGAGAGAAATCCCACTTTGTCATGTGCTTGAATATGGAAAACTTGTAGTAAGGGAGGGAAAAATAAATCCAGTGAAGTGTGAGTGATAAGGTGTGGTGTCTTTTGGTCTTCTCTTGTTACTTGGGGAAGAGGTTTAAGGTGAACCAAAAAAACTTACTCTTACAACCCCACATAGGGCTGTACCTGTGCGCCTCTGAAGAGACACTGATATAACTGGTAAAATTTTCTGTGTAATCAAGGCCTGATATTTGTGAAGTGTTTCTGGTAGCCTTTTCTAAGGAAGATATTTTTCTGCGACTGTAAATTTTCTCTAGTCACTAGATTACAAACATTTAGAAGGTCATTGTGCGTTGTCAGTTAGTAAACTTTTTGAGATGCAAGAGTTTCAATCCTAGTTGGGAACACCCTAGTCAGATTATTTTTGAGATTATTGTGCAGATATAGCAATCATCGGTCTCCTTATCGGTTGCCTGTTTTCTGCAATACTCCTCTGCCTAGTATTCGGAGAGGAAAGAATAATAAAAGCTCAAAACAAATCTGTATAATGTGCCACATCTGCATTAGAGACATGTTTAATCCGCTCGAGAGTTGTCTGCCCTCAGTGTCTTTTCTTGATAAATTTACCAGATGAGAGATTTATGGTAGAGGATGCGTGGAGAGCTTCATGGTCCTCAGAAGAAGAGACAAATAATTATCTTGTCTCTGACAGCATTCTGTATCAACCGTGGTTTGATTTACGAAACCAGTGGAACCTTCTGAGCTGGTTTCACATGGGATGTGGAATTTGTGCTGCAGCAAAGTTTTGGTTAGAGACAGTCCACTATTCAGTGTGGATGGCTACAAAGCATGACACACATTCTCGAAGACTGCAAAATGACTCAACTTCCTGGAGGTTTTTGTGCCTTGAGCATCATTGATATGAATGCCGTGACTTGGCTTGACTGGATTGAATATGCCAGATTAATAATTCTCATTTATTTAACGCAAAAAAACCTTCTGTTTATATTAAATTTTGGAAAGAAAATATTTTTTCTAAATTGATATTGTGGGTTTAAACTGCCTGCCTGCATCATTTTAGTAACATGCACGTTTTGTGTTTTTTAATCTCTTACACGCTTGCTTTGTGAGATCTGTTTATTATCTTTGATCAAGTAAAGGGTGCTTTTTCCGGGCTTGGGCTGCTAAAGTAAGTCTGTGGTTAGGATTCCTCCTTTATTTCTGAGGTCCACAAAAAGGAGAGCAAGTAATTAATTGTAAGTAGGACTCTAAATTGTGAACTAGCTAGTTGTCAGTTGTTACAACACTGAAGGTACAAGGATTTTACTGTTTCCTGTGTATTTGACGATAAATTGTGAGGAACAAAGTTTAAAAATGTGGAAGTCAGCACTTATATTATAAAACAAATGGTTTCTCTACCCAACTACATTTAAAAGATGAATGGGTTTTAGGTAAACTAAAGAATTTATTAACTGGAAATACATGCATTTTGTCAATAAGAAATTACGGTTTCCACTTAAATTGTTGCCTTATAGTTCTGGTTTCCGCTTTGCCATGTGTTACATGAGAACAGCAAGTACAATCAGAACAAAAATTTTAATAATTCCCATGTGAAAACCTGATTGTGAAAAAATTAATAAGGGTTTTTTCCAAAACACTTTCTTAGATGTATGCTAATTTTGTGAGCATGTGGAATCAGGAGCTGCTGACTAGGCAGGGTTTCCTGGTAACATCCTGGTTGGCAGTAATTGAGCCTTGCTGGAAAACCTCTTAGATATCAGTGTGGATAGAAATGATTACACTATTTGAAAACTCTTTGACTTGTTACATATTTTGTAGCAACCAGCATTCCCTAGCATGGATTAAAGATGCAGTTGTTCTAAAAGAATTTTAGAGAAAATGCGAAGTTATGCTTGAAACTAACAAATGTAGTTCAATATTTCTGTTCAGAAGCTTAGCATTAACTTATTTATGGCTCTCCTCCTCCATCTTAACAAAAGGTTTACTTTGGATTGTTTACTTTGGTATAAAGCAAAAAGTAGCCTTCTGGTCTTCATGGAGTGACCCCAATAGCTGAGCCCTCCTCAATGATCCTGCTTAAATTTGTTAGTCTTTAAGTGCCACAGGACTCCTTGCATCTTTTGCTGAACTACACTAACACAGCTGCCCCTTTGGAACTTGCTTAAAGAGGGGCTGTATTAGCATGACCTACATACAAGCTACCTAATATAAGTAGTAATGAGAGACTATATTGACCAGAAATCAGGGGAAGTTGCCTTGGGGAAATGTATAAGGGCCAGCCTGCTCATTGGCTTAAATGTTTTGTATTTGTGAAGTTTATTAGTTTTAAATCTTTTAGAATAAATGCAGCCAGACACTTTTGGCCAAGATGAATTTTGCGTTTAACTCCCTCTAGCTGCTTAGCTCCTGATCCAGTCACAGGTCTCTTCTTGTTGTAATTTCCTAACATACAACTCTCACTATTAAAAGACAAGTCTGGAAATTTAAAGATGATTTTAAATCACATTTAGTCAAGTGTTTGCCATTGGCTTTGGGAGTCATATTGCTAACCCTCAGCACCACTCTTGGTGCCTTTTATTATTAAGGATAAATGAACATGTACCCAACAAATGACACAGCTGATGTGGACACTTTTCTTTCGAAGATGTAAACTGTCTTAATAGTATATTTCTAATAGCCAGAGCTATTGTATGATGCCAAAGGTCCCACTGAGTAGTATTGGACTAGTAATAATGCCTCTGAGCTTGTATAAATTGCCGTGGCTTGTTTTGTTTTTTTTAGTGGTGCAGTATTATAAATGGAAAAATACAAGGTCTTAACTGACTTACGGTAGCTGCTATTGCACAACCCACTGAACTCTTATCGCTGATATCAGAGAGTTAAAACTGAGGTGGAACACTTCCAGAACTGTCCTATTAAAATGAACCAAAGAGGGTATGAATTTTGACAAACTTGATGGGACTTCAGACTGTATTTTGAGTTTAAAATAGACTGTTTCTGGCAATGTCTTGTGTTTTGTGTGGATTTCTTTCTTAAAGTCATGTGCTTTTTCTTTGACCTATGTCTAAGATTCCATTCATATGGGTCTTCCTAGATTTAAATGCAGCTCAAGCTAAAACACTTTCTAAGGAAGTTTAACACATTTCTTCACTGAGCATTTCTTAATATCCACTAGTAGATTACATCCAACTGCTGCTGCAAGTGGTGGGAGTTCTAGCATAGCTCATTTGCTCATGTTTTTGCATTATGTTGTGTAATCTTGCTTAATGCAAAACTAGACATGATTGTGTGTCATTGCACTAGCGCTTCTTCTGTTTGAGCTGTTCCTTTGAGAGCTTACAAAAGAGCTCAGAATAAATGTAGTATTGTAAAAACCATTTTTAAAATTTACGTACCCATAGGTCTAAATTGTATGTAAAGCCACTGTCTCTGGGTTTTTTTGTTTGTTCTTAAACTGGCTTCGATTTAGGATAAATACAATTACAAGTCCAGTGTAGTTATACACTAACAAGTGAAATAAATATACATTCTGGCAAAACTGGCAAATGTTTTATTTTGGGGTATCCGGTGTCTCGGCAAATCTCTTGCTGAAAATTCCTTCTTTTAAAAACAAAAACAGAATGAGGTGTTTTTTAAATGCCGAGTTTACTTATTATTGGATGTGGAACTAATTTGTCTTATGCTCTCCTTTGCAGAGTGGAAAAAGGAAAACCCATTTACAGCATTCACTGGTGGTTCTCCAAGCATCGTTTGAGCTTGCTGCAAGTTAGCCATGCAGCCACCTCCACGGACAGTTCCAGCGGGGGCAGGTGGACCACCTCCTGCAGGAATTCCTTGGAACACATATACACGAACCAGCCTATTTAGTAGACGGGCAAATGCGCCAGTTTCAGCATCAGCTGCCCCAGTGCAACCTGTGACAGACCCTTTTGCATTTGGCCGGCAAACTCCACAAAATTCCCTGCTAGGTAATCCATCCAAAGGTAATCCACTTGTTCAGCCAGGTCCTGCTCCACCAGTGTTTCCTCGTCCAGCTCTTGTGCATACTTCTTGTTCATATGCAGGGGATAATTCTTATGGAGTGCCTGCATCTTTAGCAGCACCTGTGTCTCAACCAGGAAAAAACTCAAATGTGGTGACGCCTTCATCACAGGCACATATTATAAATAGCACTGCAGAAACGCATCCAAATGCAGAACACGTTTCCCATAGCCCTTCGGCACAGTCACTTTATGTTACAGGAGACGCACATGAAAATTCTCTTAGCGGACATCTGGCGCCTGTGGCAAACCGGCCTGTAAGCAGGCAAGAAATTAACAAAGATCCAAGTGACACTGGTTCAGTACCTACAATTCTACCGTTCCTCCCTCCGTCTCTGCAACAAACCCCACCTCAGTGGAGACCCGTTCAAGGCAACCTGCAGTCTCAGGTTCAGAACTACTTGCCCTACAATGAACCACCTCCACAGAATGCGGTTTATAGCGTTTCTCACTCTTCTGCCGTTCCTTCCTATCCTCCTCCCCAGGCAAATCTGCACCAGGGTCCTGTACATCAACATACCCCACAAAGTACTGTGCAGGAAGCTTCACCCGTTGGTGGTGAAAAGAATGAGATAAGCAGTTGGCCAGGTACCAGCCATCATGTGAACAGCTTTCATCCTGAAAATATGGCTAGACAGAATACAGGAACGACTGACCCTTGGCCAAGTCAACCTTACCAAGAAAAGTTTTACCCACATCCTCTTCTACCAAACTCCGCTTTTGTTAATCCTCTCACTCAGGAAAGTAGTCCAAAAAACCTTTCTCAAAATGTGTCTGAAACACCAAGTGGGCGTACATCCACGAATGCGGATTCGGGAACAATCTCCATGTTTTTCAAAGGGGATGAGGCAGAAAATGAAGAAATACTTTCATTAGGAAAAAACGATGTGCCTGGTAGAGCTAATTTGGATGCTTCTCAGCTGAATTCAGGACATGTGTATCACCAACCACTACATCCTCAGCAGGCTGCAGCTAGTGTTCTCTCTCAGTCACGGGTTAGAACAGGCTCAGCTAATGAAGCAGTGCAAAAGAGAATGGATGTCCAATATTCTTCTAAAACAATAAGTGGCCAACATGAGACACTGTCCAGTAAAAACTCTATATACATTAGTGATGATGTTAACAAAGCTCATAGGAATGTTGGGTCACATTATGAAAACGTTGAGAACCTAGAATACATTCAGAACCAAGAAGTTCTGCCAAGTGAACCACAAAACGTTACTCACCCATCCCCAAGTGTAGGTTCTGAACTGTACCCATATGGGTCATTAGCTGGGCAGTTGCTTCCAAAAAACGCCATTGTGAGCCATGCGGAAGGAGGACCAAATCTAGAGGCACCCGACTCGTTACCTCATCCTGTTAGATCTGATAGTGTATCCTCAAATTACAGTAACATAAGCCACAGGAGTGTTGCTAGTTCAGCAAGACCTCAGGAGCTTGCTGGCACATTTATTCAGCAAGAAAGTGGGAAGCCTGATGAGGAGTCATGTACTAGTTTCTTTAAGCAGATTGACTCCTCTCCTTTGGGAGGGAGTTCGAGTGAGTCAAATGTTAGCAAAAATTACCGTAGTAGTCTGTCCCAGCCTCCAGCTCCAAGTCCTCCCAAACCTACAGGAATATTTCAGACAAGCGCAAATAGTTCATTTGAACCAGTAAGGTCTGATGTGGTAGGGGTAAAACCTGCAGAGGTTGACCAAGCAAAGATGGTAGTTGAGCTAAGAGAGAACCACCCGAACCAAAAGAGTACTAAGAAGAATACAGCTATCCCAGCTGCCTCACCAGGTAATCTTGAACAACCACCAGATAACCTGGAAACTATTTTCATGTCTCAAGGACGCCCATTGCCTCTGACGGTCACTGGTGAACCTGGAAATGTGTTGCAGTCCATTGGTGCACCTCTTGTGGAAAACATACAATCTGTGCCTGAGAAAAGACCCTCAACAAGAGTGCAGGGAGGAACTAAAAAGTGTGAGAGTCCAGCCACAACTCTCTGGGCTCACAATGAGTTACCTAACTTTGGGGGCAATGTTCTTCTAGCTCCTGCTGCTCCTGCTGTGTATGTACCTGCCAAGCAGACAGTGGAAATTATTCAGCCACCTGAAGAAGGGCCATCCATTGTGCAGCCACCCCAGCGTGGAAATGTGTCTTCTGAAAACCTTGAGAATCCTCCCAAAATGGGAGAAGAGGAGACACTTCCGTCTCAGGCAAGTTCAGGTTATGCAAGTTTGTTGTCTTCTCCACCCACGGAGGCTTTACAAAATCAGCCCATCTTGATTGCCCAGCCTAATCAGAGCTATAATTTGGCTCAACCAATTAATTTTTCTGTTTCTTTATCTAATCAGCTAACTAGGAATGAAAATAATCTTACACTGAAAGATCCTGGTGTTGAAAGTAAATCTCTAACAGGACTGCATGCTGTATCAGCTGGTGGCATCCTTTCTGGGGAAAATATGCCATTGTCTGTGGTGCAGGTTGGGTCTTCAGTTAATACACCTCCATCTTCTAATCTGGCACATTCTAATCTGTTACAAAGCCCTATTAATGCTTCTGAAATCACATCAAATCAATCCACAAATTTGTTGATGCAACGTCCATCTCAAACCCCAGTTGATTTGGCTCTAGAAGATCAAAAGAATGTTAATTCAGAAGGTGAATTTGCTAGTAAACCTGGATCTAACTCAGCTCTTTCTCCTGGGATAAATCTCCCCAGTGGAAATGCAAGTGTGTTGTTAGTTCCACCAGTGAATACCGTGGTGCCTAATAATAATTCTACAAATGACTCAAATAGCCATGAAACTTCTGGAGCACTTGATTTTACAGTAACACGGACAATGGAGAAAAACAATGCAAGTAATCCTGTACAGATGCATAATCCATTACTTTCTTGTGGTTCAGTATTTCCTCAGCAACCAATCAATCATGCTAACCAGCTGGGGCAAGAGACACATGACAGACAAGATTTTTATCAACAGGTAACAAAAGATGTACAGCATCAGGCTCCATCAGACAGAGCCACACAGGCCGCATTGCTTTCTCAGCACCAAAAGCAAACTGCTCAAATGCCAGAAACAGTACCTTCTGGGAAGTCCTTTGTTCCTTCAAATTACCAGACAACTTCAGGAATTAAATCTACCCAGGCACCACAGCGACAAGAGAATCAGGTGCCAACTAATAGGTATTATCCAGCAGGTCCCCCAGAGGGTAGTTCAACACAGCCACCAACAAGCTATGATCAAACAAATCCTGATAAACAGCTGTTTTCTGGTCAGTCATCGAATGCTCCAATGTCATCAGCCTCTGTTACCGCCAGTCAGCCAACCATGCTGCAAGAACAGCAGCACCCACAACCTTCTCAAACTTCTCAGGATACCGTTGGGCCACCACAAAACCCTTACTACTATTACAGGCATCCTTACAATGCTTATCATGCACCATATCCGCAGCCTTACCCTCCCATGGATCCTAGAACAACAGCTCATCTTTATTACCAGGTAGAGTTGAATTTTTTCCTCTTCCCCCATAACTGTATTGATGCATTTAGTAACTTTGTCTTTGACTCATAATGAAGCGTTTGGTAGAGTGATTGACAGAGAGTACAGCGTTTATCTGGAAAGATTCACTTTATATTTCATTATAGAGAGAAATCACAATGTGAGTAACAGGCAAGAATGTAAGCAAAACGATAGGTAACAGGAAAGCCTTTGGAAGGGTGGTTTGCTGTTTTTTGATATTTTCATTTCTAACTGGCAGCTTTAAAGCTAACAAACATGACACGTATATGATGTCACAAAACAATTAAAAATTCATAGAAAAATAAATTCTCAGCTGGGAGTGTGAAAACCAAACCTGTAAAGATAGAACTGAAAATGATGGGTAATTGGGTTCCTAGAGTTTAAATTACAAACAGGTTTAAGATAGGAAATGAATATTAACTTCTAGTGTAATAGTGACTGGTGTCTGACCCCTGATTTGGCCTGTGTGAAAAAGATGGTCCTTTCAGCTGTGTCCTAATGAGACAGTTACACAAATCAGAAAATGCCCTACCTCCCAAATGGAATGATTGACAGCTTCAGTAATATTTTTTTATGTGGGTTCGAAGGCACGTTGCCAGGCCAATAATGTGGCTACATGTACTCTCTGAGTAATTTAGATGATAAACTTCACTATCCAGGGTGCTCCATACAGTATCTTTTGTGGGGCCTAATTTCAATTTTTCAAGGTTAGTGGGGAGAGGAGGAAAGGAAATTGAGCGTTCAGATACAGGTTAGCCATAGCGAAATGTGGTGGGTTTTTTTTGGTTTTATGTTCCTTGTCAAACAGTTTAACTTACTAGCTGATGATCTAAAACTTCTTTCTTTGAGGAGGACATATATGGACATTATGACCCACGCTACCAGCACCATGACAGAGGCAGTGCTGCCTATATGGAACCTGGGGGTTATCGATACAGTGAACCTGAGCGTCCCAGTTCCAGAGCTAGTCAGTGCTCTGATAGACCTCTTTCTAGGTATGTCATTAGATAAGTGTGAAAAGGTTTCATGTGTCCTGATCACTAACTGAATTTCTTGTGTGTAGCTCAAAGTATGAGAGCTAGATGTATGAAAGGAGTCTGTCAGGATTGACAAAACATTCTACAATTCTAATGATCCATCATATGACACACACAAAACATGCTGTTAAACACATCATACAAAAGTATGAATTGCGGATTGTTTGTTTTTGGAGGCGAGGGATCATAATGCCGTGTACCAAAAGACATTGATATTACTGCCATCATGTTTTTACCAGTCCTTAAGCCCATAGCTTCCTCATGTCATTTTATAGGCTCTCCTTATAGACTTACTCCAGTCAGAGGGGGCTCAGAATAGAATCAGTACTGACAGTCTCTATTTTCCATCTGACCACTGCAAAAGCAGTGCAGTTTACAGCTCATTAGAGAGTAAGAGTAACGTTTTCAAAGCTGTATGGACTAGGTAAAATCTCTAGTCCTTTTAACAAGCGGTATTTCTGCATATACCTCCTTGGATTTGCGTTTGAAGACATGCGTCCCTCATAAGATTTTTGTGCAATAAAGCTAGAAGGAGGATTTTAGACGTAGTTATTGAAATGAATTTTCAGGGAGCAGTGAAGGCAATAAGTGACTTAATGCAATATGATGTTTTCACCTCAAGACATAGGAGTTATGTCACAGATTATAATTTATTAATTTTTCAAAATATAATAAATATACCAAAATACTAGATTCATCAGAATACACAAAGTAAACAGGTAGGATAAAGGGAACAGAGGAGAATTGCCGAACTTATCTCCAGGGTCTATATTAATCATGGACCCCTGAAAACTCTGGCCAAATTGCTGTGAATTTTTCGGGCTCTCCCATTCTCCAGAAGGCCCGCCATTCATTAATTGCACAGTCTGGTCCGTCATATGTTTGGTGGGAATCAACTTTTCCAGGATTAATCTTTTCAATGGCCAATACCACATATTAATGACTCTGAAACTTTGTCTACCCCACCTGTAGATAAGTCTACAGTCTTTTGAAAAATTAATAAATTATAATCTGTGACCTAACTCCTATATTGTGAGGTGAAAACACCATATTGCATGAAGTCCCTTGTTGCCTTCCCTCCTCCCTGAAAATTTCTTTCAATGATTTTGTCAGACATTCCCCTTCTAGCTTTATTGCAGAAAAATCCTACGAAACAGAGTTCAATGCTAAAGCTTCACAATTTTAAAAGGAATTATCATACCACACATTTTTTTCTCCTAAATGAGGTGACTCCTATCATTGCTTGTTGCCTAAATTGGCTTTATAGATGCATCACCTCTTCGCTAATTTCTGATAGCATCAGGAAGAAATTCTACTTGGATTAACAAATAGATTTACTGTATGAGCTTTAGTGGGAGAAAATCCCACTTCGTCAGGCACTTTGAAGATGGGGATCTTGCAGAATGGGAGGAAAATAAATGCAGGGGAGAGTAGGTCCCTGAAGGATCAGATGCTGGTAACTTTCAATCACTGATGGCATGGAATGGTTTGAATTAGTGATCTTCAAGTATTTGGGATCTAGTTCCCTTAATTGTCTACTGCCTGTTAGTGCAGTTATTGGAAAAACTAGAATGCTAGATATTCTGTTGTATAGTGAGCGTGTATCTTCTGCCACTGTTGAGAATAGCCACTAATGCTGCTTTTAATCATGGTGTTTTATCTCCTGTATTTTTTTCCTCTTTCAGGCAGGGGTATCCTGAAGATTATTATAATACAAAAAGTGGTTGGAATGATTATTATGCAGACTACTATACAAACGCTTATAATTACGGAGGTAACAGTTGGACAGTAAACTCTAAATTTTTCTGAGTCGCAAACACTTGTGGGAAGTGTGTAAAAATTAGCACCGGAGAACTGCTAACAAAACTAAATTTGTGGTCTTTCACTGGAGTACTGACATTGCCATATTTCACACAGCTATTGAGAATCAAATTTTTCGTTTTTTGAAAATCAATCTCCTGTATTTCAGTTGTCCTTAGTGCTCTGCTGTCCTCTCTGTTCCCTTGGCTCAGTTGGAGGAAAAAGCAGAGAATTGAGTTTGATTTCATTGTTTGGATTCACTTCGGCAATGAGGAAAATGGTCAAACTTTTTTTTAACCTTATGGTAAAATTATTCTGTGGAGCATGTATTGGATTGCTTGCTATCGTCTGTACAACACTTATTACCGTGCCCACGTGTCCCTGAACACATGTGCTGTAAACAAATTCTTCATCAATGGGAAAATATTTACCAGAGCATAAATTGGCTCATGCTGAAAATGTAGAAGCCTATATAAATAGTATGTTCCCCAGTCATGTATGGGGCAGCCATGTTTTTGAGACCAGCATTTGAATTAATTCCGACCAATGGAAGTAGAGGATTCTGTAGGCAATTCCTTCGCCTCCTTCAAGACTGTCTCCTCCAAACTCCAGGATTTTAGGCTGAGGGATTCTATGTTCTCTTAGAAATTGTGTAATTGTATGTCATAACTAAGCCTCACAGAAATTAGATGAAAAGTTCTATGAGATTACAGAGACCATCTTTTTAAAAGAATATAGTATAGTAGACAACTAGAGTTTATAACAGTAATCTGCTAACTACACTTGGATGTAACCAACAGTATTACAGAGTCATGAAATTGATATCCAACCTTGTAGCTTACAATTCAACAGTTCAGTCTATAACTTTTGTTTGTATCTCATTTGGTTATTGCAGAAAGTATGAGTAAACATATTTATACTAAAATAGCATCTGTGTAGTTTCAAAAGCTTTTTTGTTTATTTGGATTTCTACTGTAGTTATCTCAGATGTTAACAAAATACAGGTGTATATATTTCAGGAGGGAGCAGATAGGTGCTCACAGACTCTAACTGGTCAAAGTTTTTAGATTAAACCCATTGTTTTCTTTAAAGATCCAAGCCGCTGGGAACATTATCCCTCAGCATATGATTCCAGGTACAGAGATCCCAGAAGTTACGACCAGAGGTACTGGTATGATGCTGAACACAACCCATACCAAAAGAGAGAGGCATATCCATATGAAAACAGGTTTGTAATCTGTGCCTTTTACCTGTAGGTTTTGAGAGCTGCCTTCTTAGTATACTTTACTGAAACTTTTGATTGGCCAGAAGGATTTAGACTCTCAAGTTATTATGTAAAAGTTCTGGACAGCATTTTTGTAGTTCATTTGGAAGGCAAGTGACTTACTGCAGGCAGGCAAATCCATCACATGAGAGACTGTTAAAATATCTGAGGTATGAAATAGAAATGTTCTTAAAGTGTACATTGCCTGTTTTTGTTTTCTTTATGATGAGGAGAATTATGATGGAAATTGACGTAACCTGAATAAACTACTTTTGAGAGTGATACTAGGAAGAATAGGGCTTTATTTTTAATTAGCTTTTTCAATGAAAGTACAAAGTCTAAAGAAAAGCTAAAATGGGCAAATGTTCTGCTTGAAGCTTTCTGTGTTAGAATGGGTTCAGAGTTTGGATATTGATCTTAATTTTGAATAGTCTAGATTTTCACAATTAGTCTCTAAACAATTTTACAAGTTGAAAGGGATGCTGTCAGGGTAAAATCATGTCTTTTTAAAAGCTGATTTTCATGTTTGCTACTAACAGATGATAAAAACATTAACACTCTCTGTTTATCATTTGTTTACTTTTTGCAATTCAGTTTGGATAGTGAACACAAGATGAAGCATTTTTTTGTTTCTCTTGTACTTGCTGTAAAGCTGGGCTTAAATCACAGCAAGAGAATATTTTCCAGGCAAAATTAACTTTGAATGTATTTCTATTAAATCAGCTTTTGAACCCTCTATTTCACACCACCTAATTCTGTGGGCTAGTCTGTGACATGTTTAGTTAGACCATATTCTCTGGTTAATGGAAAATCAATATCCACTGAAATTAGTTCTTCGCTGGATACAGGCTCTTCTTCATTCTCATATTTCGTTGTTTTTCAGACAAGACCGATACGAAGATCACTGGCGATATGATCCTCGCTTTGTTGGAAGCTTTGATGATGAAACTGAGCCTCACAGAGACCCTTATGGTGATGAATTTGACAGACGCAGTGTCCACAGTGAACATTCTGCCCATAGCCTCCATAGTTCCCGCAGTGTTCACAGCCGTCAGAGTAGCTTCAGTTCTCGTTCTCAGCAAGTGAGTTTCATATGAGCATATCAGCTGTTGAGCTTTGTGCTTAATGTTGGGGGTGGAGTTAGCCAGAAATCTCTTGGACCAAATCCTAGAAGGTTGAGGATGATTAAATGTACAAAAGTCATAATTATGTCTGTTTTTCGCTTGGATAACAGAGACATGTTTTGAAAGCCCATATTCAGCAGCTGGAGCCCAAATGTTGTCAGAGTGTACTCTTAATTTTAAAATATTTATTTCGTAGATCTGAGAATCTTGGGGCTCAGTTGTGCTTGTTGCTGTGGAAGCATATAGGAGGAAATTTTATCTGCTTTGGCAAGCTTATGATCTAAGGGCTTGATTTTACAATTCAGTGGGCATGGGAGTGCTGCTACATTTTGCTCTAAGAATGTGTCCACATTTTTACTTTTATATGTCCTGTTCATCCCATCATCACAAGAATAAAAAATAATGCTGGGGTGAAACTTGGCATATATTGAGAGACAAGGCTGTTGAATTGGTATACAGAATAGTCTTCTACTGTAATCTTTTTAAAGTAAATTACTCTTATAATTTTAAGTACAAATGCACAAGGTAATTCCATCAAATTGCATTTGAACTGGGAGAGGGTTTTCATTGTATTCTATTAGTAGAATTTGTGTTATTTGTAGTCTTGTATGTAAACCTTTTAGCAGTCCAGATGTAGGCACCCATTTGGGACCTAAATGTTTCATTTATATTGGAGATAGAGAACTGGAACTCATCCAGGCATTTATACCAACTATCCAGACTCAATCAAGTTGGATTTTCTCTAAGTCAGGAGAGGAACTAAGAAGAAAAGATTGCAGTGTTCTGATCCTGGCTTAGTTGTCTGTGCAAAAGCTCTCCAGACTGGCATAATACACATGCAAGTAATCATTTAAAGAATGGGAGGAGAGGGGGAGGAGTTTGGGGAGAGAGAAGGGCAGACATAGGTGAGCAAATCAAATTGTAGGAGGGAAATAGAGCTTTAAAACAGACGAGGTAGTCTAGCTCATGTGCTGTATATTACATAATTCAGCATGCAGTTTTCATACCTCCTGTGGAAGTCTTTTACAACTTAGTATATTAAAATAATCATAAGGAGGCCATTTAATTGTTAAATGGGAGATGGGAAAGCCAAAGAACTCAGTCCTGTTTGCCTTGTTGTTCAGCCAGTGTGATTCCTTCCCATTCTGCTATTGTCTTGAATACAGTAGTTACTATTCTGTTCTACTCAGAGCCAGCTGTATAGAAGCAACCACGATCTGACAGCTAATGCATATGAAACAACCACGCAGCCAGTCTCGCGTCATGCAGATTACCCATACAGAGGATATCCTGCTAACTTTGATGGTCAACAGCCTTTTACAGATTATGGCTACTCAGCTGAAACTGAATGGCCATCTGTGGAACAAGGTATTTGCAGAAATATGGGGGAAGGTTGGGTTGAGAGAATAGTTAACAAATCCTTGCTGTTGTGCCTTTCAGTCAACTTTAAAATGCTTTACAGACATTTGTCAAGTCTGTTGGAAGCAAAAATGCCTACATTCTTAATAGATACTAGAGGGACTACAGTAGAATATAATGTTCATAGTATTTGTAGAGTCATTGACATGAGCTATGCACAGGTTAAGTTTTTCTCAGTATGAGGATGGTCCATTGCTTGTTCCTTCCTGGGTTTTCACTGAAAAGTTTCCATATTTTATGGATACATATTAATGGATGCTACTAGTTATGTGTTAAGTACTGCACACTTCTTTGCATTTGTGGAGTTTGCTGTAGAGCTGTGTGTATGCTATAGGATGCTGTAAAACTCTCTTGTTATCCTAAGCATTTGAATAAGATCATCTCTTGCTTCATAGAGAATTGTTGAAATAAAGCAATTATTTTGAAGTACATTTATCATCCTTGATTTTTCTATTAACTTTGCTTCTTGTAGTTAAACAGCAGTGTTTTTAAGATGAGTTTTTCATGTCATGCGGTTCTGTAAGAAAATATTTGTTAGAAGTCCTCTAACACACAGAAATACACAGAATTATAATGGGGCTTGATAAGTAATGTGTCTCTTGTAGGAAATTTTAATGTGTTTAAATAAACAGTGTGAAGTTCTTTATGCAGATCTTAGACTCATGATTGCAAATTCTTGAGCTGTCTGTCCTCAGTACTGTCTCTTGTAGCTGATAGGACAATACAAGTATAACTTGATGAAGATTGTGGTTAGCCAGCTCCAAAAGCTAGTGTGTTTTGTGATGATAGCTGTGTAGCAAACTAAATAAAAGATTAATAACTAACAGAGTTGCTGCATGGTAATTAAGTCATCTAATTTTTCTTTCCATGGCAGTTCCATCTAGACCTTCGACACCTGAAAAATTTTTAGTGCCTCATGTCTGTGCACGGTTTGGTCCTGGGGGCCATCTAACAAAAGTACTGCCAAACCTGCCTTCAGAAGGACAGCCGGCTTTGGTTGAAATACACAGTATGGAGGTAAAGCAAAAGTGCATGATGTCTTATATTTATAAATTCTTGAGCCCTTTCGAAAGAGAAAAGGGGCACATCAGTTGTGTTGTTGAATGGCTTTCTGTTGTGTCTGCATTAGTATGAAAAACAAACATTGAGTCTTTGCTTCTGTGTATTTCTATATATCTTCACTTTTGATTTGTTCTGCAAGCAATTTGTGTAGAGTATGTATCTCATTTTCTCACTTCCCTTTGTGTAATTAAAAAAGGAGTTCCACATCTTAGGAAGGTTGGGTCTTGGTTTTTTGTGCACAGAGCCATTGATTGAGACATAAAAATGAGTCCCGTTCTCTACAGGATATGGAAGTGGTTTGCTATATTGGTGGCAGTGAATTTCTGACCTGGGTTGCCAGATTGAGGCTTACAGAGCTTGTTCAATTGTGCTGAATAGCTGCGTGGCTCGGGCTCTGAAGGCTGCCTTCTCCTTAGGCTTCCGAGCTTCAGGTCCAGCCTGACCTATGTTGTCTGCACAGCTGTCTTCAGTGCAGTAGCTCAAGCGTGAGTCAGTTGACCCACACTGAGAGACTCACTGTGGCTCTCTGTGTAGAGGTACCCATATTAGAAGGACCTGGTGTGTATTTCCCTTGATCTTGTGACTCCACAGTAGGGCCAAAGGAATAGATCTTTTTTTGTGGGGGGAGTTTTTTGTTTTGTTTTGTTTTTTTTGGTCACCTGAAAGATGTGAACGGATTAGAAAGAATTCAGAGAACAGTAATAAGTGGATTACATGATCTGATTTTAGTAGTATATACAGCAAGAAGATGGAGGAGATAGGGAAAGGAGAATGTAAGCCTAATGTCAGGTAACACTTCCATTGAGATCTTATGATGTGGAGCAATATCTCACGGAGAGTAATTTACACCTTTTAACTGGAGTAGATAGGGCTCTAACAAATACATGAGAGGGTGGGATCATCTCTATACTGTCTAGGAGTGATGGACTGAGTGGCATCATAGGTTATGTCTAGCTCTTATTTTTTTATATTATGTGGGTGTGTTATTAATTATAAATAGTGGATTTTATAGATGACATAAAAGCTACTCATCATGCTTTCATGCTTTGTTTTTTTTGTTTTTTGTTTTTTTTTAAGACCATGTTGCAACATATGCCAGAACAAGAAGAGATGAGAGCCTTTCCGGGCCCCCTTTCTAAGTATGTTTTCTGGATTTGATAAGCTATTATTGTGTGTTCTCAAGCTGAATTGTTCCTTTTAATTATACATGGCCACAAATAATAGATTTAGACTGGTTTGGGCAGATATCACTTACCTACCTTCTGAATGTTACTGGAAGTTTAACTTTGTGCTGTTCTACATGCTGATAATTATGATAGTGATGTCTGACCCTTCATAATTGTTCTGTTTCCTTGCATACTTCTCTTCCTCTTCCAGAGATGATACCCATAAAGTGGATGTCATTAATTTTGCACAAAACAAAGCCACACAGTGCTTGAAGAATGAAAATCTAATTGACAAAGAGTCTGCAAGCCTGCTTTGGGAATTTATTATATTGTTGTGCAGACAGAATGGGGTATGTTTTACTTCTGTAAACTTTCAAAGCCTTTAGGTTTTAGATAAGAATGTTGAAATATGCTAGGTCTATTTATGTAAAAGTGGGAAGAGTACCTAAGATGTTTATACTGGCTCAAGAGTGTAACATTCAAAAGGGAGGTGTTCCTCCTTAATCTTGCTGCTTGACATGCCAGATGAAATGAGAACAGTGAGTATTTATCCGTATTTTCCCACTGGGACACCCTAGTTGGCCAGTCCAATATTACTTCCTTTTATTCAACCCACTGTGTCATTTGTGTTACTTAACTTGTTAGACTTCAAGTGTCTCAGTTATAACCTATTAGAGTATTTTGGTCAAATTATTTCAAAGTGATTAAATTTGTTTCATTTGTAGACTGTAGTGGGAACAGACATTGCGGAACTTCTGCTACGAGATCATAAAACAGTTTGGCTTCCTGGGAAATCTCCCAATGAAGCAAACTTGATTGACTTCACTAATGAGGCTTTGGAGCAAGTGGAAGAAGAGTCTGGTGAAGCTCAACTCTCATTTCTCACCGATAGTCTTAAAACCACAGTTGACAGTCTGGAAAGAGAGACGGAGAGATTCAGGGAGCTTCTGCTTTATGGTCGTAAGAAGGTAAATTATTATATTGTTGCTAAAGATACTAGTTTAAGTTTCTTCTTTTTTTTTAACTTTAAATTGTTGGTCCAGTAACTACATATCATTAAAGCCTTAATTGCTTGCATATAATTAAAATGTCAAGTAATAAAATGAAACCTACAAAAATATTAATCTATATAAGGTGTAATATTGATGGTACCATCACTGTCCTTGGCACTTCACAGTAAAGAAGCAGATTTCCTACCCCAAAGAATTCACAATTGAAAACCAAATTATTGTGTAACACACTAGCCTATGACTTAATGAGCATTGTCAATTCATAGTCACAAAATACCTGCACTAGAAATCATTAATACTTTGTCCTGAGTGTTTGTATTAAACTCATTCCCCAATAAACAAATTTACTTTTCCTATGTGTTTGACATTAACAGGATGCTTTGGAGTCTGCCATGAAGCATGGCTTATGGGGTCATGCTCTTCTACTTGCCAGTAAAATGGACAGCAGAACGCATGCGAGAGTCATGACCAGGTAGTGATTTGCTTGTTGATAGTGGTGATAATTAGATGATGCTTCTAATGTGGAATAGTCATTTCCTTCCTTCCCTTCCTCCCTCCCAGCTTCTCAATTAGTTTTGTGCCTGCCACCTGCTGGCACTGGCGTCCAAACTCTTGAGGTTTTGCTTAGGCTTAAGTTTGCAGATGTCACTACTGCATGTACAGTAGGTTAGCCAGTAACTCTTTTTAGGGGTGATCCATGTGCCAGTGACATTTATTTCACTGCAGTGCTTTGAAAATGTACTCCTTTCTGAAAGCTAAACTAAATATAAGAGCTTAGTAATATTAACTGTTTACTTACAATTATTTTATTTTTGTTTTTACACAATGTACATGTAGATTTGCCAACAGTCTCCCAATTAATGATCCTCTGCAAACTGTATATCAGCTCATGTCTGGAAGAATGCCAGCAGCATCCACAGTGAGTTTTTAAAATAAGTTTTTTCAATTAAGGCTTGTGTGTGTGTTGTTGGGAATTACCTCTTACAGCACATCAACAGCATATACTTTTACACATAACTACCTCTGCTTAACATGCAGAAGGTCCTGGGTTCAATTCCCAGGGGGTTGGACTCGATGATCTCATGAGGTCCCTTCCAGCCCTATGATATGATATGATATGATATGATATGATACTTTCCCAAAAGAATTAGATAAATTCCTGGAGGATAGCCAAGATGGTCAATCTACACTTGAGGTGTCCCTGGCCCTCTGATTGCCAGGTGCTAGGATTAGATGACGGGATGGATCACTCGATAGCTCCCCTATTCTGTTCATTCCCTCTGAAGCGTCTGGCACCAGCCACTGTCAGAAGATGGGATGTTGAGCTAGACAGGCCGGTAGTATGGTCATCCTTACATTTGTACATATGTGTATATATATTATTTCATAGGTTACAGAATGCAGAATTACTCTAGGTTTTACTCAGGTTGTAATTCTTATCCATATATGATTCCATTCTGTGGCTTGATGGGCATCTGTTCTAACTCTAGTGCTGCGGAGATGAGAAATGGGGAGACTGGAGACCTCATCTTGCTATGGTACTATCAAACTTGGCCAATAACATGGATGTGGAATTGAGGACTTTTACCACCATGGGCGATACTCTTGGTAACTAATTGGAATTTGAATGTACAGAGAATGAAGTGGGTAAAAGCAGGGTTGGCTATTTTGGGAGCAGTGAAATGGATGAGGGCTGGGAATGAATGAAGGATTTTCATAAGCTTGCTGCATCTGTTTTATGAAAACAATCTGTTAGTAGCAATTGCTACTTATATGATAAAACCAGTCTTCTTTAGTTCTGTGGATTTCTGTTTTCTGAGGATAAATTTAAATTACCAAGAGCCAAAAAAATTCAAGATAATCTGAATTAGTTATGTACCATTGAGATACAATTTTCTGATCTATTTGTATTTTATTGCAGCTTCTAAAGGCCTTTTAGATGCTGCTCACTTTTGCTACTTGATGGCCCAGAACGGGTTTGGCGTTTATACAAAGAAGACAACGAAGCTCGTCCTAATTGGATCAAATCATAGGTGTGGAATTTAAATTACTTACATGTGTTTTTGTAAAATTTTACTGTTTAGATTAAAAGAAGAAAATAAAAGCTAATATCTGAGAGCCTGACAAGTAAAACTGTACAGTATATAATTCTTTAACCAAAGTTATTTAGGACCTTCCCTGCTTCTTTTTGAAGCATGGAAGTTGCTTGATCTGATGCTTTGTACACGGTAATGCTGTGCTAAAAACACTGCATAATCTGAATTAGAAATAATATTTCATAGTTAATGTATTTTTTCACTTTTTCTCTTAGCTTGCCATTTTTTAAATTTGCCACCAATGAAGCCATTCAGAGAACAGAAGCCTATGAATATGCGCAGTCACTGGGAAGCCAGCCCTGCTGTTTACCCAGTTTCCAGGTTAGGAGCTGTTCTGTTTTCAGTATAGTACCAGAGGTTTTCTAAGACGGGCTCTTCATCTTTTTTATGAATGATGTAATGGTCACTTCCTTAGTGTACTCTCTCAAGTACTCAAAGGGCATTGTGTCTCTGTCTCTAACTTGCTTGTGAAAGACTCCTGATGATGAAAATAATGCAAGGTAACTTTCTAGTGCAAACAAACCCAGTAGTAATTAAAAAGGTTAAAAAAATCATTATACACCATCATTTTAGATCTTTTTATTTCCATTTTTCATCTAAATAACTGTGGATCTTTTAAAGATGTAATTTAAATTTGACTGGATTCTTTCACTGTGTAGCCCTGGACTTTCCTGATGCTAAACACTGAAACAGATTTTTTTTTCCCCCCAAGAACAAATATTGTGAATTCCAACTTCCAGACCCTAGTTTAAAGGTAGTGAGTTAATTTAAAATTGAAAGAAGAATCCAGCAGGACATGTTTGTACTTTTTTATACGAGTCCTCCCCCACCACAGAATTAGGGTGGTGGAACACTTTGAAAGCTGTATGATGAATATTCATTTTTAAATCTAGAACACATGTAATAGTAGTATGCTTCAGTTTGTGGCTGGAGTACCAAACTGCTCTGCAATACCTTTAGAAAAGATCGGGGCATATGGTATAACTTTACTTTCTTGCATTCTGCAGGTTTTCAAATTCATCTATGCTTGCCGGCTAGCTGAGATGGGACTTGCTGCACAAGCATTTCATTACTGTGAAGTGATTTCCAAAACTGTTCTTAAAAATCCCTATTATTATTCACCTGTGCTTATCAGCCAACTTATTCAGGTATCATTGTGATTCGTGCTCTTCAGAATTAAGCACTTATAGCTTGATACATATTGTATTTTATTGACCTCTTTATCAATTGCTTCATTTTTATAATGCTTCCTTTGATAGATATCATCACAGTTGCGCCTGTTTGACCCACAGATGAAAGAGAAACCGGAGCAGGAATTATTTATTGAACCTTTGTGGTTAGTACGACTTCGGAACTTGGATGGCCAAATCAAGGTATAAAATCTGCTTTCCAAAAATAAAGATTTTCCTTGCTAAGATTTCAATATGAAATAGGCAAAAAGTGGTTTATAAGGGCATGTGTGTGCATGCACGCACACATGCCGTGCACAAGAAGAAGTGTAAAGCTCCAAGGTTTTAATGTCACACAGGAGCAAACAGACCTCTAGTTGTCAGGGGGGGGGAAAAAAAAAGGTGAGCATGTATGTATTGATTGTACTAACTAAATTGCGAATACTGCAGGAGAGAGATGTATTGGTTGGAAAAAAGGGATTCCATTTGAATTTTTATTTATAAAAGCATTTGAAAACTTTTTGTATTTGACTTTGCTTTTGTGGAAGCTTATGTGTGGTTTGGTTTCTTTTTAGAAGGCTTTTCTGGGCTGAACTTGACCCTTTATTTTTGACCGAGAAAGTGGTGAATGGAAAATCTATTTTGAAAGCGTTTCTTTCCTCACCTTCAAGAAACTAACAAATGATCTTTTTTTATTTAGAAGACTTTCCTTCATACGCTTTTCCTGGGTTACAATTTTAACATCTGATTGTGGCTACCACAGTTTTGTTTTCTTCTCACTACAGGATGGTACAATGGTTTACAATGCAGATAGATTCACCCCTCAGCAGTATGTATGTAGCACACCGAACTCTGATTTAGACCATGTCAGTCAATGTGATGGAACAGGATCTGGGCAGGAAGTGGCTCCTGCTACTGAAAACCCACTGTTGGCATCCTTGTTACCTAACATGGTGCAGCCTGTGCCTGGTGTGCAGTTAATGCCTTCAGGTTAGTGTTTCATATTATTCTCCAAATGCGTGTCAAGAGGAAGAACCAATGCAGTGGACTCGAAAAATAGAGAAATCCATTAAGAGTAAAAGTAATGGGATTTGTTTTCTAACCGCATTGCTTTAGTTATAAATTGGGTCTCTTTAGGATTGATTTATGGAGCATTAGAAGTGAGACTAACATTTCTGTACATAGTTACCAATTAGTGCTTTCAGTTGTACATTAACAGGTGTAAAGATTGAACAGTTGTTCATCCAGAAACTGATAAAGGCATAATGCTCATGTTTCATTTGTAGTGAGGACAGAAATAGGAGACTATTTTAAGTGTAGCTGGCAGAGTTACACAGTCCCTTTTGACTTGAGAGGATTTGCTCTTGCCATGGGTGCAGTGGTGACTTGTGTAACTTTGTCAAGGAGACAAATACAACCTAAAGATGACTTACTGTCCGTGAACTGCAATAACTTCTTCTGAGTAAAAAGCATCCTTGTAAAATAGACAAATACTCTGTTACAGATGAGATGGTTGGAATTGAAGCTGGGGTTAGAAATGATCAGTTCATGGCTTCTTAGTCCTGTGCTTAGACCGTGTGTGTGTCTCGTTACAAGTAATTTCCTTGAATTTTGTTCTACAGCCCCTCAGACTATCCTTGAAGGATCAACAGTGGTGGCTGCTCCTACTCATCAAGAAACTGGTAGCAGTGTTCCTTTCTATCCTGTGGCCCCTCCCTCAATTGGGGTGGGTCCTGGCTTTGCACCACCAGGCTTTCCAAATCAGTGTGCAGCTGAACAGTCTTCACTGTACTTGGGGCCTTCTGTGCCCCTAGCTGGACCACCTCCTCAAGCCGCAGAACCACAGCCGGACACAAGGTTAAATCAGGAAACAGGTTTGTCCCCTCAATAAACTGAAGTATTTTTGGAGATTAAGTGCGCAGTGACTTGCTTCAATAATTAAAATTGTGAAGTGAGTCTTGAGTAACTGAAGGTAGAGTGGAAACTTGAAAAGAAAGTGAAGAATCTCACTGAGAAAAGTTGAGTAGCAGTGGCCTTGCAAATCAGTTGTGATACAACTCCAGCATGAGTGAGTCTTGGACACTCGTCTGTCACAAAACTAATACCTGTTGAAGTTATATGGGCAGTTTGTGTTGGAAATACTTAGGATAGGAGTGGAAGGATGTTCTCACCTCAACTGGGAGGTGAATTTTTAGATCTGTGGGAATCCTAGAGTTTAAATAGTAGCAGATGCTGAATGTGATGGCTGACGTAGATGGAACTGTGCAAAGAATTTTTCAGAGTGCCATCCTAAGGCATGTCTTGCTTAGCATGTTCTGACCCTCCTTTTTAGAAAATTCAACATATATGAACAAACTTAAAAAAGACATCAAGTACAGTTCATATAAACTTTGAAATTTAACACTGATTTCTTAAAATCACCAGGTTGTGTACTACTAGAATCACTAACCAATGAGAAGTTCGATAACACTTACCATGGTTCTAGAACAGCTGCTGTTAGGTATCTATTATGTGTTGAAAAACATGGAACTTTACTAACTCACTCCTTTTCTTGTTTTTCAAGCCATGCAGAGAATGCCACAGGAATCTCCAGTTCAAAAGACTTTCCCAGAACAAAGAGAGGATGATTTCTATGGCAAAATGGCAAATATGGTATTTTTATAGCTTACATCTCTAGTGCTTTCTCCAAATTGCATTGTGCACGGAACTCATTATTCAGTGGTACTTTCTAAATACTAAGTAGTGCTCCTCAGCAGCAATCCAGTCTACTGGGAGAAGAAAAATCCAAGAGAAATTTTAGGCAGACTATTTTTAAAATACTCCTGGAAATAGAAAATCAGACATGTTGGATTTAAAATGTTTGTATTCTAAACCCCACCCTACCCCCCAGTCCACCAGCACTAAACAGGACAGTAGCATATATCAGTGGGGGAAGGAGAGAAAAGCAGATACTACTGATTGAATCTGTTGACCATGCTTTTAAAAAGCAGCTTTGATCTGTAGTTGAGGAATCCTGTCCTGGCTAATGGGTGGTGCTATCAAAATTGTATATAAACATTCAAAACCTAGTCATAAGATCCCTTGTACTGTATAGCAGGTATTTTCAGTGTTCAGGCACTACCACTGGACATTTCCTAGGGAACTGATATTAGGCTCTTGAGTTCAGAATTGCTTAATTGGAACAGAATTAATATAAATTTGTTTAATAGTTACATTGAAATGGTGTTAAATAAATCAGTATCTAAATCTAAACTCTGGTCATTCTTAATACCAAAGTTGCTATATTAAGATAAAGAATTGAAGATTGGATAAAGAAAATGTAGCAAACATTATTTGTTGCAATATTTTTTGTCACCTTTAAATTATTTTTGCACCCTTGGTCTCAGTGGTGATAACTGTCAATGAATGTGTTCAGTGGGATGCACTGACCTGACTACCTGTTTAATAGATGAGTCTTACTACTGTAAAATCAAAGACTTCAGCTTTCTCTGCCTCTGGACCATGCACCTAAACCAGAGGGCGGACATGTGCTTGAACAACTGACTTGAATGTCTTGCATTTTGTTTGGGGGAGACATAATTAAAACAGGAAATGGAGGGACTGTATTGGCTAAATTTTGTTTAGTTGCTTGCTTATTAAGCATGTGCTGGCTTTGTATCTAACCAGGCACCGGGACGAAGATCCAGATCCACTTCGCAGTCTTCAGCGCACATGGTATGCCATGACAAGGCTGCTTTTCCCTGTTTCATCATTCGCACCTGCATTTCACCCAATTCTAATGACTTTGCATCTCTGCAATTACTGACATTTCAAAGAAGAATTTCTTAAGTATAATACAATATGATCCCTCTAGGTCTATCGTAAGATAAATTAAAACTTCTGTATATTTGGAATACAGGGGTATGGACGAAGATCTAGGACCACCTCAGAATCCTCCACCCATTCTATAGGGCGAGAAAGATGCAACTCTTCAGCAAAGCAGCCCTCTTCTCCTCCACCTCCGGCCATTCCTGAAGGGAAAGAAACAAACAAAGAGATCAAGAAGGAGCCAGCACCAAAAAAGGTAAATTGAAATGGACACCTAGTTATCAGTAGCAAAGATTAATGGCAACTATAGTAAATCATGGCACTAAAATGGGACATAAATCTGCCTAGCCGAATCGCCGAATGAACTTTGTCTCGTCTAGTGCAGCCTCAGCCTACACATTCAGCACTTGTTTCAGATGCCAAGATAAGCAGAATGCTGCTACTTTGCTTTCACTGAAGTGAAGTGCACTGAGATGTGACCTACATTGCAGTTGGCTTCTCAAATCACTTTGAGAGCCAGTTCAAAATGCTTGCTGTCTTTAAATCTCCCTAGTGGACTTCAGCCAAACTGTCAGAACTTAACCAGCTCTCCTTCTCCACTCATTACGGCTCGATTGGCACTGACCTCTTGTCCTGCAATACATCTGTCCCAGTAAGAGGACCTTTTCCCTCTGCAGTTTCTTACATCTGGCTTAGCCTTCTGTTATCCCTCTGCCTCATTGAGATTCATGGTTTCAAATTTCAAGTACTAGCATTTTTCTCCTTTCCATATAAGGCTTATTAATTTTTCTGTACTGATTACCATTTAAACTGTTTTAAGATACAGTTTATATGAAGGACTAATGGAAATGGAATTGTATGAAGTTAGATTTTTTTAAATCTGCTTTCAGCAAATTCTTAGAGAAATACACTAAAAAGCCTTGTATTTATTTTTAGAGTGGTCCAAATTGGTTTCGCTGGCTGATGGGAAAAGGAAAGAATGAAGCTCACCTTCCAGATGATAAGAACAAATCAGTAAGGGCCCTAAGCCACTGCACACATCACACACATTAATTTACTCAAACTATTTTCTAGTCCACAGATTATGGATTCTTTTTTTTTGTAGCCAAACAACACTTAATTCATAAAGTTTCAAAATGCCATTCTGAAAATGGCTTTCAAAATTAATATTGTAAATATCTTGCTACTAACTAGCCGTGTGAGTCATTGCGCTCTTAATCTTGAACTGTGATTTCTTCACAGATTGTTTGGGATGAAAAGAAACAGCGCTGGGTTAATTTAGATGAGCCAGAAGAGGAGGTAAAAATCTGGGGAATTTCTGTTTTCCTTTGCCTGAGTGGATAACTGTCATATAATGGGTCTTCCAAATAGTAGCTTTTAAAAGCCATCTTTTCTGGATTACTTGGATTTATGTAAATCGTTTACCAGGTGCAGCTTGATGTCATTGCTAATGTTTTAATCCAAAGTGAGTGGTGTGTATTCTGAGTCTGTTTGTGCCCTCAGTTACTACTGTGGATGCAGTGAGAACTCTGAAGTATCCTAAGGGAATTTACTTAGATTTACACCAGGGTAACTGAATATTGACTGTGGCCTTTGAGAATTGGTACTACTATTTCTCATCCAGAGAGTCACGATCCTTGGGGAGGGGGTAAAAAAGGCATTGGGGGGAGATGTCACAAGTCCTCAAATTGTATTACAATCTAAAGCAAAAAATCGCCTCATGCATACATGCCCTTTCCCTTCAAGGTCAGATATTCTGTCAGCGTCTCAAAACACTGACACGTCACGGTATGCTTAGCATTGCTGCTGATATATTTTTACACTTAAAGTCAATGTAAAGAGGCTGTGAAAAAGTTTGATTTTAAATAAAAGGTTGCCTGCCTGAAAAAAATTGAGAAATACTGAGTAAGACTACAAGCGGTTTGTGTCAGTTATGTTCTTGATACAGTGGCTGAGGGAAACAACAAGGAAAAATGCCTGCTTTAAAAATGCCATTCAAAGACTGATCCTGTGTTTTTTTGTTTTGTTTAATTTTTTACTTCCAGAGCAAGCCCCCACCACCACCTCCAACAGGATTTCCTAAAGCTCCTCAGACTGCACCACCTGGCCCTGGGGGTCCATCCAACATCAACATGTTCTCCAGGAAAGCAGGTAGCCACACAGGACTGAATGGCATTCCTTATTATGAAGGGGGAGGGCTTTAGATTGTCCCTGTTTTGCAGAACCCTAGGGCAGGGTTGCTGTTCTCTGATGAGCATCTGGCCACTTGCCATGTCATGGAGTTATGGGCCACATTGTCCTAGCTACACAAACTAGCATTTGATTTCTGCCAACACCACATGCTGTGATTCAGCGTTAACCACCTTGATCCTTGGGCCCCTTTTTTTTCTGGGCCTGAAAGACATTCTAACCAGAGAAGATATCCTGTCTCCATAGTAAGGTTTTTTTTTTTTGTTTTTTTTTTGTTTTTTTTTTGTTTTTTACTACAGGCTGATTTACTTTCATATTTTTGTTTTTCTGTTTCAGCAGGAGCCAGGGCTCGTTACGTTGACGTTCTAAACCCAAGTGGAACAAAATCCAGTGGTGCTGTTCCTGCCCCATCAGACTTGTTTGCCCCTCTGGCACCGATGCCTATCCCTGCAAACTTGTTTGTACCAAACTCAGGTAGGTAAACCCAACACATGTAAACTGGAAGATGCATGCTTCTTGAAGGAGACTTATCCATTACCTATATCACAAGCACCCTATTGAGCCAAAAAAATTTTATGATTTATGATTGATCTAAAGTTAAAGAAGTTTTAAAAAGGCATTGGATTCCACGTCAGCCTGGAGACTGCAACCAGGCAAAAACAGCTGGAGCTCTGCACTTCATAAACAGTCCCTTCTTGAAAATCTCCATAAAGCAGAGTTACCTCTTTAGCTGTCTTGAGCATCTGGGACATGAGAACAGGTTTGAATGGTTCATGCAAGCAAGCTGATGCTTGTAAATGTTGATACTTTGTAGTGATTATATTTTTATTTATCAGAAAATATGAGAGTTTTACTAGAACCTTCAAAGGATGTCTTGTAAAGTAATCTGATTAAGCAGTGTATGTTCTTTGCTAAATAAGTGTTTTTGTTGCCTCCAAAATTTTAACTGTGCAAGGTGACACAATTCATCAACTCTTATTCATAAGAGTTGTCAGTTCATATTTCTTTATCACCTACTGTTTCTTGCACTTTTTCTGGGCCCCACTGTAAATTTGTTCACCACATGTCCTCTTTACTGTGTTGCTCCAGGTTTTCTTGTATAAAAATATATGCTTCTATTGCATATGGCTAACTGTAATAATGTAATCAGCTGTATGCGCATTCATTGAACAAGACTTGTCGCCCTCTTTGAGGGGAGATGGAGGAAATAATGGAATAATATTTTAAAGTTTGTCTTGAATATAATCAAACGAATGTAACTTTTCAAATGAAATTTTTACATTGCTCTTGTTTTTAATTTGGCTCATTTGCTGATTGCAGTTTGCTACTCTGAAAACCTGGTTCTTTGAGTCCTTGCTCATGTAAATTCCAAGGAAGTCTGTGTACACCACATGTGCAATCGCTGGAAGGTTTTTCCACTAGTGGTATCCATAGGTTTGACTCTGGAACCACCTGGAGTTACGCCTTCATGGTGTCATATACAGGGCCGTGCTGACTCCTTCCTCTAAATACAACTTCTGAGAGGTGTATCTGAGGGCAATGTATCAATTCAGGGTTTGGATCCTTCAGTCCTGTTCTTTTTGGGCCTGGCCATCCAACTTCTGCCATGTGTGGGCCCAGATCTTGTTGGATCACAGGGTGCTGTGGACAGTAGAACTGAGATGCTTCCTTTGATTCAGTTCTGATCCCTCTCTCCCCATCTCTCTTCAGGGACCCTTCTCATGAGCAGTTTCTAATCCAAGAAGTACAGGGATTCATAAAGATGTGGGTGGTGGAGGAGGTTCCTTGGGAGGTAAATGGCAAAGTGTTCTACTTCTCCTACTTCCTAATACCAAAAGCCACAGGCAGTCTGAGGTCATTCTTGACTTAAAAAACCTCAACAGATTAATGAAGAAGTTGAGGTTCCTCATGGTCTCTTTGGCCTTGATTATTCCCTGCTGGAATCACGAAGATTGGTATGCTTTTCTCTGCCTGAAAGACTCATACTTTGACAAGATCCAGTCATTCCGAGTCACAGAAGATATCTCAGTTCATAGTCAACCAGACCCACCGGCCAGTTCACCTAATTTCTGTTTGGCCTTTCTGTGGCCCCTTGAGTGTTTGCCATGTGTATGGCAGTTGTTGCTATATTCCTGAGGAAGTAGAAGTTGCAAGTCTCTTCTTACTTGGACAACTTGTTGGTGAAAGATTGTTCCGAGGTGCAGGTGGAAGCAGACATAAAATTGATACGGTCAACCTTCAGCAGGTTGGGTCTCCTGGTCAGTGTGCAGAAGTCAACCTTGACTTTCAGGCTGAGGATAGAGTTCACTGGGGCAGCGCTGGTTCAAATCAGGCCAATGCTTTTCTTCAGGAATTTCAGTTGCAGACTATGTGCTCTGTTATAGAAGAATTAAAACAGTAAATCACCACCATGTCCTAAACCTTCTGGGACATGTAATGGCACGCACATTGTCTCAGATCCCTCCAGGTTTGGCTATCCTCATTGAGTCATCTGTCCCAATACTATATACTCAAGGTAGTTCAAGCTTCCTTCCTCTGTGTTAGAAACCCTCCACGGGTGGCTGAATCCACAGTTTGACTGCACAGGGGTCACCTTTTCCACACTTGCTATTCCTGGTCGCCGAGCCACAGTGGTGGACTGGGGAGCTTATTTATTGGGGGCTGAGTACCCAAGGCTTCTGTTTCCAGGCAAAACTCACTCCATATCAGTGTAAGAGAACTGAGGGTGGCACGCTTTGCCTGTCACGCCTTCTAGGGCAATTTGGAAGGCAAACATGTACGAGTCAGGATGGGCTATACGACAGCAGCATTCTGTGTAAGCGCACAGAGTGAAACACGCTCCTCTCACCTGTATCAGGAGTTTCTCAAACCGGGACGTCTCCATAGGTCGCTCAGTTCGCCTCCAGACGTCATACATGCTCAGGCCCAGAATGAGTTGGCAGATCACCTCAGCAGATCTTTCTCTAACCATGAATTATTGCTTTGCCCAGATGTGGCAAACATCATTTTCCAGTGTGTAGGGAACTCCCGACTAGACTTGTTAGTGATGAGATGTAACAGGAAGTGTATATAATTTTGTTCTTTCCAGTACCAATCATGAGTGCATTCCTCATCCCTTGACTAGGCCATCTGTTCTATGCGTTTAAGCCTATCCCAGTGATCTGTAATTGTGGTAGCCCTGGCACAGCCATGCCAATGCTGGTATACCACACTCAGCTTCTCGGTGGAAAAACTCAGCAGTCTGCTTCTGGTTCTGGGCTTGATTGTTCCAGACCACACCCACCTTCATCAGCCAAATCTAGAGCCGCTCCATCTCTGAATCCTCTGGAACTAGTGTGCACTGAACAAGTCAGAGAGGTCCCTCTTGGCAGCAGAAAAGCCTTCCAGAAGCGTCACTTTGCTAGCTAAGAGGATGAGGTCAGCTCAGAGTATTACGCCCATGCTATCATCGGTACTTCTCATCTTGGACCGTATTTTACATCTCAAAAGGCAGGAGCTGTGTGTTTCATCAGTCAAGGTCCACCAGGCCACGTTCTTGGCATTTCATCCTTGGTTGCAGCCTGTTCGGTCTTTGCCAACCCTTAAAGGTCTGGACAGGTTATGCCCGTAGCCATGTCAGCCAGTTCCCCGATGAGTTCTTAACCTTATACTGTCAAGACTGATGGGTCCTTCCGTTGAACTTCTAGTAACATGCTTACTTCTTTATCTATCCTGAAAAATAGCAGCCAAACCAGGATGTATTCCTTCGTTTTTGTACCCAAAGTCACATGGCAACAGCTGAGAGCAGAAACTGCATGCTCTGGATGTTAGATGGGCTTTGGCTTTTTATATCAAGGACTAGCCCCCTTAGAAAACCAATGCAGCTCTTCATAGCAATAGCAGATAGGATGAAAGACCTTCCAGTATCATTGTCATTTAAAAAACCAATCAAAACAACCCCCCTACACACTCTTCATGAATCATGTCGTGTAGCTGAATGTGGTATAACTTGGCAAAAAATACTGTCCCCAGTGCTGACAGCTCACTCCACAGGGGCACAAGTGTTCTCTACCGCGTTCCTTGCTCAGATCCTGATCCAAGACATGTAGAGCTGTGATGTGGTTGTCTATTGACACCTTTGTTGCATAGTGTTGTTACGCAGCAAGCCAGAGACAGCACTGTGTTTGGCAGAGTGGTACTGCGATCTGCAGCTCATTCTCCAGTGGATCTGCTTGGGAGTTACCTACTTGGAATCAACATGAGCAAGCACCCGAAGGAAAAAAAAAAACAGTTACTGACCTTCACAACTGTTGGTCTTTGAGATGTGTTGCTTGTGTCCATTTTAAGACCCCCTGCATGCCCCTCTGTTGGTGTCAGCCAGCATGAATTAACAGAAGAGGTAGGGGTCAGCAGGACCCTATGAATAATATCATAAAGGTGCAACTCTAGAGAGCCCCAGAACCAATTCTATGGCTACCACTAGGGAGAGTCTTCCAGTGACTCAAGAATGGACATGAGCAACACATTTCAAAGAACAACTGTTATGAAAGGTTAGTAACCATTTTTCTGCTATCAGTCCTGTTCTTCGTTATTTCTGTAAGGCCTGATGGTGTCCAATTTTGGCTAAAACCTGTTTCTTCTATAGTTCCCGAGGAACAGCAACCTGTGGAAGGGAGTGAGCCAGGGGAACAGACGTTAACTGTGAATCAAGTCAGCACCGATGCTGCTGCAGAGCCACAGGTACGTAAATAACCCCTATTGAAAGAAGGGAAAGAACTGGGAAGAGGAGAGAAAAGTGAAAACTAAAGGGGAAGAATGAAGCTGGAGTACTTTCCCTGGGCCCTGGTTTTGCAGGTGCTTGTTGTGTGGCCGTGTGCACAGCACCTACAGAATTAGGGCCTCTTGTTTGTTTCCCACTACATAATATATATTTAGTCCCTCTATATGTCGCTTGTAACTTTAGTCTGTGAGAGAGAAATGATCTGCTCCCTCTGTGGAGACGAAGCATCTTCTCCATGTGTCAGTCGTGCATATCTTATTGTTTATGTCACTCGTGACTGTGTTGTGGAATTAAACCACATTTACTTTATTAGCGTATTGGTCAGTATGCAGGCAGGAGCAGTTTTATCTGACATCACTATTTCTTTGATCTTACGACTTTCTTCCAGATTACAGAATTCTGTAATGCCAGTAGCCTGGGGATAGAATGCCCTTTTTCTTCTGCACCCCTCAACATCTGCCACATGACTAAGATGCGATTTCAGTTATTTACACTGTGAGCGCTTTGGAGCAGACTCTTTTGCAGTAGCAGGACGAGGGCCCAAACTTGGTTGTGATCTCTAGGTGCTACCACAGTACAAATAAGCCCTGATTAGAAGTGCTATTTGCTTATTCTTTCATTTTAATAGTTGTCATTGAACTTGTTTTTGTTTGATCCCCATCTACTTTTCAGAATATCAGCTAAGTCCCTAATGTTTAGTAAAATACCCAAAAACATCAGGTAATGCAGAATATGACAGTGTTAGCCTTATAGGCCATGTCTACACTTAAAAAATAGTTGAAAATAGTTGTTTTGACATAACGACTTTGATTTTAATTTGAAGTAATTATTTTGAATTAGCACTACTTCAAATTTATTATTTCAAATTAGGAGTCCAGGAAAGACACTCTAATTCAAAATAAGGTAGGAGTTGTTATTTCTAAGTGGAGTCTTCACTAGACTCTCTAATTTGAAATAGGGGAAAGCAGGGAAAAGAATAGGGCTGGTATTGTGAAATAAGCCTATTCCATGGCTTAGAATGGCTTATTTTGAAATAATTTCAATTTAAGTGCTATTTCAAAATAAAAGCAGTTTTTATTATTTCAAAATAGCGCTTAGTTATTTCGAAAGAAATGCTTAATGCGAAGTAAGAAAATGCGTGCATGGACAGGAAAAAAGTTATTTCAAAATAAGCCTCTTTATTTTGAAATAACTGTGTAGACATACCCATAGCATGTTCTATCTCAGTGTGTTGCATTTCAGAGATGTTAGTTCAAAAGTAGAGCGGAGAGAATTTCACTGAAAGTACATGTAGCCTTGCTGACTTAAAATATTAAAGATGAACAAGTTTTTTGTGTTTTTTTTTTTGTTTGTTTGTTTTGTTTAAGTATTTTAACTCTACAATGCTTCCACCTGGTTCTGAACTCCCTGGGTCAAATCCGGACGGCTCCCAGTCAGGAGAGGTAAGGCTTACTTCAGAGTGGGTCAACTAGTGACTCTGTGTAGCGTATTTTAACCATTAGGCTGTAATGATGTTAACCACAGTAATCAAAAACAGCAAGGAACCAATTCAATTGCTGATGACTTGGCAAGATGAAAACTTAGTTACTGCCTCTAGAAATCTAAAGAAAAGAGCCCCTCGAGCCATTAAAAAAGTACAAGCTAAGTGTCTTAATTTTGTTGCTGCAAGAGCACCTTGTTCTGTTTTGAACAGAATTTTAAAAGGTCTTTTCAGAATAAAGTATTGCATTGACAGTTTGGGGAGTCTTACCTCTGTGCATGCATTTAATTTCACTAATCGTAAATGTGAGACGCACTAAAAGGAGAATAGATTGCTATGTATCAGGCCGCCTTTGTTCCTACTAAATGTTTTTTGTCTATAATTTTCTGCAATTTTTATTTCTAAAAAAGAAAATCCTTTTGATTTAAACTAACTTCTGGCTCTTTTTTTAATTTGAAATTGATTTAAACCTTTTGCAGAGTGAAACTTCATTTTAAATTAAATAAAATGACTGAAAGCTTGGGGCAGTGACATGCATGACAACATTTTTATTTGTTTTTTTTTTGTATGTGTGTGTTCTTGCTGTTTTGTAGCTTTCGCGCTCTAGTTCAATGAGTTCATTATCACGTGAAGTAAGCCAGCATTTTAATCAGGTACATGTGGCTGGCTGTTTTCACTTACGTTGGTACCCCCCTTTTTTTGCATTTGCTCAGTGTCTTACTAATGCTCCTTTAAGTCCTTAATCTTCCTTCTCCATTTCACAGAATTAACATTCAAAATAACTTACGATGCAGTGTTCCTTTTAACATTTAAACAGGGTCGTCAAAATTTCACCATTGCATTTATCAAAACAGCACATAATCCAGGCATGCTTGCTTAATTTTTATGTTCTAAGCCATTCACTTGGTAGTTCTGCTCAACTCTGCCCTACATTAATGAGAGAGCCAAAGAAGTCAGTTGCCTTAAATTAAAAACGAGACCAAAAAACCACTTATTAATATGCAGCAGCACTCTGAAATCAATAGTGATATCCATAAACAACCCCTGAAGGAATTAAAGGAATGCTTCATCTCTTCTGTTAAAGTTTCAGTACTCTGGGTCACTGTAAAAAGCTGACAACATAAAACTTTTTTGTACTTACAGTAAAGCACAACGTTTATCACAGATGGATCTTTTTATTCTTGGGGAGGCCTAAGCTCTACTAACAATACTGCAGGATACTAATTCAGTAAAGCTGCACTGGTGTCTTGTTACTTTTGGTTTTTGCATGCTTGGATTTTCAGAACCATTTACAGTTTGTGCATGTTATATTGTTTTGCCAGTACCTACATTAAGCAAATAATAAAGAAAAAAAAGGCAAAAAGTGCTGACACATTTTGCATCCATGTGTTACAATCTGCTGCTCTGTGCGTATTACAGGCATTGCTACTATAAAGTATCTTCTTTCTAGTAAGCAAATATCATTTGGGAGCGATAATACATAGTGCTAATGGAATGTAATCTGCTTTCTAGCCTCTCAGTAATGTGCCACCTTCTGGGGGACCTCCAGCAGGAACTGTTCAGTTCTACAACCCTTCTCAATTTGCACAAGTGAGTGAAACCCTCTCATTGTTGCTAGAGAAAGTGGATGGGTTTTTGAAAATAAAGAAAGTAGCAACATGCTGCTGACACAGCTATCAGTAATAGTGAAATTACTTGCTTTGTGTCAGCTTCTCACATATGCCTTCAAAAAGTGATTTAGTATGACCTCAGATATGAGATTCAAACACACAGAAGGATTTCTGCTTTCTGTTCTGCCCTTTAGCTCATTGTCTCATCTCTGTATGTGCTTTCCTCCATCTCTGTGCGCTGTTGGCTCTCATTTGTCTTTCTGATCCATCCCTACAGCTCTCCTGTTTCTAGGGTGCCAGTACCTTCAATTTACAAATCACTTGGCCTGTCCCGTCTGCTTGCCCTGCCTCCATAGCATCCTGGATCTTAATCTTAACTGCTAAGCCATAGTACTTGGCATCTGCTCCTCTCAACCAAGTATGCAGGGTCAAAAGGAGTGGGCACGGGAGAGTCTCTGGTTTTAGGTTTTGCTCTTAAGAATGGGAGCAGCATGCTAGTCATGCAGCCGGGCTGTCAAAGCTACCAGATGAGGGCCCTTTATTCTCTCATCATGCTGATCACTTTCCAGTTTGTGCTTACACATACAACACTCTATGCTTGTGCTGTGCAGAACCACGCTTGGTGTGCTACAGCATACATCTGAAATACAGCTTAGCATCTTAATGATAGAAGAAGAGCAAATCATTCTCCCCCGTGCTGATTCTCTGATAAACTTTGCTTTTATATTGAAGCAGTTCACATAAACGTTTACATGCAGAATGGATGCTAGGATGTTAATTTTGCTTGTGGACCAGTCCAGGTCCCATGCAAATCACTGGGATTAGTAGGATCAGACCCATCTTTCTCAAAGGAAAAGAAATTGCCAATATTTCTTCTGAAAGGTAACCAGATATTTGCAGGACTATATTTAGGAGGTGAGAAGAGCAGTTAAGTTGCTTGATTTTTAGAAGTCTTTATCTTTTTCAGTCTCCTGCGACTACTGGAAGTTCAAGGCTGGGGAGAATGGGACAGAGGAAATACCCAACATTGAAATAGAATACAATTTCTTGGCATTTTGGAATACTTCCACTAGTTCTGGACATTTGAAGAATTACTCAAATGTAATGGCACATAGTTTCATTGCTGTCTTGAAGCTGACATGACAAGTAATTGAATGCTGGCTGGCTGTTTGTCACGAGTCTCCCTACTTGTAGTTCATCTACATGAATCATCATCATACAAGAAAAAATATACGTTTTCTCTTAAATGCTGATTAGAAAGGTCTAATCTTCTGCTGGGAATGAAGAAGGATGAACAGAGGGAGGAAGTGGTTGGTATGTGCTATGGAAACCAGCTGTAAACTGCAACCAAAGGGGGGGGGGGAGTTCTTCCAATTTATTTTAAACCCACCAGTGTGTCTTGAAGACATAAATTAGGTGTCAGGGACTCCCTCGTTTCTGAAGAAAGCTTCCCTTCCAGTGTCAGAGATACGTCCACTTTTTAACAACATTCTATGGCCTTAAAAGGACCATGCACAATTGTAATGCATATAAAATAGTTCCGGCATTTGCCAGTATATGAAGGTTTAAGATGCTCATTTGGGAAATGCCTCACATGCTTATTTTTTTTAAGGGGGGGGGGGCCACAGCTCATCCAAATAAATAAATTGACCTTTAGTGAATTAAAACTGTGACTGTAATAAGATCTAAAATTAATCTGATTTGGATTTTATCTAGTATAGATGTAGTTCGTGTTTTAGACTGTGTAAAATGAATTGTATAGTCTGAAAGAAGCTATTTGTACAATAGTCAATGCTGTACTATTTCTGATGAGTGAGTTGTTCTTAAGTGCAATACAGATACTTGCTTTCCCAAACTTCTGGCACTATATAATTAAGGTGGTAACAGCTTGAAAGTTGTTTAAAACTAATTTTCCTTTTGAGTGCCAGAACTTGTTCCTAATACTTTGCTCTTGAGCTTCCATTAATAAAAAACTAAGGTCTTAAATAGCTGATAACGAATTTCATACTAAACTAAATTGATTAGACTTCTGCTCATGGACTTGAAAATCTTTTAGATTTAATTTAGAAAACTCTGAACATCACTGAGGTGTAACATTCACCTGCATTGAAAAGTTTGTGGCCCACAAGGAGCGAAAATAAACTTGAAATATTTATTAAATCATTAGGTCATATGTCTTGAGGGTTTGACTAGGAAGCTGATGGATGTTACATGCATTTCTGCTCATGAGTAGAAATAACTCGTAACTCAGTAGAAATGAGTGGAATTGTATATGTTGGCCCTTATTTGTTTGGTGTTTTTTTTTCTGGGTAATACCACCTTTTTCAATCTGGACAGCCTTAAGCATGTTTCCAAAGGGATTATTACACGATTGAAATAAAATGTGATGGTCTGGAAGAGTTAGTAGCCTTCTGGTAATGGTCAGGGCAGTCAGTGTGACTTTCTTTCGTAACTAGAAACCTATTCAGTTACTTGGCTTCATCTACTTCAACCAGCCTGCTGATTTTTCTTTCAGTAGAGACTGTCAAATATCTTTTAATTCAAGAAGGCTTCCTCTGAGCTGGGAGCTGCTATCTTTCAGAAGTGTTAGATTTGACACTGTAAATTCTTAAATAAAATATTTTGCGCTCTGGAGCACTTTCACACTTTACTTTTTCTTGTGGTTATTGCTTAGTACGCTAGCTGGATAGAATAAATTTTCTGTACGCTTGGACAAACAACTTTGAACGCTCTTCAGGCTTCTTAAGTAATTGAGAGAATATTGCCCCTCTGATCTCAAGAATTGCCACCTGTCCTTTAATAATTGGTAACTTGTATATGTATTGGAAATTGATATTTCAGCTTCTGATTTATAAGTGAACATTTTTCTTTCAATGTTCAAAATTACACTCTAGAGTTCAGATTAAATGACTTGCATCTTACAATGGAATTGGAAACAATGTAAAAAAAAAAAAAGGGGGGGGGGCGTAGTATGAAAGCAATAATGTTGGTTTAAATGTCCACTTCTCAGTAAATAGCAGTATGCAGGTTTGTTTGAAAGGATTCATCCTTGGGTAACCTTCCCAAATCTCCAGTGATGATACCCATAGTCTTATAAATGGGCTGGTTCCTCTTTTTCCCAGGACTGCAATCTAACATCAAATGTAGCCAATCTTCTACCTTGGTATTTTTTGTGTGTGGAATTTTCCACTTGCCATGGAATGGTTTAGAAAGTGTCTTCTTTGTAAGAATACCACTGTTAATTGAGTTGTAGGGCAATCAAATGTTACACAAAATCTAATCCTCCTTGCTTTGAATGTTTTGTATTAAGTGCCAGTCCAGTCCTGATTTGGGCTTTTGTTTTCTCTGTTCAGAAACAGCCAATATCTGCTTCACAGTTCTGAGGTGGCTAATTAGTTTTTCTCCACACCTTCAGTGCATGTTTTACACTTTAATTTTAAATACCTGCCATGAGAGGGTCAAATGCTTCCATCCGTTGATCCCTCTACAGTGAAGTTACTTCATGTCAGAAAGATGAATCGTCGTCATTTGACCTTGTGAATCTAGACAAGGGAGGTCCTCTCTTATTCCTAGTTTTCAAAAGTTTGGGGACCTGGGCTAAAATTTGACTTCCACTAGCTGACACGGCTAGGGTTCCCAGAGACCAAAGCCTGGAAAGGAGGACACGGGCGGGCGAGAATATAGGATTAATGTAATAATCTGCTTTTAGGGGGTCCAGGAATGCTTCCCCCTAAAATAGGGGGGACCTGGGGCATTGCAGCCTCCCTTAACCCCATAAGTAAAAAGCCAGACCAAAATCCTGTCTTTTTCAAATTCCTGCTGGCTGGAGGGGGTGAAGGTAAAAAGCCGGACGTGTCCTCCTTTGGCCTGACATCTACCCCTGGCACATCAGGTGAGGGTGCATGTCCTAATTTAAAAAAAAAAACACAAAACCTTCTTAATTTGCTCTCTGCTGTGTGTGTGTTAAACAGGCCAGTCTGTGCCCTTGCCGGGGTGGCAGAGAGGCAGTGACTGGGTGCCGGGGTGGCTCCCACGACAGCTGTGCGATAAATAAATCTTGCTCTGTAAGTGCCCCAAGCCTCCTTTTTCTGCTTTGCTGGACTAAGGCAATTCAGCTCCCTCCTCCGCCCGCCAGGGGGCGCTGGCCGCGGGCTGCGCGCGGCTCCCCGGCGCGGCCGCTCGTTGGCAGCGACGGTTGCTAGGGCCGGGCCGGGCCGGGCGCGGAGCTGAGGTGAGGTGAGGGCGCTGGGCCGCGGCGGGGGGGGGTCACCGAGCTGCTGGGCCCCGCCGGGTCTCAGCCCCCGCCTCACGGGAGCGCGCGCGGCACCTGAGCCGCCCCCCCCCCCCCCGCGTGTGCGCGCGCAGCCAGGGTCTGAGCCCCCTCCCCCCCGCGCGCCCAGTGTGTCTTGTCCCTGGGATTTCCCTCACCCCCCGGTGTCAGCTGGTCGGTGTCACACCAATATGGGGAGCGCCCCAATACCCCTGCACCCCCTCCAGTGTCAGCTGGTCAGTGTCACACCAATTTAGGGAGCACCCCAATATCCCTACACCCCCCCTGAATTTCTCAACCCCCCCACGTGTCAGCTGGTAAGCGTTAGACCAATTTAGGGAGCACCCCAATACCCCTACACCCCCCTGAATTTCCCAACCCCCCCAGGTGTCAGCTGGTAAGCGTTAGACCAATTTAGGGAGCACCCTAATATCCCTACACCCCCCCTGAATTTCCCAACCCCCCCCAGGTGTCAGCTGGTAAGCGTTAGACCAATTTAGGGAGCACCCCAATACCCCTACACCCCCTGAATTTCCCAACCCCCCCAGGTGTCAGCTGGTAAGCGTTAGACCAATTTAGGGAGCAC
>ML682047.1:16480991-16517097 GCA_007922195.1 Podocnemis expansa
AATATCCCTACACCCCCCCTGAATTTCCCAACCCCCCCAGGTGTCAGCTGGTAAGTGTTAGACCAATTTAGGGAGCACCCCAATACTCCTACACCCCCCCAGTTTCCCAACATCCCCTAGCTGTCGGCTGCTAACAGACCAATTTAGGGAGCACCCCAATACCCCTACCCCCCCCCAATTTCCCCCCCCCCGGTGTCAGTTGGTAAGCGTTAGACTAATTTAGTGAGCACCCTAATACCCTCCTACACGCCCCTAAATTTCCCAACCCCCCCAGGTGTCAGCTGGTAACAGTGTTAGACCAATTTAGGGAGCACCCCCAATGCACCCCCCTAATTTGAAGGCCTGGGGAGAATAATGTCTTGTCCCCTGATAGCAACAGGTGCAATTTCTCTCTCCCAGTCGCCTCAGCAACGTAGATAGACGCAAACGGCGTCTGTGTTTCCTCTTCCAAAGAAGTGCGCGCGCACACTAGCTATAGGGGTGCCTGCCCCCGGGAACGGGGAGCTGGTGAAGTAACTTTCCGAAGCAGCCCGTTCACTGCCGGCTCCATCAGGTCACTGGAAATGTCCTAGCTCCAGAGTGTCAAACATGCGGCAGCTAAAGCTATTTCCTGCGGCCCGCAATGACACAATCATTACTGATGTTTGCAACATCACTGTATGGAAAGGTTTCATTGGTGCGGCCCTCAGGCTACCGTACTAATCCTCATGCGACCCTTGTGCTGATTTGAGTTTGAGACCCCTGTCCTGGCTTTTTTTGGAGACCTGTACTTTCCCCTGTGCCTGAGTGACAGGCCCTACATGGGGCAGTGTAGTGTTAAGGTTGAACAGGGAGTCCCTTCCTTTTTTTAATCAGCTGAAAAGCTCTGCTGTTCCTTTCTCCAGGCTATAGCACTGCTCCTTTCGCTCTAGTACTCGTCCTGTAGTGTTTATTGTTTGTGTTACCAGCCAAACTACTCTTAAGACTACCTTAAAAGAATACGTTGTACAGTGATTTGAACCCAAGCGTCTCAAAGGGATTTAGATTTGTTTTGCTTGACTTCTAAATCCGTTTTTGCTAAAATGAAGTAAGGCGCTCTTAAGCCAAAATAAGAGGGGCTAGCACCCATGCAATCATGCCTGTAGGTGAGGCCTGCGTTTCATAAGGCTCTTCTCTGGCTGGTAAGTAGCAGTAAGGTCACCTAACAGGTGAGTAAATTTCCTGACAGTGAAGTTACATGGTCATAAAACTAGTAAACTTTTGGCACCATATGAATAATAATAAACAGGGAGCAAGTGGTAAAGCCCAGTCAGAAGAGACCATGCCTGTACTGACTCTGTACATGCTGTGATGATTCAGGTAGCATTCAGGCTTGATTTGTTGTCACCAGGCTAACTCTGATCAGCTTTTCATTTCACAACTGTCAGGTGGGACTGTTCAGTTTTGTTGTGTAATGTTGCAGTGCAATTGGGTGGGTTTGTTTGCTTGCAGGCTATAGGGACAAGCACCTTGCCTCTCCACAGTAAGGAGTTGTTTGTGGATGCCAGAACTGTCCCATACAGGCTATGATTCCTAATGTTGCTGCAATTACTGGAGAATCTTCTTCAGTTTAAGTGGTAGCGGTCTTTGTCTTTTGGAGCCAAAGATACCCCTTAACTATGATGGTGATATAGGATCGTTACAGACCCTGAAACTGGAAACTTCCTGAATTCTGGTACTGAAAGTTTTATCAAACTGCACTAATAAATCACTACACAGAGGGACTATCTGAAAGACTCAAAGATTAAGGGGGTAACATGCATGGGGTTTTAATTTCCATTTCCTGCTGTGCTACAGGGGATGAACATCCTGTCCTCCTATAACGCACATAGCTGAGAAGCTACTTGCAGTGGTGTCACATAGAGTTCTTGGGAAGTCACATTACTCTCCTGGATGTAAATTTCCCCTTTTGTGAAAGGGAAAAACACTGATCTTTTGTACAGGGGGCTTGTTAAGATTTGGAAAATGCTCCAATGGAAGATGCTATATAAGACCGTGATTTATTGTATAACGCTGTGTTTATAATGTGTGACTCAGAAAGTTGTTACAGTTCTGTGTTTCTTTTGGGAAATTGCAGGTGTCTCACCTCTAAGGTTTTTCCAGCCATGCATCTTGTTACTCACATAACTTCCCTTCTTCCTTCCTGGCAAAGGACTCAGCTGAATTCACATTGCAGATCTCTTTGTTTTGGTTCAGACATCTCAGCATACAGCCCTGGGAGCCAAAACTATTCAGTAAATGAAGATGGCTTTTTGAGGGCCTGACCCTGTGGAGTGGGGTCTGTAGCTGGTACATGGGAGGAGAATGAATACTCCAAATGGATTTACCCAGCACGCAGTGGCATGCTTTACTTCCAGCACAGAGGACGGAGTGCGACAGGACCTGCAAGTGAAGAAACCTGGTGGAGCAGTGAGGAAGGAGGCTGGTGACAGCGGGCTGCTTGCACTTGAAGACCATCCAGACATAGAATCCTTTTTAAATGACACCTTAAGGTTTCCCCCCAATGAAATCAAACACAATATGAAGATTAAATCTGTCACCCCAAAGCCGCCAAGGAAGCCCAGGCTGGCACGAGCATCATCTCTTGATGAGAAAAGCTGGAGGAGGAGGAGGCTGTTCCGAACGAGTCAGGAAAATCTGATTGATCCCAATGAGACGAGCTCCTCCAATGGCTCTCTGCAGGAGTCATCCCTCAGTCCACCCACCAGGAGCAGAGCGGCACCCTGTGGAGATCACGGGTCTTTGTATGACTTGCGGGATGCCTCGGAACCAAGCCCTCGCTGGAAGAACAAGGGTAGCATTTCTGATCCGGAGAAACAGGCCTCTGAGATTCACAGCACCTCTGTGGCACTTATGCAAGGGAAAGCCTCTTCAGGCAGCAAGCCCCAGCTGTCCAAAATAACATCCCCTCGATCTCTACCCCCCCTGGAACTCAGTGTGGCCTCTCACGTGCTGAGGACAGCTAATAGGATCGACTCAGATTACCTGGATTACCAACATTATTCTGACAGCAGGTTTGAAAGGGTCAGCAGCAGCCTGAGTGAGACCAGGCTGCACAACAGCGGGATGGTCTGTGATAGTTGTTCCACAGACTCCATGAAGTCTACGTTCAGCCTGCTCACCCCGCTTCGTGCCAAGGATGTTCGAAACAGGTACGTTCTCCAGCTTTTCATAGAAGAGAGAATGAGGTAATTGTTACTAGATGGCCAAATGCCTTGCAGAATTCTGTTTATCTGGAGCAAGTAACTTGACCGGTGAGTAAATCATCAGTTGTTTTGTGCCCATTATGTTCACCGTCATGGGGAAGGACAAGCAAATACATTTTTGAATCGCTGCCTTGTGGCCAGGCTCCTCAGAAGAGCAACATGTTAGCAAGAAACCCTGGGGCTGGGTCAGTGCATGTCTCTTGTCCAGGAAATAGTTCAGAGCACAAGCACGTGCTGTATTAATCAAGGCTTTGTTAAAGAATGCTTTTCACATGTGTAGCGGTGACAGTTAATGTTTTGAACTGTTTTGAAGATGAATAGCTCAGGATAAGTGCTGAATATAATGTTTGCTTTTTCATGCCGTGTAACGTATTTTGAAGTGAAAAATGATTCAACGGTGTGTTACATTCAGCTCTCTGATAACACATTAGTAGATGGTTAGAAATTAAGGAGCGATAGGTACAGTCGCTTAGACTTAGGAGTTACCTTCGGAGTATTTTTAAAAAATATTTTTAGTTAGAACTAAAATGTTACCATGGCTGAGGCAAGGGGAACTCCACAATCTAGATATTCTAGCTGAAGCTGCTAATTAGAACAGGGCTTTTTTTTTTTTTAAACAGAAGCAGCATGATTTTCAGATCCGAATACTCCCATGTCTTTATTTCCTCTTCTTGATGAGAGGGGACGGAAACAATTTACCAGCATCCATAAATCTAAAGAGAATAGTTTGTTAAGGGAGAGGTGCGGTGCCCTGTCATTTCCAGTGGATTCAGTGGGAGCTGTGCTTGGCACCCTTCAGGATCAGCCACTCACACAGGCAGTCTGGTTAGTTAAGTGGACCTGTTATGAGTCAAATTGAGATAGCTGGAGTCTTGTCAGAACTGGCAGATAGGTGTGCTTGTCCAGTGCTAGAAATGGTTATGGTACCAGCCAAAGGTTTACCTGCCACTCTCAGAAGACATGAGAAGAGAATTAGCTAATAAAGAGCAGGGGTGATTTTGTCTGCTAATGTGGCAGTTCTCGGTTTTGCTGAAAGTGTGCCCCTGTCAGTGGGCACTGAAGCTGCTCAGCACCTCGGACAAAGTAGCAGCTTCTCACGGAATCAGGCTGCTTGTCAGCCACTATTTTATCTGCATGTTGCAGGAGATCCAAGACTACGGCCTTGCTAGAATTCCCCTGGGAGAAAGCACGATTCTTGCCTTTCCCCCTTGCTGTCTTCTGGAATAGGCTGCAGAAAAGGGTATGAAGACCGGGCTTGTATTCTTCAAAATGAAGAGGGAATATATCCCAGGTGAACGGCTGGAATCCCTCTGAAGTTGGTGGTATTCACAAGAGTCCCATACCTAGAACTAAATGCTATGTCTGGCTGTAGCTCAGGGGACTAGGGAAATGTTTGAAGAGCAGAGCGAGCCCACATCAAAACCCTACTTCCATGTGGTCTCCAGCTTTCCAAGGTGTTAATATCTGAGCCTCAGGCTGGATCTGAATATTGCCCATTCTCTGGCACTGCTTCCCACATGTATCTCTTGCTCACTTATCCCCCACCTTTGGGAGGATTCAACAGTTCTGGAGGGAAAAGGCTTATGAGCTGTCCTTTTTACCTAGTTGCCAGAAGAACCTTATTTTATACAGCCCTCAAAAGTGGAAAGCAACAATGTATTATATTATTCATAAATAACACTTCCCATAGTCCAGTTTCTATACTGGGGAATTTCCAGACCCAAAGAAGAAAGCTGTTTGACTATCTCGCCATCCCAGTTGCTGCTTTAATTTTCTTCTCCTCAAGAATTTCAGTCAAACACACGGTAGCCTCTGGAATACTTTGCCACAGGATGATGATGCAAACAAACCATAGCAGGATTTGAAAGCATATTAGATTTTTGTATGGCCAATAAGATTAAGAACAACCATTCTATTAATAGGCTGAATAAGGCATATAAATCCTCATGCCTTAATGTACAAGTCAGCATGCAATTAACTGGTGTTAGAAAGTAATTTCCCCTGTGGGCAAGTTATTGCATAATTGTCTTTTATGGGTTCTCTTGCATGTTCCTCCGAAGCAGGTGTTGGAATTAGGACACGGTGAGGCGGACCGCTGGACAGATCCTGCATTCGCTGACACTATGCTGTCATCACTAGTTGCAGGGTTTAAGGCACTGCAAACTACACCAGATTAGATGTGTTAATTCAGCCTGCTCTCCTTTTGGGAGAGCCCCTGATGAAGCCCTGACCATTGCTGATGGTAGATTCTCACCAGAGGAGATGGGGAAATCCAATATCCAACTGCCTTGAATTTCACATATTTTATTTAAAGCTCCAGAAACCTTTTCATTAAAAAAGAAATCTTATCTGGCAGAGTGCACTGAAGTGAGGCTACGATTATCTAAGAGTAAGATATCCTAATCTGACTCCTTATTTCCCAGCAGCCTAAAGGAGGAGCTATTGTAGCTTATTTTATGAGATGAACTGGTTCATATTATGTTGGATGCTGCTGCTTGGCAGGGCTGCGACGTCAGGCCAGTCACTGTTGTTTTCCTGTGTGTGAGTTCAGTGCTGGAAGGAGTCTCTGTGCTGTACAGCCACACACCAGGGACAGCACAGGTGACAACAATCCAAGTTTCCTTGACACTTGATGCGCCAATAGGTCCCTGCCCTGGTCAGAAGAGACGAGGGACAAGAGGCTAGTTCAGTGTTTGTGGTTCATTCAGTCCTTGAACTCTCTGCTGAGATGTTAGAGGAGGCGTTCAGTAGGCACTTTCTATGGCAATTGAGCTGTGCCTATTGGATTCGTTTGCACAAGCCAGCGAACAGGAGGATGGATGGTAGCAACTTCTGTTCCCACCAGCCTGTGTTGTTTTGGAGCAGTGACCTAGTAAGGTGTGGCTACATACAGTTTCCAAGTGCCTGAGCTCCCAGTTCACTCTCCTGCCAAATTCACATTACATTTCAGCTGGAGATCATTTGCTTTTTTCTTTCCCAAATAACTGACATACTGGCTTCGCTTATAGCATCCCATCTGCAGTCCTCCTGGTATATTCATAATGCTGCATTGTTGGTAGTGGAGCATTCTCAAGACTGTCCAAAAGCTGGATAAGGGTTTTCTCCTCTGAGTGTGAATACAACTGTAACTGGAGCCTGGCTTGATAATTCAGTTAGGTATTCAGCAAAAAGTGGTAGTCAGCAAAATACATTCCTTCTGGTTATGGTGTGCCTTCCTGGAGGTCCCTCCAGTTCCTCTTCGTGAAGATGAGCGGACAGGTTCCACCAGTGCCTCCCAATGCCAATCTGCACGTTGGTCAGAGATGAGTGGGGATTTCATGGGAGAGCTTTGGTAGTGAGTCCTCGAAATTGGACATTGTAACTGAAGAGCAGGTTAATGCAACTTGACTATTTAAAAACATCCCTTCCAGTTTAGTGTACAGTCAGGGAGCTTGCGTGCCGGGAGACATGATGCTGCGTGTTCTGTTCCTCTGTAAGATGAACTCTGAGAACTCCAATATTCTGTTTTGTTTTGTATCCTTAAGATGTTCGTTGTCTCCTGCTTAGGGCGTGGTGCCCTCTTATGCAATGGTCTCATCAGTCTCCCAAGCTAAAGCAGGCTTGGGTTGGTTCAGTACCTCACCTCAGTAGCTACAAAGACTCCCAGGGAGCATCCCTGATACAACGGGAAGTCATATTAGCAATTCAGTACATTGAATTGTTCCTGCAGAGCCACTGCTGACCTGTGCCACTGTGTGACACAATTTTGGGTAGAATTGTGTTGCTAGAATTGTTGTCTTTTGACAAACATCATACAAACCTGACCACTTTGGGGCATTAAAAATTCTGTGGCACTTTTTCACAAGGGAGCATGCAGACCTTGGTGTTCTGGCCAAATTCCTCTTTCCTTAGCATGTCTTCTTTCCCTGGAAGCAGCTCACCATTTAAAGCTGCATTTCTGAAGGCTGTGAATATTATGTCATTTTAAAGGAACTTTTAATAGACAAAATACTAAAAATTGCTAAATATTATTAAGATTTTTGCTCTGGTCTTGAGTGGTGCCTGTCAGGATTCCAGCAAGCAGAATGTTTGGTTACATGTCTTTTTTAACAATATGGGGTTTAAAAATACATTTCCCTCTTCTTGTTTCACAGAAGCTATCTGGAAGGCAGTCTGCTAGCTAGCGGTGCACTGCTGGGAGCAGAAGAACTGAACAGATATTTCCCCGACCGGAGCATTGGAATATTTGTGGCCACCTGGAACATGCAAGGCCAGAAGGTGAGGACATGAGTCTCTGAAATTCTGCTCTTGCCGCTGCATATTCTCTCGTCTCCCTGCCCTGTGTTTACTAAAGGGACTAATGCCACTGCAGAATTGTCACTTTCAATATATTTATGATGTTGATCCTCATCTGCCTGAGTAGCTTAGTCTCTAAGGCCACTGTGTCTTCCTCCTGTGTCCTTGAATTCTCTTGCACATGCTCAGTTGAATAGAAGTGACCTCTGTAATGGTGACTTTCTGTGGCCCATAGTATTTGGTATAGAGAGAGCAGGAAGCTGGAAACTGCTGGGTTTTTTGTGGGCACTCCCAAGGACCTCAAATGGGAGTAGGGCCTTTTCAATCTGCGTGATGCACAATTGCTTATGGAGAGAGCTTTTGGGGGCAGGGAGGATATAATCATAACTACATCTCTGCATGGTTTGTTGCCGCCAAGCAACTGAGCCAGAAGATACTGAGGAACTCTAGATGAGGTCAATGGGGGATGCTGGTGCTCAGCATCTCTTGGGATCAGGACCTTAAAGAGGTCTGTACATTAGCCAGACTCTTCTTAAATAACTGAGACATTACAAATACGCATGAGGCCACAGCACTTATTGTGTGTCCAGGCCAAAACACTTCACACCTGGGGGTCCCAAGTTCTATACCTACAGCACTGGTACCGTGATGCTTAGCTACAGGACAAGGAGGTTGTTAGCCTTGACTAATGTTGAGCCTTTTAGCTCTGAAGTACTCTGTAAGTACAAAATATTAGCAGTCGTCGTAAATGACTTATTAATGCGTTAAGCTTGAAGCTTTTCTAGATTTTCCCTCCCTCCCTTCTCTAAATGCTGGCAAAACTGACCCTGTGCATCTCTTTCTTTTTACTGCAGGAGCTTCCAGAGAATCTGGATGACTTCTTGTTCCCAGCAGATCCTGACTATGCCCAGGACATGTATGTCATTGGAGTTCAAGAAGGCTGTCCGGACAGGTAGCAGAAACAATGTTATCAAGAGCCACCCTCTTCATTTGCTAATCACAGCTGGGCTTTTTCTTTTTAAATTAGTTCTCAGTCCATTAAAAAGCACGATGAAATTGGCCCTGCTGCTTGATCAATGTTTCATAAATCTGAGTTTCTCAGTGTTGGGAAAAAATGAATCCTAGAGAGTGTCTCTAATGTCATAATAGCCCTACCCACCTACCATCTCCAAAATTTGGACTCAGCCCCCCTCTCGCTGATTGCAAGCAAAACTTCCTTGAGTTCAGTGGGAACCTTCAGCTGGACTGCTGGCCTGTATGACCTTAAGCAGGTTAGTTCACAAGGGTGTTGCGAGGCTTCATGCTGGCTGAAAGGTGCTGGGGATGTGCATCCCTCAGAACTCACTCTGGCAGTTGCTCTTTGCCTGTGATCTATTGCTATGTCAGAGTAAAACTTCTGTACACAGCTGACAAGCCGTTTGCTGCATTTGCCTGTGGGTTTTATGCATCAGATTAAAAAGCTGTTTCTCTTTTGGTCAGCCCAGTGCCTCATTGTTTTAACAGAGATTTGCTGTGAAAGTCTTTATATGATAGAGGGTTTCCCCCATTGCCTGCTTATTGTGCTTCTCTGTAGCCCGATCTATAGATTGTGTATTAATTAAATTGATTACTTAAGAATTGTTATCTTCCTCATTGATATCTCCTTCCTCCTTATCACCAGTGGCCATCATTCTGGCACTTCCCCAGGGTTACATCTTCCCCTCCTACTGCCCACAGGCTGGGACACAGTTCTTCCCCTGTGAGTTGTTCTGTAGGTGTGTGTGTTTGTCTCCCATAGAAGAGAGTGGGAGATCCGTCTGCAGGAGACGCTGGGACCCCATTACGTCATGCTGTACTCAGCTGCACATGGCGTTCTCTATATGTCAGTGTTCATCAGAAGAGACCTCATCTGGTTCTGCTCAGGTATGTTGTTAAGCAGTAGAGATTGCAGAGGGAAAGACGTGGTACTGCGTGGGGTAGGGAGGCTTGTAATGGGGGGTGGAAACCTCAGGGACTGGTATCAGTTAAATAGATAGATTTGCCTTACATGCTGAAAGCGTTTGTGGTGCCCAAACTCTGAGAAGTAGCTTGCAGTGCCAGATGGGACCAGGCCTTCAGGGAGCTCTTTGGAGGTCGTGAATCCTCAGCACCCCTTGGGAGCAGGGTAACCTATGTATTTATTTTGAATCACAAGCTGGGGGTGGGGTGCAGGGGATGGCTCTGAGGACTAAGGCTTGTGTTTGAAATCTCTGGGCTCCCTTGAGCTTGACGCTCACTCCCACCAGGGTGGTGCTCTTATGAAGGGTAGATTCCCAGATAGATAAGCTGAGCGACGTTCCTTTGGCTGTGTGACCACAGACTGTAACTTGACGGCAGAGGTCCTGGCTGTGCCACGTGGACCTTCTTCACAAACCTGGTGTATTTTCCAGGTGTTTTCCTCATGTCCTGAGCCAGAGCATTCCCCTGCTCCATTGTTCTGAGACAGTGTATGTCCTTGGCTGTGCCTGTGCTGAAGGGCATCCATACTGCTGTGATGCCAGGCGTGTACAGTTTGCGAAGCACGTGTGCTGGGAGCTGCGCCAAACAATGCAGCAGTCTGATTGAATGGCTGCCCAGCTGCCTTCTCCATCTTTCTCCCCACAATGCAGTCGTTCTATAGCAACTACAGCTTCTCTTTCCCTTCTCTCTGCAGAGGTGGAATACGCCACTGTGACCACTCGCATTGTGTCTCAGATCAAAACGAAGGGAGCTCTGGGAATCTGCTTCACGTTCTTTGGGACTTCCTTCCTTTTCATCACATCCCATTTCACATGTGAGTCAGTTAGAGGCTTAAAATGTTCTGCTTAGGGGAAAGAAGTCGCTTCACCTCACTTACAGAATACACGTGCTCTTTGCTGAGTTACTGCTGTAAGACCGTCTCCGACATGGACCTGCTGTGCTTTTGTTCTTGGCACTGGCAAAATGTATGAATTAGCCTGTTTTAATCTACTCTTTGCTCTACAGTTTTTTACTGCTCTACAGTTTAAGCCATGAGCAAACAGTGTGAAATTAATTCCCTGGTGGCATGTCTGAACTTTTGCTTCTGCCTTCACTACATTTCTGAGATCTGAGCTTTTTCCTCTGACCACAGTACTAAAACCCTCCTCTCCTGCCTTCATTACTGTAAGCTCTCTGGTTGCCCAGTACCCATGCTGCTCCCTGCAGTTCATACAGAGAACAATGACTAAGATTCTGCCTTGCCTCTCATTCTGTCACACCTCCTTTGAATCCTGCCATGGACTCCTTCTGTTCTCTGTTGCAGCAAGTCCAATTTCCTTGCTATAGAGACTGCTGCTGCTCAGATCTCTCTCCTGAACTTCTGTCAGTGTGCCCCACCCCATTTTCCTATCCTTTACCTTTCCAGTTTGTACTCTCTTCAGGTCAGGGAGCTTCTCATCCTATGTCTTAAGCAAGTTCCTAGCACATTTTGGACTCTACTACAATTTACATTATAATGATCCCTGGTGATTGAATTCAGATTCTGCACAAAATCTCCATCTTTCCACATGGTTTTGTTTACGGATCTCTCTTTCAGCGGGGGACGGTAAAGTGTATGAGAGGATGCTGGACTACAATAAAACCATCCAGGCACTTGCACTTCCCAAGAACATCCCAGATACAAATCCCTATCGATCCAGCCCTTGTGAGTAACTTGATGTGAACAGACTTCTGAAATGTGTGAATCCATGTCTCTGTTTGCAAGTGCATGCACATCTAGTGCAAGACTTGTTGGGGGGGGGCCCCCCCCAAAAAAAAAAACAACAAAAATCTGGGGTTGACAGCCTGTCTTGCTTGACTTTACAGCTGATGTCACAACTCGGTTTGATGAAGTGTTCTGGTTTGGAGACTTCAATTTCCGGCTAAACAAGGACCGCGAGAGCGTGGATTCAATCCTGAACCAGAATCTGGAAACAGACATGTCCAAGCTACTGCAATACGACCAGCTCATTAAAGAAATGAATGATGGTAAGGAACTCGCTGCCTTCCTCTCCTGCCCTCCCTGCTGACTGCAGATTTCCAAGCATGTGGGTTTCTGTGGCACTTTTTGAATAGCCACTGAAATAAGTGGGGGCATCAGCTCTGGAAGGGGAAAAATCTAATGACACTCCAAAGCAGGGGACTGGGAATCTGCGTTCTTTGGTTTTGCCTCACAGGCCGTGTACCCTTGCCAAGATAGTCAGTTGTTATTGATCACATTTATTATGACCATGCATAAGGTCTCACCATGCCTGGGGCTTCATTGTGCCAGGTGCTGCACAAACCCAGGGTAGAAGACGGTCCTTACCCCAAAGACCTTGCAGTTTCAGCAGGTGCAGAGTGGGAGGAGGGGGAGAACACCCAAGTAGACAATGTGATGGCAGCAAACATCATGTTAATGCCACCATGTGGGTCCTATGGCCCCTGGAGTTGAGGGGGTCTCCCTGCACCTAGGTGGAGCACTCTTTGCCTCTGTTTACTGCCCTGTCAAATGGACAGAACTTCCACCTACCCCACAAGGATGCTTAGAGTTAATCGATTTGCACAGCATGCTGAGGGTTTCAGTGGAAGGTGGAATAAAAATGCCAAGCAGCATTTTAAATGTCCCTTACAAGAGATCCATCCCTCATTTGAACAGACATTAACTAACCCCCAGCCTTTGCTGTCTGGATCTGGCTTTATAGGCCTGTATGTTACTGGTTCAGTTTGTAGCTGAGGCTAGCAAACTGCTTTTAAAATGTGTGTCGTCAGTGCCCGGATGCTGTTATGCTCAGTTTCTGGGAAGTCACTTTGTTCTTCGTGCTGCCTTCCTTCCCCTGCAGGGGCTATTTTCAAAGGGTTCCAGGAAGCTGCCATTCACTTCCAACCTTCCTACAAGTTCGACATAGGGCAGGATAGCTATGACAGCACTTCCAAGCAGAGGACACCTTCATATACGGTACAGGTTACTTATAAACAGGCTTCCAGAGTGGGGAAGGGCTAAAAATCCCTGATGGCTGCTGTAACAGGTTCTCTGTGCATGCCTGGGCTCCCCCTCCCAGCAGCATTTGGGCAATAACACTGCCCAGGCTGACACCATTCCTCTCTCTTGTGTGGCCTCTCTTGTGCTCTGGGAGTCACAGCGCTTCCTCATTATGGCTGTCCCCCTGGCCAAGTCACTATAGTTTCCCTTCCTGGGTATCAGTCTCACAGGGCTGGCTGGCTGGCCGTCATTCCTGGCAGTGCTCCAAGACCATGCCATTTCCCCAGTGGCGTGTGGGAGAAACCAGGTCTCTCCACTACTCCAGGTTCCGACTTGGGACCCCTCAGATCAGTGGCCGTGGTCTGCGCCATCCCAAACCTCACTGCTCTTCCCCTCAGCCCTTCCTGCTCCTCCCCTGCAAGGGTTTTGCTTCGACACCGTTCAAGATAAACCCTTCCTTCAAGGCTGGCCTTCCCAGGGCTTCTGCCCCTCCACTGGGCCTTCTCCTTTCCCTCTCCAAGCCTCAAACTAGTCACCTGGTCCAGCCCAACTGGGCTTTTTCAGCTTCATTCAGTGCTTGTGTATCAAGTCTAACTCTGGCTCACTTGTGAGCCACATTAACATTAACCATTCCCAAGCTAGTGTGGAGCAAACACCCCCTCACTGTTGCTTAGTAGTTCTGTGGCTCTCGAAGGGAGAAAATCCACCGTCATGGGGGACAGATGGGATGTGCTTCCCAACCGTGTGTCCACCTGCCATGTTGCCCCTGAGCAGTGGGGCATGAGGGTGCGACTAGGGAATGGGTTACTGGAGCCTCAGATACATACATCCTGGGGCCCGTCTCTTGCCACATTAAAGGTGTGACGTGGCAGTGACAGCTATCCCCAGCTGTTCGAGGGTTAGCTGGGAAGGGCATGGAAGCTCACCGAGAGGGAATTCTCACTCAGACACAGAGCTGTATGCAAAGCCACTCTTTGGACTTGTGGTGACAGCTCAGCCTGTGCCTCCCTCCTGGGGTGTTGGGACAGCGAGAGGAGAGAGGTCCTTTGATTAAAAGGCATTTCTAAAAATGGAGTGCTTAAATTAACTTGATGCAAAGGGGCAGCTATATTAGTCTAGTTCAGTAAAACAAACAAACAAGGAGTCCTGCAGCACCTAAAAACTAAAAATATATATTTATTGCATGAGCTTTTGTGGAAGAAAATCCCACTTCATCAGACTCGTCTTCAAGTGCCACAGGACTCTGTTTAAATTAACTTGCATCTTTAACAAACAGGTGGCTCCCTGCAGAGCAAAAGTGTGGTGATCTGTTTTACTCCTCTCTTTTGGCCTCCCAGGACAGAGTGATCTACAGGAGCCGTCAGAAGGGTGACATCCATGCAGTGAAGTACTCCTCCTGTTCTGTGATCAAAACGTCAGACCACAGGCCAGTCTACGGGCTGTTCCGGGTGAAAGTGAGGCCTGGCAGAGACAAGTCAGTGATGTGTTTGTTCATCCGTGTATGTGACTGGGCTGCAGTGAGTTCCTAGGCTGTTTCCATTCAGGAACAGGTGGCTTGTGATGTCACAAGAGCGCCTGAGATGGAAGGAGTTCACTGCTGTATTTGTGTTCTCTGGGATGTTTGAAAGCAATCAGTGCTGAAGAAAAAAGTAGTTAAATCAGACCAATAGCAGAATCCCTGCCCCCTTGGTCCTTCTGAGGGACATAACTTGAGTCCAGTGCAATTTTTCATTTACGCATGAATAGCAGGACCAGTTAACACAGGGAAAAAAAATGTTCGTTTAGCTGTTTGACTGACAGTCATATGTTTAAGGGCCCAGAACTGACAGAAGCTCCTTCATGTATCTCTCCCATTAGTGTTGGAAATGTCATGTATAGATAGGGGGTATGTTTCCCTTTTATTACTCAGGCTTGCCTCTCCAAATAAGTGGGTAAAGCAAAACTTGCTGCTAGGGTAGAGAAACACTGAGTTTTCCTTTCTGTGAGAGGTACCTTACTGCAAGTTAAAATGGAGTAGTTCGGTTTTGCTACTGTGGAGTCCTAAACTAATCATGGAGTTCTCATAAACAGCGTAAGTCGCATTTAGATGTGCACATCGTACAAACCTAACATCTTCTCTTTCTATTGTAGCATTCCACTTGCTGCAGGGCAGTTTGACCGAGAACTGTATTTAATTGGAATAAAGAGACGAATTACAAGGGAACTTCAGAAGCGGCAGGAACTAAAGGACCAAAAATCCAGCAGAGTCTGTAGTGTTTCCTGACTTTAAAATCCAGCAAAAGCTTGTAAAAGATGCCCTGATGGAGGATCTCAAACCGAGGCTAAGATGACTTGATTCTTTCTGCCGAGGAACAGAGCAGGAGGAAGAGTTCTCGGTTTGAGCACCACTGTGACAGTGGCCTGTGCCAAATGTCGTAAACCTCACCTTTGCTCAAGTGTCATTTGTGTGAGCTAATCCAAGGAACTTGAGTGGTGTTGGAGGTAAAGGGAGGAAATGTTCCCTACTTATTCAGTCAGGTCACTTTTAACAAAACTTCCTTTGCAAGCAGCAGGATGCTGTGAGGTGATGATTGTGGCCTTACCCAGGAAGAGATTCCCTGATGGGTGCATTGTGTTATGAGCGGTCTTGGATTGGAGTTGTTACCCCAGGAAACTACGCAAAAAAGGAGACAGTTGTGGTTCCAGCTGTTCTACTCGGTCTGTTCTGGATGCTTGCTTTGTAAGTAACTGTCTCAGGAGGGCATTGATGTCTGCTGTTTATTTCTTGACCTATAGCCAATGTACTTTATAAAATATCAAAGGGACGCAACTAGAGAACTTGAGCAGTCTTTTTTCTACATTGATGGTTGATCATAATAGTTTTGCTGTTGTGGCCCACTGCAGCAAGATCTGTACGGATGTACAGTAATCGAGGTGCATTTTGAGGTGGCCTTTTGAATTCATATTTATTTTTATTACTTCTGTTGTTGGTAAGGGTGCATGTTAATATCTCAAACCAGCACATGTCCTTGGATAAAGTCTGACTTTCTGAACCAATGGAAGTATCTGAATTTATGGATTCTCTACATTGGAAGATCCAGCTTTGACTTGAGTGGAAAATTGGCCACATGCTTGCAGCAGCAACAGAAGCTATGCCAGAAATCAGTGTCCTTGGTGAGGTTAGTCACGAGCATGTAAAAATTCAGCACCAAGTTATTTTCTAGAGCAGTGGTTTTCCAACACTTTTCCTCAGGACCCAGTTGGAAAAAAATCTGTGACCCAACAATTACAACTTTCAGAGTGCATTTCAGTCATCGGGTGGTGGTAACATGGGGTGCCATGTCCCAGCATTTGATGGTCTGCAACCCAGCACTGGGTTACAAACCACTGTTGAAAAGTTGAAAGTTGAAACCACTGTTCTAGAGAAGCAAAGAAGGCCACTTTGGGATGGGAGAAAAATCTGTTTCTACCTTTAGGAGCTATTCAGAGCAAGGTGGGGGGAATCAAAACAATTCCATTCTGTTCCCTCTCCGCTTCTCCATTTGGAAAAGTTATGGTTCCTTTGTGTGTTTCTCAGTCAGCAAAATGTGGAGCATTTTTCTCTTTAAAGAGGCTTCATCTTGAGGCAAAGGCAATCTGTGTCAAAGATTGCACTGGTAAAATGTACCTTACAGTTAGTACTGTAACATTTTTCATGGATATATCTTGCTTGAGTCATTGGCTAAAAAATACTAACTTTTAAAAATACATTACTATTGAAAATACAAAGCAAATGGTTGGGGGAAACTCCTTTGTAACTATTAAGTTTTTTAGTCAGCTACTTCCACAAGAAACCTCTGGATGAAAAAAATGTGTTAGAACACAAACAGTATTGAGATCATTCCAAATGCTGAGAAAACCTACCAGAAATGCTGCTTTTGAATGGTAATACGTTAATGGCAAATTCATATTTTAAACAAGAATTCTGCTTTCAGTGATCATGTCTCAGTACCATTTGACCAGAACTCTCTGGTAGAAGTATTGGAGCAGAGAATTGTGTGATGGTGAGACAGCGACAATGGGCTGCTTTGGTCTTGAGCCAGCAGTAGACTTTTAAGGTCCAGAGGGCCAGCTGCGTAAGCCCTAGTCTATACTTGTTGCGGTTCTCAGCGGTAGTCGACGGATGTGCAAGGTACAAAAAATACCTTGCAGATCTCCCAATGACTCTCACTAGCTCCTACACATTAGGGTAAGCTGACTGCAAATGCTTTGTGATTGGCCTACAGCAACTCCAGTTCCAAGGCTGGAGTTGTGATGCCAACTTACGGAGCAATTCATTGGCTTCATACTCATCGCTGAATTGCGGCCAGAAGATTGCGCTCACTGCTATCAGTATAGACGTATCCTTAGTCTAGTTCAGTAAGACAACAAGGAGTTCTGTGGCACTTAAGGACTTAACAAATTTATTCATTGCATGAGCTTTTGTGGGATTTTCGGTAAGTTCCCCCATCTTCAAAGCGTCTGACAAAGTGGAATTTTCTCCCCCGAAAGCCCGTGCAATAAATAAATTTGTTAGTCTTTTAAGTGCCACAGGACTCCTGGGTTTTTTCAGTAGACTTCAGTATGTGAAGAGTCCTACTGAAGGCTGCAGGACCGCTCAAGTGCTTTGCTTGACTCACTGACGCACTTTACGGGACTGAGTTTTTAATGTGTCCCCCCATCCTCTTCAGAAAACAAAAAATCAGTGTTTGGGTTAAGTGATGTAAGACAGGTCGATTTCTTGGGGAACAGTACTGAGCTAGGAAGGGACTGTGGCCTGTGCGCCCTAATCCCTTTGCAGAGCACTGAAGGCTCCTGAGTAGGTGCAGTCAGTAGGCACAGCCTGCGCCATAGAAGCATGCACAGGGCTGGATAAATTGCCCACAGTGACTGAACGCCTGGGACTGTGGGTACAATAACGTAAAGCCATCTCTGTTTGTGTACTGACCAGGTTGGTCCATCAGCCTTAGCCCTTAAAAAAAAAAAAAGAAAAAAAAAAGTCACCAAACCACTTCATCTTAAGCTAGAGCCAGCTTTGCTGCTGGGCAACAGCAGAGCTGAGTTGTAGTCAAGGCTGTGATATGGGCAGTCTAGTGACCTGGGGCAAATCAGGGCATCTTTCCTTAGCTATAAACCAGGACAAGTTTCATGATTGCCTTCCTAAGTGTTCACTGCGTCAGCTCTGTTTAACAAAGTCTTCTAGAAATGCAGTAGCCTTGATAACTTTCCAAACTGGCACAGTTACTGTGCTCACTTACTAAACACACCCAATCGTTTCAAAGTCTTTATTTGTGACCTTGACAAAGATACACAGCACAACTGACAGGATGAAGCTAGATGTTGCACAACATAGCATGGGTTCTAAAAGGAGCTGCGTTTTTCAGTATTAACAGCACCACTTTGGGTCAGTTCTTTGCTCCAGGAGCATGGACAGTATCCACTCACATGAAGTGATATGACTTGTAGTTAGTAGCTGCCTCTGAACCACCTTCTCTGTTTGGTCAAGTCACTGAATTGGCAGCACTAATTTTACAGCTTCACTATTTATGCCTAGAAATATCAGGGATTGCGTATAAGGGGGCATTACATCTCATCTGTCAAAACCAATGTGTTCTTGTGTGTCTCAGAAACAGGTTAACTCTGTTACTACTGGTATTCTTATGCAGATTTCTATAAAATGCCTTCTTATTGGCTTTTAGTGAGCACCAAGTACCTTCAAGACTAAGCTCTTCCTACAAATCATTGTCTCTGCTAACAACTTTTAGTTCTGCTCAATCTTCCTGGGGAAGTAGGCAGTTATCAGAGTAAATTGCGTTTGTGTTTGCAAGAAACCATTAGTTGCAGTTCAGGCTCAACTTAATTTCAAGGGAGCTCTCTGTGGCCAAATATCTACATGCCCACCACCCTGTCACAGAGGATCTGGCCAACAGACCGGGACTGGAGATGGAAAGCTACAGCAAAGTAAGGACGTTATCCATGATACCTCTAACTGAAAGCGAGAACAGTCAATCTTATTTACCACTAATGTAGTTATTTTACAATAGCAGCTGATCTTTACACATAAACTTGGTTTTGTACAGGGAAGAAATTGTTCCAGTGCCCTGTTAACTTGATTAATTTTACACATCCTCTGGTTTAGGAAGCATCAAAATAGCACCTTACTTTAGCAGCATGTGTAATAATCCTCCTTTGTCCACCTATCATTACTCACCCTCTGCAGGACTGAAGCACAACTGATCCGTGAAATGCAACTCCACCTAAATCTACTCCTTTACTAAGGAGTACAACATGTTTTGGTTTCCAACCACCAGTGCTTCACGCCTATGAAGTAGTAGTAACATGAACACACTTCCCTTGCCGTACTGGGTATTTAAAGCAAGTGGAAACTGTAAGTGTGTGACTTTCTCCTGGTGTGTTGCCCTTTCACATATAGTGATGCCTGTTTCTCTGTCACTCTATTTGGGGGGCCTACACACATTGCCTTGGGCAGCTGACAGAAGAATTTAGCCAAAGTGCTCATTCAGAGCTGGGACAGGTCTTCAGGCTCATACCATCATGAACACTTCACATTCTGAACATCTGAAGCAGTCTTAGCTGCAAGTTCCATATTTACATCATGTGCGTGTAAATATCCTTTTTTTGCAACAACATAATCCAAAGAACAGTATGAAAAAAAGTAAGTCTCTTGTTTCAGATGGAACGTGGCTCTTGGTGCTTTATCGAAAAAGTCGATGCAGCCTAGGTAGTCGCCCGTCTTTGCTAGACAGCGCTGCTTGAATATGTTCATATGTAGGCAATTCTCTCAAGTCACCCAGGGCAGCCACTGCTGGTTTGTTACGAAGCATTTTAGTGACCACCCTCTTAATGTCAGCTGGTGCCACATTACCTGCAGGCGAGGACAAGAGTTATTACAAGTTAGGAGCTCTGCTGTGGAGGCTGAATAATGTCATGATTCTATGGAATGCCTGAATTTTAATCCCACCTCTGACAAATGGTGTTGCATTTCTTCATCTGTCACATAGGATTAAGCAGTTGAGGGCTAGCTTTTGAGATTCTTTGAAGATATTCAGTTAATTTGTGACAAGTATGCCAAGTAAAAGGAACACAGCTTTGCCAATGCATTTCTATCTGATTTTTTTAATTGCCACCTTTATCTGAGATCAGAGAAAAACTGGACCATCTCACTCAGACACTGTCCCAGCTATGAGAATCTCCCTCAGCAATGACAGCAGCAAAGCGGAAGTGAATTCAAAGGCAACAGGCAGATGCCTGAAGAGGTAGGAATGGGGAGGAGGGGCAGAATTGGGCCTAGGTCTCTTCACAGGAATTACTCCCGGAACTGCCCACAAAAGCCTCAAGGGCGCACTCAAGTTAAAAATCAAACTGATGGTGCCTCTTAAGGGCTGCTTAGTGTAAAAACATCCTAGGGCTGCACAGGCAACAGCAAGTGACCTTTGTGAAGGGAGGAAGGTGGGAGTGCGGTTCTACTGCTAGGGAAAACGGGATCAGAAACATCCAGCAGGTTGGCTACGGGAGAACATCCATGCCAGAGCTGGGAAAGCCTGGCTTCCAGTCCACTAGACAATAAGGACCTGATCTGAAGTCTTCTCACTGGTTTCAGGGGACATTGGCTTGGACCTCAGTGCTCCCTCGTTCCGCTTGCTGTCTGTATTTGAAATACCTTCAGCAGCAAAGCGAAATGGCCATTTGCCCTAGTCCTGACAAACAGATAAATGTTGAACCCCTAGAATGACGGTTACCTTGGGGGATTCTGCTGAACCTTCCCTGCCCCCTACTCTGGGGGCTAAGAACCATAGGGCCCCACTGTGAGCAGAGCTAGTGCCCTGACGAATGGTCCTGTTTTACTAAGTACAGTGTTCCCCCCATCCCCAACTTTCTAGGGTGCTCCTGTGCAAAGGCGTCAGCATGGTAGGCGCTGCATTCCCAGCAGGGTGCACCTATGGCCTAACAGTCAGAACAATGGCATTTACTCACCAATGAGAGAGCACAGCTCATGAGGGAGCTTCCTTGTGCCTGTTGCCAGCACTTGCCTTCCTACATCCTCAAAGATGACTGGCCGGGATTCAAGGTTCATCATAAGCATGGATTTCAACTGGGTCTTTGCTCGCTCCAGTTCTACCTGCATGGCAACAGAAAATATAGCCAACCGCTTTAGATGGTCTCAGGATTGGAAACTATTCTCCGTGCTGTACGCCATCATCATCCTCCAGGAATACTGGAAGTCATCATCACATTCTGCCATCTGGAACTTGGAGGGACCCTTTACAACCAAAGCAAGACTGCAGAGGTGGGTTTTTACAAAGAAAAGGAAGGTGTGTGTTAACCTAACAGAGATGGTTCTGAAAAGAAGTGGGCATGAAGTCAGAAATGGGCAAAATCATCTATCTTCTACATAGCTATTTGCCACCAGCAGTTCATGCCAAAAAACAGAAAGATCTATGTCCCTTGTGGAGAGGCTCTTGTGATTACCAGACTCTTAGAGACCAGTGAAACACATTCAGCAGGAGATATGCATTCAAAAGCTTATGTATAGAAAGCATCAGCCTCGCTAGGGCCCATGGTATTTCAGCACTGAAACTGTGTGTGTAAGCTGGAAAGTTTGGTCAACTTACCTCTCCCACCGCTCCTGACATTAAAATGAACTCTCTCGTAATTATTTCCACCATTTCTCGGACCTGTAAAAACAAGTATGTGAAAGCAACCACGCCTGCTTGTTCTCTCAACTCAGGCTAAAGAAAAAAATAAACAAAATGTGGTTATCAGCAGATGACGACTTGCCACTTTCTCTTTGTGGAGTATGAAAGATTCCAAGGCCACCTAGTTGAACTGCAGGAGCACAAGAGAAGGGGGGCACCACACCAGCAATTCCCATCCATGAGAATGGAACTCTGCCAGCAGGGGAGTGAGGATGAGCCATTGGCAGAAGGTGTTTATAGCAAGGGCTCAGGAATACGTAAACCCAGTTCACCTTTCCTCATAGTTAAATTGTAAAATAGGACTCCATCTTCCCAAGCAGTGAACTTTCCCAATGGCAATAACATTTCACTGCTACAGAAGAATCCTACATCCAACAATCCTTGACCTTAAAGCAATGGAACCCATCCATTATAAAAATTAGACCCCAATGCAAAATATCCCCAAGGTGTGAACGACTTGAAGTCTGATATACACAACCCCACTAACTGCTCAATGACAACAGGGCAAGAGCTAGTTTATCTGAAATTAAGTCAGCAATGAACTTACTTTACAAACGTATGGCTTGGAAAATAGAAGAGCCACGTACCTGTCGAGGATCTGCACTAGCATGAATACACAAGAGACCTGTATCTTCATAACTGTGATGGTAAGAGGTTGCATTATACATCCAGTGATGCCTGCAAGTACAAGAACATGCATCTGAATGCTCTGTAACTAGCAAAAATGCACTCCCTGCTTCATCTCAAGGTGAGCATTCCCAAGCGCTGATGGAATTGAAATGATCTGTCCAATCATTAGGGACATGTCTGGTCTCCCCCTCACACCTGATTATTTCCGTCTGTGCACGTGACTTCTGACTCCCTCCCCTATTTCTACAACTGGGGTCAGTAGGAGGGGATAGCAATTGTACCAGCTACTAATTTTAGAGATGTCCTGCTCCTGCCATGAAGATAAGGGCTGGTGGAGGAACACAGGACTCCAGGACACCTGTGCTCAGTTGAACTTTACCACCTTCCCACATGAGACATCTTCCAAAAGGAGCAAGGGCTGATTTTATAAAAAAGGCTTTCAGAAGATGAGGCCACCTGCTTGGGGCCCAGCCAGAGAAGGGTCTCCAGCAGCCTGCCTTTCACAGAGAACAGTAAACACACCTGTTAAGCACATTAAGATACAGTCGGGTGAACATGCCTTTGCCAGGCCCTCCGGCAGAAAAGGAGCCGCCTCCTCCCATCATCATGTTTAACACAGCAAAGGGAATGAAGTCTTCCTCCTGAATCACAGTAAATGAGTCAGTCAAACTTACAGAGAGATGCAGAGCAAGCTGTGTCATTGCTCAAAGGTAAGTGGAAGAGGGGAAAACTCCAAGAAATGCCCCCGATGAACACAAAGCAATGCAAATACTGGTGCGAACCACCAAGATCTAGCTAGATCTGCATCTGATAGCCAACTCCAACACGAGAGTCTGATTTTCCAGACTCTCATCAAGCTACTGCTGAAAACGCTCCCCAGCTACATGCACACACCAGTGCTCCTCAGCCATAACATAGCTCCCATATTTGAAAAATACGGTCGCTTAAGGCTTGGCTAGTTTAGGGTGGGCCCAGGAATGAATTCTGGGATAGTACTTACCAAAAAGGAGCAGCTTTCTAACCCAATCATGATGTGGGTCAGCTCAGGGATTGGGGTCGGACCCAAACTCACATTCGACATGTCTTTTTCAACCTGTGGGGAGGAAAGACAATTTAGGATTGTACTTCACCTGCAGAGCCTGGCCTGGTAAATTACAGAAATCCGACACTTAGACTGCGGCAGCCACAATGGGCGCACACAGAGCTGTGGCACATTTATAAACCTGCACTTCTATCTGCACTCTAGCAACTCTAGAATCAAATAATGGGCACCACACTGATGTAATTAACTGTCTTGTAGGTACAAATGCTGCTTATCATGAGTTCAAGAGGGGCCTTTTTGAAAATGAAGGCCTACCACTATTAATCAAATCAAGGAAGATCTGTTACTTTAAAACAGCGGTTCTCAACCACTGTGTTGAGACACCACCAGAGAGCCAGGGAGATGGCTGGATTTGGCCTATGGGGGGTAGGTTGGTGTGTCCTGTCGGGCAGCATACCGTGACCAAGTGCGTCATGACCTGCAAAGGTTGAGAACCAGTGCTTTAAGATAAGCAGAATTCATGCAATGCATTGATTAGCTCTTGCTTTTCCTTACCTTGACAATTCCTCCCGTGTACTGTGCGACTGATCTGTCAACTTCCTTGGGCTTGGCGCTTCCCCACACCGGATCTACATTCAGCAGATACTTCCTGGCACACTCGACCAGCTGCTCGTGCTCTATCCCAACCCCAGCCAACACCATCCTGTCAGGGGTGTAGTAATTCTGAAGATAAGAATGGAGCATTTTCCGATCTATCTTCCCTCTGCTTTCCTCAGGGCAGAACCTGTTGAGTCCCACAGTGTTTTCCCTGTAGGCTGCCTAGAGAGAGAGTAAACACACTATTAGAACACACACTTTGTTCTCCCACTAAAATATGATGTGAGCATCTAGGATAATGCCCTCTCATTTGAATACAACAGATGCAGTAAGAGAGGATGCTTACTGAGCTTTGTTTCATTTGTCGCCTCTCCATTTCCCCCAAAGAATAAAGTACAGTGGGAGAGCAGTGGTTAATTAACTAAGGTTCAGGGTTGAAATATCTAGACTCACAGGCTCAACAAAGCCCTTCATTCTTTTGAGGAAGGTACAGTAAACTTAATGGCTTTATAAATTCAAGGCTCTGTCTGCTCTGCTTAGCTATCAATGGTATCATGCCCCCTTTGCAGCCTATACTTCCAGGGGCAGGATGCTGTTCCTGTGCCCAGACCTCAGTGATACTAGACAAATAGCTTGGAAAGCACTTTTGGATCCTTGTGAAGAAAGAGCAAGAAAAGGTAAGTCATCATTCTGAAGTTGCAAATAGGGAAAAAATGGAATGCTGGAGACAGGGAGTTTTAAAATCTCCGGAGCATGAAGCACAAGTCTACGATTATCAAGCACACTATACAAAGAATAAGCTTCAGTCTATACTGGCACCCTAACAGCCCGTTTCTTTATTTTCTACCTACGCAGAACATGAGATTTCAAAACAGAGGGGGCAGCAAAATGCTCCCCCAGTTTCTATTTTAGCATAATAGAAGTTTGTTTATAGATCAGAGAACCAGCACCAATGAAACTGACTAAAGGAGGAGCAAATGCATCGCGTGTTGCAGAGAGCACTGTGTGTGAGACAAAGCTCACTGGAGCTTACTGCATGAATCATCTCCGTTAGTAGAGGCTCTGGATCAGGCTTCATGTTCAGATCTTCAAGCTCAAACTGCACAGCCTTTCGAGTCATTTCAATTTCTTCATCTACAGTGAGAGAAAACAAATGAGATGAACCACTGTCCAAACTACTGAATAGGTAATGATCTTTCTGGGTCTTGCAGAGACAACAAAGAACACTCTGGGATGTCAGCTCCAGCAGAATCCCTGAGGTCCAGAGAAAAGGGAATTTGGATGAAAGAGGCAGGAAGAGAGAATACATGTACACTATCCAGTCTTAAGTAAAACACTAAGGCTGATAAGAAAACAGCAATAAACAATCCATTTGCAGACTAGGGCTCTATTATTCCCTGTTCATTTTCTCAGATGGAAACAAACAATCTAAAATAAACCCTGTTGCCAGAAGAAAGTGGAAATGACTGGCCCGTCTCTTAAGTCCATTACATTTCATAACAAAAGCATTCTATAACAACATAAAGTATCCTCCATTCCTCCAATACTCAAGGCGGACTTTGTGAAGTCTTTAAAACACTGGAATGTAATGAACAACAGTTCTGAAATTATTTTGTCAAGCGGTGTTCAGGTCTCCTTTCCTGAAAAGTGGCTCAGATTCTCGCACCTGATAACCTGGGCTGTAGCACTACGTCAGCCAGAAGATTGACCACAGTGTCCAGGCCTTTGGCATCAGCAGAAACCGCATACATCGTGGTATCCCTGCAACACAAACAGGCGGAGTTAGTAAACTCTTGGCGATAATTGCCCAGTACTTTGAACATAGCAAAGGGCTAAACTTCCTTATCGTTTGATGTTCAGAATAGCAATTTCCACAAAGAGATTTCTTCTACTATTCAAAAACTGAAAGTCATTGTTGCGATGGAACAGAAAATCACATTCAGTCATGCTCTGTCACCATCGGCAATCATAACAACTATTCACAGGTGGGCAAAACAATGCAAGAAGTGTACCTTGATGCCTGACAATCACAAATGCCCCCATGCTTTTCCAACGCAAGAAGAATTTCATCTCTGCTGCCAAACTGGGCTGAAGACTAACCAAAAAAAAAAAAAAAAAAAAAAAGTTAAGGCTTATTTATTAGTGTGACCTCACATTTTCCCATCATTCTTTCTTTCCTCTTGAAGGCAAATAAAGGTATAGAACTAGATTTGCACTCCTTGAAGTCAGCAAGAATCTTGCGTGCTCAAGGAAAGCAGGCGTGGCCCCCCTGACAATAATTACAGCCATATCAATAACTGAGTTTAGGGCTTACTGGAAATATTTAACTCACAGAGATTGAGAACCTTATCATCACAAAGAATACTCACAGAAAAGGCCAGCTTTTCCAAAAAGTGTGAAATGCCGCTAAGGTATTTTGCTTCATATCTTGACCCTGAATTTATAAGAACTGATACGAAAAACAAAAGAGTTAGTATTTATTTTAAAGTCACAGCTTATTCAGTGATTTTACAAGTCTGAGAAAGCATACAACTGGCAAAGACCATCTTAATGTAAAACATAATTTTAATGATTTTGATTTGTTTTTAGCAATATAGTAGATAAATATTTACTTACAAATAAATATTTATCCACTATATTGCTAAAAACAAATTTTCACCGCACAAGGTATAACCTGTATGTTGCTCCCTTCCACGTACAAAACCCCTTGCCTCGAGTGAGATGGTGCTTTTAAGTGAGTTTGGCTGGTCCACACGGGTAGTGGCCAAAGCTCAAGTTAATGCAACTCACCAGCTGTGAACTGAGCTCTGTTGTTATTTTGCAGCGTGGAACAGATCCAAATGCAATGACTCATAGACTCCAAGGCCGGAAAGGACCATCGTGGTCCCCGAGTCTGACCTGGATAACACCATTCATTGAATTTCCCGAGGCTTGCCTGCTTAAAATTGTTCAGTACTTACTCCCTACAGTACAGAACTGTCCAAATTTATTTTGCGATGCAATCCGCAGTCCATTCTCTAGCCTCGTAACTTTGGTTTCAAATTTCTCTTGTCCGTCAACTGTTGCGAAGACAGGTTTTGGCACACCAGGCAGTGGAGAAGTGAGAGGGATGTTGGGGTAGCCGCCTCCACTGCTGTATTTTCTGTAGGCTGCCAGGCCCGACCTAGATCAATCACAGACGTGCATAAACACACCAATCAATGCAACAGAGCTCAGTCCATCATTCAGGCTTTTAAGAATTAACCAGGGTGGATGTTTCGACTATCTGGACGGGAGGCTTCCCAAGTGAATCGGAGAGGCTAGGTTCGTGGATGACACTCAGTAGCTCTGGCTTCAGTTGCCCCCTCAGCCACTGGTTCCCAGCCTGGCGTTGTAAAATGTGGATTATGAGCCCAGGTGCGGAGAAGATAATAATCCCCTCACGCTGGGGCCAAGGGACAAGATAAATAACCCGCCACCCCCCAGGCCATGGCTGAGGTCTCTAGGTCCATGCGCCGGGGCAGCCCACCGCCCAGCCACATGCAAAAGAGACTAAAGGCCTCCACGATGGCGGGGCTGACCAAAGGCCCCCCGAGTAGGGTTACCAGACACCAAAGCCTGCAAAGCACAACACTGGAAGACCCATGGAGAAAATATAGTATTAATGTAAAATTCTTCTGCTTTTAGGGAGCCCTGGAACGCTTGCCCCTAAAAATAAGGTATTTTGGGGCATTCCAGTGTACTTGAACCCCTCTAAGTAAAAAGCCAGACAAAATCACGCAGTTTAAAATGCCGGCCAGACGGAGGACGTGAAGGTAAAAGGAAGGACACCTCCTCCTCCTCGCGCCTGACAGCGGGCACCCTCACCCCGAGGGACGGGGCCTCGAACTCGCCACCCCCGGGGCCTCTCGCCTCTGGGCTACGCGGCCCGCGGAACCCGCCGCCCTTTACGCCCCTTAGTTACAGGCGGGCCCGGAGGATGCCGGGAAGCGCCGATCGGCGGCGGTTCGCTGACCTGCGCACCGGGCCCCACGCGACGCCCCGCAGCCGCACCATCTTCGCCGCCATCTTGGGCGCGGGAGCCACGCCCCTTCCGGCCTGTCTGCCTTCCGCCCGGAAGCCGCCCGGCGGCGCGCGCGCGGCTTGGTCGGCGGCGCGCGCGGGCGGCGCTGAGTGGCTGGCGCCGCCCACAGGCGGAGCCTGATTGGTCCCGCGCCGCTCGGCCCCGCCTTCCGCCGCGCCGGCCTGTCATGGCGGCGCTGTGGGGTGAGGAGCCGTCCGCTGCCGCCGCCGCCGCCGCCGCCAACCCCTTCTCCTTCCGCGAGTTCGTGCGCAGCCGCCGCCCGCCGGAGGAGGCGGAGGCGGAGTCTGAGGAGGAGGCGGCCGCCTGGCGCGGCAGCTACCGGCCCCGCGCCGTGGAGCGAGCCCACCGGGCCTCCGAGCTGCCCGCCTGGCCCGGCCCGCCCGCCTCGGGGCGCTGGTCGCCGGACGAGAGCGACGGGGAGGCGGCGGGGGACGCGCGCTGCAGCCCCCCGCAACCCGCCGCCCCGGAGGTGAGCAGCGGCGGGGGGAGCCGGCTCGGCACAGAGGGCCCTGGGCGGCCTAGCGCAGGGCTCGGCAAATTTTGTTCAGCTTGCCTGTCCGCCGCTGGGAAAAAGCAGCCGCCGTCACGGCTGGAGTGGGGGCGCTTCCCGGGCCTGCCGTGGAAAGAGGTTTCTCCGTGTAGGGGTTCCCCGGCCTGCCGTGGAAAGAAATCACCCAGCGTGGCTCATCTTGGGGGTGTGCCAGGAAACCGCTCCGTTCAGGGGTTCCCGGGCATGCCTAGAAAGAAGCGTCTCTTTTTAGACGGTTCCCCATCCCCGGCGTGTTATGGAAAATCACCCAAAGCAGCTTATCTTCGTGGTGTGCCTGGGGATGGGGGTCCTGAGGCATGCCCTGAAAAGAAACGGCTCCTTTCAGGGGTTCCCGGGCGTGCTATGGAAAGAAATCACCGAGTGGCTCATCTTGGGGGTGTGCCTGGGGACAGGGGTCTTCAGGTGTGCCCTGTAAAGAAATGCTCCTTTCAGGGGTCCCCAGGCACGCGTGGAAAGCAGCTTCTCTTTTTAGAGGGTTGCCCGGGACGCTTCCCCGGTGTGCCGTGGAAAGAAATCACCCAGCGTGGCTCATCTTGGGGGTGTGCCTGGAAACTGTTCTGTTCAGGGGTTCCTGGGCATGCCTAGAAAGAAGTGTCTCTTTTTAGACGGTTCCCCAGCATGTTATGGAAAATCATCCAAAGCAGCTTATTTTCATGGTGTGCCTAGGAATGGGGGTCCTGAGGCATGCCATGAAAAGAAACGGCTCCTTTCAGGGGTTCCCAGGTATGCCATGGAAAGAAATCACCCAGAGTGGCTCATCTTGGGGGTATGCCTGGGGACAGGGGTTCTCAGGCGTGCCCTGTAAAGAAACAGCTCCTTTCAGGAGTCCCTAGACATGCGTGGAAAGAAGCTCCCCTTTTTAGAGGGTTCCCCGGGACACTTCCCAGACATGCAATGGAAAGAAGTTCCTCCTCTTAGGGGTTCCCAGGCATGCTGTTGAAAGAAACACCTCTTTTTAGAGGGTTTCCCAGGACGCTTCCTCAGCGTGTCATGGAAAATCACCCAGAGCAGCTCATCTTCATGGTGTGCCTGGGGACAGGGGTCCTCAGGCGTGCCCTGAAAAGAAACGGTTCCTTTCAGGGGTTCCCGGGCATGCCGTGGAAAGAAGCTCCTCTTTTTAGAGGGTTCCCCGGGACACTTCCCAGGCATGCCATGGAAAGAAGTGCCTCCTTTTAGGGGTTCCCGGGCATGCCATGGTAAGAAATCACCTAGAGTGGCTCATTTTGGTAGTGTGCCTGGGGACAGGGGTCCTCAGGCATGTCCTGAAAAGAAACGGCTCCTTTTAGGGGTCCCCAGGTATGCTGCAGAAAGAAGCAGCCTGGACTGGCTCCTTTGGAGAGCATCGTGCTACAGAGAGGAGCTGCTCCGGGCAGCTTTTTTCTGCATCGCACAGGCATGGGGGGGACCCCTGTGTCCCAGCTGCACCCGAAGGAAGCCACCCACAGTGGCTTTTGGTGGCAGGAGTGGCAATTTCTGTGGTACCACAGAAGGGGCCACATACCACTCTGAATGGGCTTAGGTGCCACTTCCAGCACACGTGTTGGGGGATGCCTACCCCTTGCTAAATATTTTCTTGGTCTGCATGGTGTTTAGCTACATTTCCCAGCCCGGTACTGTTCTGCGTAGCCTGAAATATGTCTCGCACCAAAAGAAGTTGGGCTAAGAGAAGATGTTTCCTCACCTACTTGGCTTTCTAGTTTAGTCTTTGTAGTCCCTGAGGTGCTGGCTCCACCTTAAATTTGCTTTCAGTAGGTTGCAGAAAACCTATATTGGGCGTCCTAAAGGATTTTTAAGATATATCCTCTCAGTCACTAAGGTATGTTCATGGTGCTAAGGCAACCTGGCTTCATAGCTGGAGAGAGATGAAACAAAGCTGCTTGAAATATTTCTAAATTCTTCTTTTATAGCATAGGTTAAAACTAATGATGATGTGTGACACAATACAAAAGCCTTTATGGACGATCTGTAAAATTCATTCATTGTTTTGCAATGTATTCATGACGATACTGTCTTTATCCAAGCACACCCATCTTGCTTAATCTACATTTCTCTTCCTCTGAGATGATTTTATTTTGGTTTTGAGAGGAGATATCTTTAAATATTTGTTAGCAAATGTAGATCATGAAAAGTGCCAGAATTTTGCAGCCCCGGCAGTGAGATTTGCAGTTTTCACCTGATATAGGTTCTTGCATGGTAAAAAGATGAGTATGGTCATCAGACCATATATTTCTGATTTCTAATGAGATTTTTTTCTGCAGCTACAAGAAGAAAATGCCAGACTAAGAAGCATGATAAACAAGCTTCGCTTCCTCTCTGAAACTCAAGCAGACAAGTATGTATACTACAGCAGAACAGAAATGATTAACGCTAATAAATGAAGACAAAGTGCTGGCCTCCTTATACATTGCTACTGAGTTAAACAAGATTTTTGACAGTTTACACTATTGTATAAAAAATTGGACTCCCTGATAGAAAGAAATGAGGGAAAATGAGTAGAACCTTGACCTGCTTTGGTGTTCTGTGGTTTAATTACTGTAGCCAAATCTTATCCTCATTTACAACCCATTCAACTCAGTGTGTATATGAGAGCAGGTTTGTCTTTTGAGACACTTCAGACCTTCAAAGCAGTTTATTAATAATCCTTATGTCACTCCTGTGAGGCAAGTAAGTCTTTTCATTTCAATAGGAAAACTGGTAGGGAGGTGGTTAGGTGAATTTTTCCCCAGGTCACAGGTGAGTCGGTGACAGAGCTGTGGGTAGAGCTCAGCAATTCCTCTGTCCGCTGCACCGTGCTGCTTCACATGCTGAGGCAAAACAGACTTTCCTAGAAATGGACTGTTACACGACCACTGCCCACATCTCCAAATGGCTTGAGACACTGACAGTTAATGGACATGTGTAGAGATGGCTGCATAATTCTCCTTAACGCTAATGGGTGTTGAACAAATAAATCCCATGAGAGCCAGCTTGGAAACCTAATTATGTGGGTGGGCTTCGCTATGGGGCATTAGAATGAACACACTTGCCAGACTGAAGCCTCCCTGTGGAATGTTCTAAAAGTATTTGACCCTTCGTAGGATCTTCCTGCCTGCAACACTATGCAATCTCTCCCACTGAATGCAAACAAAAAAATACCGCTTTGTTCTTTTTAACAAGGGTAAGGGAGCTTGAAAGAAAACTAGACGAGAACAAGATTAAAGAGCAAAAAGAAGCCCGGGATCTGGAAGCAATGGTGCAGCATGTAGAACAGAATCTCCAGTTGATGACGGTAAATATCTTTGTTCTTATAATTCTGTAACATGATCAGGGCTGACCTGTAGATTTCTATTCCCCCCTTGCCCTGCCAAACAGTGGAGAAAGTGTAAGCAATGCAAGTGGCAGGATGGTTCAGTAATGGCAGCAGTCTCTTTTTGACTCAGACACTTGACACTGAAGTTCAACTTTTTATTTCGGACAACTTGTCTCCTGAATAACGTATCACTTTTTGTAAGATCACGCCACAGGTACTGACAGCACTTTAGGAAATCAAGGCTGCTGAGTTCCACTCCAAAAGTTCCTCTCTCATGCTGGAGTCAGGGCTTCGCCTAGCTGATTAGAATCTTAATCATTAATGTTCAACTGTTTCTCTCTGGACATTTGGGCATAATTTACAAATATTTAAACTGGTAATTATTTGGTTACTTATTTATATTGAGTAATTTGATTCCTTATTCGAAAGGAAGAGACTGAACGCTTGGAGAAACAAGCGTCAAGACACTGAAATTGTAGTTGACAGCACTGGGGAACAAAATAAGGGAGTCTATTTGATAATTAACAAGGCACATCTTGTTGTCTTGATCACTTGATTGGTATCTTATACCCCTTTGCTATTTTTGTATTTTCCAAAGGGGTAGCCAGGTTAGTCTAGTTCAGCAAAGCAAGGAATCTTGAGGCACTTTTAAAGACTGACAGATTTATTTATCACATGATGAAGTGGGATTTTCTCCTGCAAAAGCTCAAATGATAAATAGATTTTAGTCTTTAAAAGTGCCACACGACTCCTTGTTTGTTTTTACCTTTGGTATGTCATTTTAGTCTCTTTGTGGTAGGACTTGTATATTCCTCGGTATTTGAAGAATGCATAGGATATCAAGAGCGTCGTTGCCCTGGGAAAAGACCCAGGGCCGGGTCCTGGCCCCAGTCCAGAGTCAGGGCCCCAGCCTCCTGCCACTGACAGCCCAGCCCCCGTACCCTGACTGGGGATGGGGCCAGGCGAGGCAGCGGCTGCCATAGCCGGCACAGCTCCGGATACGTGGCTGGGTTTGGGACTGAGAGAGGCAGGGGGTGTGCCAGCCACTCGGGGCACATGCCCTGTGCCAGGTGCCAGCGATGCCCCTGTAGTATATTCTGGGGACTACCGCATAATAAACTTGGTATCTTTTGTCCTAGAAAAGGGCTGTGAAAGCAGAAAATAATGTTGCAAAACTGAAACAAGAAAATGCACTGCTTCAGGTATGAATCTGTCCTCTCCTTTCTAAGGTTCTCTTATTCTATGAACTTCAGATGAACATTGTTTGATATTACACAGTTTAGAATAATGCTCCTGGGAAGGAATTCACCTGTGCCTTATTTCAGAAGTGAATTTCTCTAAATCAGGGGTCTCAAACTCAGATCACCATGAGGGCCGCATGAGAATTAGTATGGTAGCCCAAGGGCCGCAACACTGAAATCTTTCCATACAATGATATTGCAAATATCAGTACTGATTGTGCCATTGTGGGCTGCAGGAAATAGCTTAAAGGCCGCATGTTTGAGACCTCTGCTCTAAATGTTCTTGGGTTCTGACTGAATGTACATTAAGTCAGTGTAAACCAAAAATTACACAACTCCAAAGTTTAGAACTTCTGGTGAGCCCTGGGACCAGTAATTGTTGTGAGGTTTATGATGTTGCAGACTATAGAATCAGGGACTTCTCACTTTGCATTGGCATAAACACTCAGTCTTAGGCTTAGTGTTGGACATTAAAATCATTATTATTACATCTTGCTTTTTCTTCTGTCGCGCGCTCTAAATTTGAACTCATTTTAGTGCCTCTTATTTTACACTGCTAGGGAAAGATTAACTCCTACACTAGCTGGAGGTACAGCTTTCTGGCATCAAGAAGTAACTTTTGTACATGAGTTGGAAAACCCACTACTATAATATGAGAGTTAAAATGGAGTATGGGAAGCAGAAGCAAGATGGTGTTCAGAATAAAGTAAGATTTCATGACTGCTATCTAGCAACCTGCCAGGGTTAGCATCTGTGGGGACCAGTGCAAATGCTTTTGGGTCCGGTAAAGGCTTCCAAGCTTTAGTCTTGGGTCAGAGATACCAGGAAGAATTTGGGTTCTTGTAACTGGAGTCCATGATCTTGCAAATAGCATGAGTTCCTAAAGGAAAAAGACCTAAGTTGGTCCCCCAAAGCAGCATAAAGTATCCATAAGAACTGTTTTTCTCATCCATCTGACATAAACGTGCATTCATTTTAGGAAAATATCTTGTAATGAACTAACTCTTTCTAAGGTTCAGCTGAAGAATTACAAGACCGAGAATGAAGCCTTGAAGGCCGGCCAGTCTGCTAGTCTGGCTGCCGTGAAACAAAACGCAGATATTGCCTTGCAGAATCTTGTCAGTGTCATTACAAATTCACACTCTTCGATAAAGTAAGTTGACTGTTATGAAGAGGTAGAGGCCTTGCCCCCATAGGAGTCAACAGACTGACTAAAATTACAGTAGTGGGGGCTCTTCTGCTGAAATCATGAGCCCTGAACATCATCTTTCAATTACGTTTTGAATTTGAATTTGAGTTTCCACAGTGCAGATAAACTACTCAGTTTTACTTTCTAATTCTCTTTGGTAGCTCAGTGTTGCTATGTTTATGTTCTAACACTGCAAGAAATAAAGCACATTTTTACTAACTGTTCAAAATGATAAATCACTTTCCTTTGTAGTATTAAGCTTCTGTATGACTACATTTTTAATTAACAATGCAAATATTAATTCTGAACTATTTGAATTTTCACAGAAAATTTTGCAATTCAAATGAAGTGTTTTTCTCAGCAAATGAAGTTATAAAAATGTTCTCTAGTACCAATAAGCTTGAAATGTCATCTTTGTATCTGTATATCCACCTGTGTTCTGCTAACATCCTGTTCAATGTCGCTTTTGTTGTTTTAAATTCCAGGCAATTGGTCTCTGGAGCAGAATCGTTGCAGACTGTTGCTGAACTCCTTAAATCAATAGACAGAATTTCTGAAATTTCAGATGAAGGATCGTGAAAAAAAAATACTAAAGGAACTCTAGCCAAAGTGTCCTGTTTGAATACAGAAATCACTATTTAAAGATTGTTTGCTTTAATATTTATAAAAGGCTGTATCTTAAAATATGCAAACTTTACCCTTAATGTTTTTTATTGTGAGAGACCTGTTATGCACTGGTGCAGCATTAGCCTTCTTTTCACTATCAATAGTATAGTGGCATTTACTGGGTCTTTGGAACCTGATCCAGCAAAGAATGTACTTCAGTGCTTTGCTGGATTGGAATCTCGGGACTCAACCCTTCACTCTCTATGCATTGCAGTCTCCCATTAAAATGAACTGGAGCGCTGGACTGAAAATGTTGTGCTCCTGGCCTTTTTTCCCCCACATTCTCTCTAGTGACAGTATCAAAGCAGTTGACCAATACTGGGAGCAAATAAATCTTTTGTGTGGGTGTTTTTTGGTTTTTTTTGTTTTTTTACTGTCATGAGGTAAGGGAAAAATATTTTATTAATTCTTGTATAATGAAGTATGACAGTAAGACTGCAAAATAAATATTCCTTTACCGGTTTATTTCCTAAATATAGTTGAAAATGCTTTTTTAAATGTATTAGGTTTTGTAACACTACTTTTTCTAAAAAGAGAAATTAAAGTGCAATAGTAATTCATTTGAGAGGTTCTTGCTTTAAAAAAAAAAAATTCTGAAAACAATTCTGTTCAAAGAACTGTGGGTTCTTAAAGTGGAAAAGGGTCACTTTAGGTAGAGATAAGGTGACTGTTTTTGTCTATGGGATTACTTCCTGGAAAAATAATTCCAGGGCTCTTATTTACAAGGAGTCATGTGGCACTTTAAGACTAACCTTTATTTTTTGCATGAGCTTTCATGGGAGAAAATCCCACTTCGTCAGTGTATTGCGTAATGCTGAAATTAGTTTAATATACATATATGGAAAAGGGAAGGGAAATTTGGGTTGAACTGAATACTGTTCTCACAAAAAGCACCAGACTGCCCCTGTACCAAGTCAGCTGGGAGTGAGCTAACGTTTCTTGGTGTGAAACCAGTGCGGGTATTAACACAGGCATGAGGTGAGATACTCCTGCCAAGTTAGTTAGGAGAGTAAAACACCCCAGGAGTCCTAGGCCAGTGCCCGACGACCCAATTGACGGCTTGGATGAGCTCTGGGGGGAGAAAGGCCCAGGCGGTGAGGCGCTGAGGCAGGAGGCGCTAACCCGGCTGCCCTCCCCGCGGAGCCGAGCAGTGCAGTCGTGTAAAGGGAAACCACGCTGCCCCGGCCCGACTCACGTGACCCGCCTTGGGAAACAGTCACCTGATCGTCACCCGGAAGCTAATCTGATTGGATAGCTGGTATCACGTGCCAAGGCGGGGGTGGGATGTTTGCCACCGGCTCCGCCCCGTGCTGTTTTGCATAGCGCCCAGGCGGCGTGTTTGATTGGCTGAAGCTCGCCCACGTGCCCGCAGAGTGGGCGGGGGTTGGGGCGATCAGCTGACTCCGGGCGGTGCTGCTGATTGGGCGGTGGAAGAGGCGGCGGGAGGGAGGAGCCGGGGGCGGGGGAGGCGCGCGCCGGCCGGCCGTGCTGAGGGCTCCGGGTCGCCTCGTCTCCCGCCCGGGCCACGCGGGCCGCCATGTCCCGGCACCGGGCAGCGCCTGGGGGCCTCCTGCGGGAGCGCGGTGAGGGGTGTGGGGGTGACCCGTGGGGGGAGGAGGGAGTCTGGGGGGTCTGTGACTGGGAGTGACCCGTGGGGGGAGGAGGGAGT
>ML682047.1:16517497-16571670 GCA_007922195.1 Podocnemis expansa
GGGAGTCTGGGGGGGCGGAGTCTGTGACTGGGAGTGACCCGTGGGGGGCTGTGACTGGGGGGGACCCGTGGGGGGAGGAGGGAGTCTGGGGGGGTCTGTGACTGGGAGTGACCCGTGGGGGGAGGAGGGGTATGTGGGGGGCTGTGACTGGGGGTGACCCGTGGGGGGCTGTGACTGGGGGTGACCTGTGGGAGGAGGAGAAGTGTTTTGGGGGGGCTGTGGGGCTGTGACTGGTGGGGACCTGTGGGGAGGAGGGGTGTCAGGAGTGGAGTGGGGGTGACAGGTTGGGGGGAGGGGTTGTGGGTGACTGGAGGTGACTCCTGGAGGGGAGGGGGCAGCTGGGGGTGACCTGTGGCTGCTGGGGGGGGGGGGGCGTCTGGGTGGCTTGTGAGTATCGGGGAGGGGAGCTTTTGGAGCACTCCTGAGCTGGACTTTGTGGGGTTGGGGCTCGGGCCTTTGCTGGGGTGCCCAGGGAGGACTCCTGGTGCTTTTGCAGTGATGGGGGGGGGAAGGCTTTTTGAGGTAGGGGGGTATTGTCCCTGCTGCTAGTCATGTGTCAGCACATTAGACCTGTTGGGGTGGACTAAGGAGAGCCAGGGTAGATGTGAAACCTGCTGCAGCTGCTCTCTGGTCCCTAGTGGAGAACAGGCCAAGCCTAGCGTGCGTATTACGTGTGGTTTTGGTGGTGGACATGTGCGCCTCTCTTTCTCTATCAGAAGTCATGTCGCCAATGGATTTACATGCCGAAAGAGAGAAAATCCAGAGGGAAATTGAGGAGTTAGAGAAGAGCCTGGACCCTGGCATCACGAATGTCGACATCCTGTCAGATTCTAGTCTGGACTCGGATTCAGGTTCGTTCTCACCGAGTGAAATTATTTCTCTGGTCCCTTGTGGTTACTCTACTTCTGCTCAAAATGTGCGTGTTCTGGAATCTAGGTGCTTATGCTAAAGACAGCTGCCTGATCTCATAATTATGTCTGACTTGTGCAGAACTAAAATGTTGTTCCAGTGTTTCTTACTAAAAACTGTCGTCTCTGCTGTCGTCTCTGCTTGCTTAATAAAGGCTTATTTGGTGCCTTAGGAAGAGAGGAAATTAAATCTCACATTTGTTTCTTGTAGTGTGCTAGAAACTCAGTCATTATTCCACGGATTCCACTAAAATGATAACTTAAAATGTGAGGGTTTTGCTTGGATATCTTTAAAATGATTTTGTATTTTATAGAAAAGAGCTTTAGGTTAATATATTTCATGACTAGAAGGGCCTCTTGTGATCGTCTGATTAGATTTTCTGTGTAACACAGGCTCAGATGTCTCTTCTCAGTAATTCCTGGATGAGGCCCATAACTTCTGTTGGAGCTATAGTATAACTAAAAGAGAACATTTGTCTCTCCCCTTGTAGATTAGATGGAATTTGAACCTGTGACCACTTGTGTACAAAATACGACACTCTCCACTTCTCTATTAACCAGTTACAGTTGTGTTATAATATTCATTTTATGAGACTGCTTTTGCTATCAGGTAGTAGTCAGACACCTGTGGTTTTACTATATTACTTTACTTAGATAAGAGTCTTATTTCTGTGTCTGCTGTCTACACAGAGCATGTATTATATGAGATCAGATGTAAATATAGCTATTCTGCTTTTTACGTATCCACAAAATTCTATCATTGTGGTCTGAAGATAAAGCAAAGGGACAGAGAAAGGGGAATGATCAAACGGAGGTTTACTGAAATGCTTTTCCAAATTTACGATGATTACTGAGGAGAATGTTTTTGTGCCAGTAGTTGCTGGGTTTTGTCATGAGGCAGATGAAGTTGGCAGTAGTTAAGAGGGAGTGGGTTTAGCAGGCATAAGGTCTGCAAAGTGGACTGGAATCAGTCTGTGTGTAACAAACAAGAAAAGGGCAGTATTGAACTGGACTGTGGATTTTTACTGCTATTTGGAGTGTTGTCAAAAGCAGGAAAACTTTTGCTTTTAAAGCTCTTGTCATCTCTTTCTGTCATCCAAGAAAATCTTGTATTTTTGTTTCTGACAGATGATCTGGATGATGATGATTCAGATGTCCATTCTGAAATGGTAATTAATCTTTCTTAAAATGCATTATCCTATCATTTTGCTAAAGGGGGGAAATGGACAGGATTTCATATGTCTGTAGGAGCCTTTTCACATTTTTGGACCTGGTGAGTGCTGTTCCCTGGAAGGGGAAAAGTTACTGCTCAAGTGTTCATTTTTACAACCCCACCCCACCCCCCACCTATGTTCCCTCTAAGCTGTGCGCGTGTGCGCACACACACAGGTTGTGAAAGCCACACGCAACAAAATAAAGCGTGCACAAACAAATTCAACCGTGCTAATATTTTTAGGCTACATTAAGAGGGAAATTTCAAGTAAAATGTTTCAGATAAGGTTTTTTAATTTATAAAATCATTTCCACCACCAGATCAAAATAAAATTTAGATATTATTTGCATCATACTCACTTCACTGCACTCACAAGTTTGACCACACTCACTGGAGTGCACACAAATTTGGACACTGGCTCCAAAACTTTGCACAAAAGAAATATTTTGTGCACATAGCCTATGAAAAATTAGAGGGAACATTGCGCCCCACACCTAAAATAGTTTAGTTGCCTCAAACTCAGATAGGAGTATTGAAAGATATTTATATAATAGAGCACCTACATAAGAAGTCTCTTCCGTTGGTCGGATCCAGTTGATGTCACTGCATGGCTCATTGGCCTTTCGTATCTGACTAGTGAGGTATTTGGATGTTGTGCATTTACATAAACAAAGTGCTGTTTTGCACACCATGTCTTTATTGCATAGTTCACAAACTGTCTCTAGACACTCTAGAAATCATGTAGTTGGGGAGAAAGAACAACAAAGGGGAGAATAACTGGAAAGCTCGGTCAAACAGCAGAGAAGAGGACCCCAACAGCAATAGTTGCCTCTTCTCTTCCAGTTTTACCAACACTAAGGGCCTAGTACTGCCCTCTTGAAGCCGGTAGCTACACTCCCATTGACTTTGACAGGAACAGGTTTGGATTTAAAATCAGCAGGGGAGAGGGGAAACAGGCAAGGCTCATGTTGGCAGTGAGAACACTAAGGAGCACTGCCAGTTTTGAGATTAATGGTTCTGTGAATTGTTCTGAAAACGAGATTCAGAACATTAATGTTAGTGGCAAGTTAAATAAAAATCACTCTCTTTTCGGCTCAGTGCAGGTTAGCACTCTTCCCTTTTATCTGCTTAAATGTCATTTTTTCCACCTCTTATCAGGAAGTAGAGAAAGGAGAGGGAAGTAGCAACGATGACAGTGATATTGATAACAGCCTCCCAGCGAACCCAGAAACGTGTTTACAGATGAACCTGGTGTATCAGGAAGTTATTCAGGAAAAGATAGAGGAAGTGAATCTCCTGATCACACAGAACAGAGAACAGCAGGTAGGTTTAACTTAGGGGGAAAATGTTCCTTGGTGCACAGTTGGGATGCGAGGAAATAAGGCTCCCTTTCTTGTCAGTGGGTGTAGGGAGGGGTGAGGTGGATCCTACAAACTTTTTTTTTTTAAATGAGTAAGTAAATTAGAGTTCTTTAATTGTCATTTATTTGGGGAATAATTTTTAAAATCTCTGAAACCTTTATGGTTTTATTAGATAGCAGCAGAAGGAAGCACCATCTACGGAATCAAAGGACTCCTGTTGATTTTGTTTTAATGCCACGAGCCTGATTGTAGGAATCATCATAGGAGGCCCCAATAATTTCAGTGCAACTGTGTATATATTGTAAGGATTGACAGGATCAGGACCCAAATCTGGGTTTAAGATAAATGGCAAAACCTAAGACAAACGGAAACATTTTCATGGCATCCTGCTTTAGGGCGCTAGTTTGACTAGGCTGGGTTTTCCCAGCCTGATGAAACTTCCAAGCATCATTGTGCTTATCTAGGAGAAGCATTAACATGACAGTAAAAATTAAATGGATAACTCTGGTTTTACCATGGTGAGTGAAACACAAAAAAAATTAGAGCATCCATGTGAGAGGCAAACTAGATTTTTAAAAAATTTGATGCTACATAGGTAAGGAACTTCTCTATTTAAAGCATGTTGCAGTGCAAGTTTGCAGAAATAATACATTGATGGACCATCAGGGTAAAACTAAGTGAGGAATATTAATCTTCACAGTGCAAATTGGTCTTTTTGATTTTTCTATTATGGTTTTGGACTCTTCATTCCTTGCCATTAGTGATTTTGACATGTACCACACGTACTTAGTTAATTTCTTCATGCTCTGAGATGGTGATAGCTAGATTTTTGCTCATTACGGCAAATTGCTACTGGTGCTGTCTCTGTGTTGGGTTGGTCCATTTGGCAATTACATAGGAAGCCTGCCAGGTTACAGAAAGTATGTTTAAAAGATCAGCTAATACGTACAGACTGAGGATGTAAGGTGTTGGGTCCTAGACTGGAATATTTGTAACAGAAGGGCCAGGTGACCAGTGGAGTTTGAGATGGGATCATTTTAAAGTCTTGGTAATGTGTATGTTTGTCAATTCGTGATTGTACTGTAGAAAGAAATCGTGTGGGAGGTTGGTGGTCCAAAGACAGCGAAGGCAAGAGATGGTAGAAGTTTGCCAGCAAATATATTCTTGGGCCATTTCACGAAGCCGTACTTCAAGGATAAAGTATCAGGAATTGTAAGTATAATTGGGTACCACGCTCATTATTCCAATGACATTTAGCCTTAGTCTTTGCTTGTGCTTCTTCCTGAACTGAACCTTATTGAACATTTAGTTCACTGCCTCTGTTAAGTTTTCAGTTGGTTGGGTTTTGTTTAGTTTTGGGTGTTTTTTTGTTGTTGTCGTTGTTGTTGCCCGATCGAGCTACAGACTTAGCTTGTCCTTTCCTCACCACCCTTTTGCCTATCAGACTTTTGAGACCTAAAAGAGGGGGAACTCTTTACTCTGAATTCTGGCTTGCAATGCATATGGAAAACAAACAAGTGCCCTGGGTAATGGGAGAATGAGACTGCGCAGGTCTGAATTCTAGAGAAGCTGTTTTGTAGAAATGCTGGTGTCCACTATAGAGGTGAGCTGAATTCTCAATCCAAATGTAACAGTGTGCTGCATCTAACTTCTTTGTTTCTTGCTAGGGGCCTCCTGCCAATGAAGATACCCGAGAAAAGGCAGCACAAGGCATCAAAGCCTTTGAGGAACTACTTGTAAAGAAGTGTAAGAAACCTTCTGTCTTTGTGTGCCACTCCATATTCTATAATAGACTTGACAAACTCACTGAGGGTTTCCACGTCCTCTTTTTCGTCACCGTTCACACTGTTGTATGCTGAAGCCACCAGCATACCATAGGAAATGGCATATAGACACAAAAAGTAAATGGGATGGCTCTGAATCATTCTGAACTCTGCCAGCCTTAAATGTTGGCATCACTGACGGTTTCACACCTGCTTCCTTCACTTGCAGTGCATCATAGCAGGTGCGTGTTTTGTGACAGGTTGCTTCCTGGTTCTGGTCCAGTGTGCCGCTGTGGGGGATGCCCTGCCCCCCCATATCTACACTTCCGAACCCCTGAGTCAGTCCACCCCAGCTTCTTGCATGTGATCAGTCCCAGGCAGCAAGTGTGCACTGTCTGGCTGCTCAGGTGACGGTCCCCTAGCAAGCACCCCTCGCCCCAGATACCAGAGTGGGAACTCGTCCTATAGGGTTTGGGAGCCGTCTCCCATCACCATACACTCCTGTCCATCCATTTAACAAAGAAATGGATCGTGCCAGCCTCTCTCACTCACACTCTTTAAAGTGCACATAGCTTTAGGCAAAACAGCTGCTAATTTATTGATCAGGATATGATTTTAAATGAGTATGTAGTAAATCAATGCACAATCACTTAATAAATGAGTTAGGAGTTAGCATGAGAAAATAAAAAGATAAAGAATACATACTACACTATAACACCATTTAGGATCACTCTTTAATTTTCTTCTCATTTTTCTGACCCCACAGTCTGGCTATGATGGTTTTCGGTCAGACCAGGCCCTCTTGGCAATGTGGGGTTGACTTTGTATCTTGCAGTTAGTTTAAAGATGTTTTTCCTCTGGTCTAAGCCAGCAGCTTCTCTCCTCAGTGTCTGCATTCCTTCTTTACACCCCCCTTGGCCCTTCCATCTCTGTGTTGCATGGCATTAATTGACATCAAACCATAGAATTACGTTGCAGAAGTGAACAGAAAAGTTACACAGATCATTACCTAGGGGTGCATGGATGTTTGTTCCGTAACAGTTAAATTGGGTGGTTCTCCTATTAGTTCACACAAGCTAAGAAGGTGGTTCTGTGTCAGTGCTCAGATGGGAGAAGTCACAAGAGCACCTAAATATTATGGAATTGGTAGTAGGGATTCCGTTAGTGGATACTGATCAGCGAGGTGAACTTTTCACCATGTTACAAACGGAGCTCTGATCTAGCCATAGAGGAGACCAGCAACAATCTGTGCCCAATGCAGGTGGACCTTTTCCAGGAGACCGTGGAGGTATTGTAAAGTGGTGGTTGAAGATGACGGGTTTGCCTATTGGAGATGGCCTTGTTTGAGACTTGGTGTCTTCATTTGTTTTTTGTCCTCAGGGAAAAACAAAGAGAAGGTACTGCTGAAAAAATCAGTAATAAGTGATCGTTTGCAGCGTCTGCTTCAGCCGAAGTTACTGAAGTAAGCAAAGCTTAAGAAGTCCTATCCCTTCTGATGAGACAGTTGTATTCTGGGATGTAATGGCTGATTAGGTAGAGGGGAAGAGCGTGTCTATGAGCTGGCATCATTTCTACCTCCTGTCACAGTTCCTGCCCCCTTCAGCAAGATTACAAAGCACAGAAGGGAGCCAGCTGGGTGTGGGATGGCCAGCCTGTGACAGTAGGGAGAAAATCAATTGGTCAGCAGGCTGGGAATTCACTTTAAAGTACCAAGGCATTTTTTAGCCATCCGCTCCTTTACATTAATATAATAGTTATGGTCTAAATTTTTAGTTTGGGGATGGCAGTAGTTGGGCTTGGATGTGTAGCTTGTAGACCGTGAGCCCTGTCTGTCCATCCCAGGATAACTGAACAGTGTGGAGGCAGATTTTTGTTCCTGGTCAATATCGCCATCCACCTGGCTCCTGAGGATGTGGGGGCAGGTGAGGTTTGTCTGTGCCATGGACCAGGTGGGCACCTGCTTGCCTGCTGCCACTGCAGCCATTTCAGGGCCTCTTCACATCCCACTTGCAGGAAGGGGGAAAAACAGCTATTTTGGGTTGTAGATTGGCACTTCATAAGATGAAGCAGTGAAGAATGAGCAGTGAGTGGGCCTAGTGTGTGAAAGAATGTCTGGTTGTGCTGTTTTCTGGAAGGTAGGGACAAATACAAGGAGTTAAATGGACTTCAAAATAAGCCCTGTGGAATAAGAATGGCTAAGGAAAGAACCCAGTTTTGGGGCCTGCCAACTTCAGTGTTGACCTTTAACACTTATTCTTGCTTCCGTTTGGTCACGTATAATGATTGTGGAAATGTCTTTGAACAGGCTCAGCTATTTAAATCAGAAATTGGAAAAAGCCAAGAGTGAAATGGAAAAGCAGATTTTGGAAAAGCAAGTCAAAGAAATGGAGCGTGAAATAGAGGAGATCAAGTAAGGGGTTTTATATTCTGGGTATCATGGATGCTTCCTCTTCTATGGTATTCTCTCAAAAGACATTTGTAAAGCTCAAACACAAACAGACTTGAGGCAGGAAAACCTTGTTTTAGTCTGGCTTCCAAATGACTGCAGAAACAGTGTTCACGCCTTTTGGCATGGTCCCAGAGCCCCTGCTCCTCAGTTGTTTGGTAGCAGTTTTGACCCTGCCAGTCTGCAAATGCCAAGCTCAGAGCAGGCTACAAAATGAGAGTAAATTCTCTCACTACTGATGGGTGATACTGAAGTCAGGCTTCCACAAATGAACAATGCTTCTGATCCCCCACGTTAGTTATCAAGAAGCTGCAACAAAATATTAACAGCCTTCTTGACTGCGTTTCAGTTTCTGGCTCCTAATCAGCCACTGGGTCTAATAAAGAGGTAAGTTTCTTAAAACTCAGTGTTCTCTCCTTATCTCAAAAGGATCAGCCATATTACTAGATCAATATAAACTTGGATCTAGCTAAAAATACCACACTGCTTGCTAGCCAAAAACTAATACTAAAAAAAAAAAAAAAGAAAGGGAAAGACAAGGAAAGAAACAATGAGAACTGTTACAAAGAATTAAAGCAAATCACACACACCCAAAAAAATGAGTCTGGTGGCACTTTTAAAGACTAGCAGATTTATTTATTGCATGAGCTTCTGTGGGAGAAAATCACACTTACAGAAGTCAATTTTTCTCCCTCAAAAGGTCATGCAATAAATAAATTTTAATCTTTAAAAGTGCCACAGGACTCCTTGTTCTTGCTGAGCCAAATTGACAAGGCTGCCCCTCTGGAACTTGGCAACATGCAGGTTTGTATAGTTCCTTTGGTGTGCATCCAGGATGTGGATGGGTCTCAGTCTGTTGCTCACAGCTTCACCTGTCGATGAATAGATCCACAGGCATGTGTTGATTCAAGGCTGTATAGACCAGTGGTTTTCAAATGTGGGTTGCAGCGACCCTGAGGTACTGGGTTGCAGCGACCCTGAGGTACTGGGTTGCAGCGACCCTGCTGTCACTGCCAAATTGCTGGAATGCATTGCTCAGAGATGTAATTGTTAGGTTGTGGGCATAAATAACTTTTTTGAACTGTGTCCTGGGGTGGGGGGGAAGGTTGAAAACCACTGGTATAGACTAGAAAACAAAAGGCTGCTGCACCGCCACCATTTTATGTCTTCTGGCCTTTTACATGCTGTGTGGAATTTTACAGCAACGAGATGGGGTCCAGAGTCACATGAGCAACTGCTGGTGACTCATCAGGTCTATCCCTGGGTCCAGAGTAGCTGTGAATTTCCTTAATGGGCCATTAAGTGGACAATTGTTGCAGCCATCCTGTCTGGGGTGTGGCCCAGAAATAGCACAAGTTAAAATACAGGTATCAAACACATTCATAACTTCTAATATAGGTAAAACACAGGCGCACAAACAATATGATCATGCCTAGCAAATTACAAAATTACGAAAGCTCATGCAAAAAATAAATCCGTTAGTCTTAAAGTGCCACACAACTCCTTGTGTTTTTTCACTGACTAGACTGACACGGCTATCCCTTTTAAAATTAGCAAATTACAGCCTCTCTGATAGCACCAGACACAGTATATCTCATAAGGATTATTATAATTTTGACCTATTGATATGAAATAACACAATGGTCCCCCTAATCCAGGCCAGATCCAAAGGGGCAGCTATGTTAGTCTAGTTCAGTAAAACAAATAACAAGGAGTCCTGTGTGATGAATATATTTGTTAGTCTTTAAGTGCTACAAGACCCCTTTCTAGGTATATGAATGCATCTCACTCAGTAGCCAGCACTTTCTGCATTCCTGCCATCCCCTGAATAGCAAAGTGTAATTGTATGTCACCTTAGAGCAAGGTATGAACAGGTGGACCATGGGTGAAATTCAGATTGCAAGATGCTTTTGAATAGACTCCACTTCTTATTCTTGTTTTTTCTTTTAATTTTCTCTGTGGCCTGAACCTTGATTATACCTGGACCAAGAAATTTGGATCTTAACAGAAAATAGATAATCCCTGTTTAAGGGAATTGCCATGTTTGGGTGCTGTGAAGGAAAAATAATTTATACATTCAGGTTAAGATGTTGCTTTCTTAGACACAATTCTCAATGTCTCTAAATCTTATGGAATTTAAACAAAATTACTCAGTAGATGTATGATAGTTTTGGTATTTGCAGTGTATTGAGGGAGTTAACTAGTGTATGCACCTATTATTTATTTGTGTTGTCTTGGGAGCTAGGAGCTGTGGTCATGAAGTGGGATGCATCCTGCTAAACACATTGCACAAATGAAGCATGGCCTATTGAGGTGTGGCTGGTATTTTCTAAGAGGATTAGGGAACAAATTTCCATTGAAATTCAGTGACAGTTGACAGCCTTGGATATTCTTCTCAGTACAACAGATGGTTTGACATCATCTTCCTCTGTGCTCTGTTCTCCAGTGTTTGAATCCTAACAACTGCTTGGATTTGTTGCAACAGTCTGACTTGATCCTATGACCTAAACTTCCCTGCATTTATTTTCCTCCCATTCTGTAAGTTCCCTATCTTCAAAGCATCTGACAAAGTGGGATTTTTCTCCCACGAAAGCTCATGCGATTAAATAAATGTTAGTCTTTTGTTTTGCTGAACTAGACTAACATGGCTACTCCTTTGGAAATTCGGACCCTGAAGCCTTTTAGGTGCCTTTGGAAATCATTCTATAATGAAGACAGAATCACGTGTTGCTTCAGTTTCATACAACCTGGCTTGTGACGTGCTGTGAGCCTAACACGTACAGGTGTTTACCTTCTCTTGCTCTCTTCTGGTGACCTTTGATGCTGTCAAAGGAGCTGCTGTCCCTATAAGCACTGTACTTTCCCATTTGTGCCTGGAATGGGAGAGGAAAGTCAAACACATGAAGTAAATTGCAGTATTAGATCAAGTTACAGCAATAAAGACCCTGGTTCTATGAATTGCGGAGTCTGCACAACTGCCATTGACTGTGATGAGATCTGAAGGTGCACATACATAGAAGGACACTTGGTTACTTTGATCATTTTTTCCTCCCCCTCTTTTAGCCATTTGCCAGAAGAGGCCTTGTTAGGAAACAGACTGGATGAGCATGACTGGGAGAAGATTTCCAACATGAACGTAAGCTGGTAGAGCAATTACTTGGATCCAGATTCTGCCTCCTTCCTCTGCATGTTGCGCCATTGATTTTAGTGGTCGAGTTGAAATAAAGAACTACATTGGGTACACAGGGGAGGTAGAACCAAGCCTTTAGCAAGTAAACACAAAGGACTGCAGCTCGATCCCTAACTGAACTTCCAAAAGAGCTGTCTAGGCTCAGTGCGAAGAGGGGAGGAAAAGATATTGTTCTGTGCGGTTCTGAGAGTTGGCATTGTGGAGGGGATTCAGAAGTTCAGTGCTGATGGAGAATAGCCAACTGTATGCTTAACAACGAAGTAGATCTGAAAGTTTATTTATGGAGTAAGCTTTCTGCATTAGCCTCACTCAGTTGGCTAGGGTATTTCCATAATGTCTGCAAGACAGCTGATTTGTTCTGTTTCCCTTAGTTTGATGGAAGCCGCAAGGCGAAAGAGCTGAGGAAATACTGGCACAACTGGGAGCATCCGGACATCAGCAAGAAGGAGTGGAATGAGGAGGAGATAGAGAAGTTAAAAGAAATTGCTGCGAAACATAATTGTCTGGACTGGCAAACTATAGCCCAAGAGCTTGGGGTAAGGTGCTTGCCGTGATGAGACGAATATTTTTTTGGGGCATAGTGTTACATTTGAAAATAATGCAGTCTGTGCTAACAAGTGGCTTGAAGTAAGGGGCGTGCTGCAGGATGCTGCTTTTAAAAAGGAAGTGAACTGGTGGGCTCAGGAGGTGGAGGAACTAAATGAGGCCTAGCAAGTTTTCTGTTTATTATATACTCATTTGCTACTAGAGGAAAATGTAAGCCAGAATCCATGCTAATGAATGCTTACATTCTGAAGCTACCAGAATAACATTTTCTTATTGAGACAGTAGTGATTGTGGGTTTTATAACCATTTTCTAGTCGTGTCAACACGCCTACCAACCTAGAGAGAGCAGGATGTAACTTTCCCACTTAATGGCAATAATTGTACGGCAGTGAACTCCTTGCAGTATCATGTCTGATTCCAGTGTCTTTTAAAAAGAGTGCCACAAAATGAGAGAGGTTTGAGAAAAGAGCCTGTCTCACAGGGGGAGGCTTAAGCTGCTTTTATTTAACTTCTCAGAGATAGTTAAGTGGTGACTTAAACAATGTGGGAATGAAAGATAGCTCTTTGAGCTAATAGACAAAGGCATAACAAGATGCAATGGCTGGAAGTTGAAGCTAGGTTGGTTCCAAGTGGGGAACAAGGTACAGCTTTTTAACAGGGAAGGTAATTTACTGGTTTGAAAAATAGCAAGGGATATGGTGGGTTTTCTACCTCTTGAAGTCTTTAAATTAAGACTGAATGTCTTTTTCAAGGGAGGGTCTGAATGTAGATATTGCTGTGAAATTCCCTGCCCTGTGGTGGTCAGGAGGTCAGACTATAATGGGCCCTTTTGACTTTAATTTATGGAAGGAGGAAAGCTAATGAAACATTTGAAAGAGCTGTTGTTGGGTAATTAATTGATATGTGATGCTAATGACATGCTCCCTTCCATCAGTTGGCTGTATACACTTATTTTGCTTGTCAGTTATAGGCTCTTTGAGCAGACACTGTCTTTTCATTAAAACAAACATGGTACTTAATACAGTTTAGCCCAGCCCCTGTTGGGGGGCCCTCAGATTCTACCACTTTATTAATACTTATAAGGACTGGAACCACCAGAGGTTCATACCAGAGCCAGATTGATGCTGCTCTCTGTCTTTCTTGGGTCCAAATGCCAACCATGGCCTGAGTCAGTGTTTCTCAATGACTGTGTCAATAGACTGATGCTAGTCCCCGAGGTCTCCCTGAAGCATTTAGGAAGGCAACCGGCCAGTTGCTGGTATCAAAAAACATTGAGAAACACTGATTTGAGAAACTTTGTTCTTTTTATTAAGACAAACCGAGGTGCATTCCAGTGCCTGCAGAAGTTTCAAGCCCACAACAAAGACTTGAAGAGGAAAGAATGGACAAAGGAAGAGGACCGGATGCTATTACAGCTGGTCCAAGAAATGAGAGTAGGAAGGCACATACCTTACAAGAAAAGTAAGTGGCCATCAAGGTAGCCCCCTTCTTCCCTCTTGTCATGGAGCCTGTTTCTCCAAGTTCTTATTCTCAGTAATGTTCCCAGCATGCTGGGCCCTTTCTAACTATAAAAATGGGATGCAGTCACTCTCCTGCAGAGTTGGTGTTAATTTTGAACAAAAGGTTCATCTGCAGCCATGAAACCTAGTACCATGAGCCTGTCATATCTTCCAGAGTTAGATTTGGTCAGTACATGGAAGCAAAATCTCCTGGGTGCTGCAAGAGGGGTTGTTGGGAGTGGTGTGTATGTCTGTAACTCACACAATTTTATCAAACATGGTATGATACATTATACATTGTGTGTTCAGTTCTAATTGTATGCCAGTTGTATTTTGAGAAGTCAAGTGTTTAAATGAGAACTACAGTGTGCTTAAACAAAAATGCTTAAGCATTCTGTTAAAATTAGATTTTAAATATGTCTTTCAATTTCTAGTTTCTTATTACATGGAAGGAAGGAATTCTGTGCAGCTTATTTACCGGTGGTCAAAGAGCGTGGATCCCAATATAAGGAGAGGATTCTGGACGCCAGAGGAAGATGCTGTTAGTTTTTTTTAATCTTTTCCCCAATTTTAGAAAAATTACATGGCACAAAAAGTGGCTAGATGAAGGCATTCCATTATTCTTGTACTGAATAGCCATGTCTGGAGGTTTTTGTCACTGTAATGTAAAAGAAGTGACTGGAAAAAGCAGTTTAGAAGCTCTAGGAGTTCATGTGCAATCATGGAGCCCTGTCTGTCTTGAGCCCATATTAGCTGAAATGGACAAACATTCAATCTCTGTTTAGGTGTGTTAGTGAAGCATTAGTTTAAATTAGTGTTCTGTGCACACACAGCTGTCTTGACACATTATCCAGGGGCAGGAGCATGTTGTGTTCTCTATTGCAAAGATGGCCTGCATGCTCCGATTATCCAGAGTAGATGCACAACTGTCCGCTGAAGAACTTCTAACCTGGGGTGACCCTGTTTCCCTGAAACTGAAATGTCAAGCCTTGCATCCTCTTTCTCAGCCCTAGACTAGTATAGCAGTGTTTGCCTTTGAAAACAACTAGTCAAAATAAATTATTGATATTTTTAAAAAAGAAAATGAATTTGGGGCATAAATTATCTGTTGGTTGCCTCTGAGCCACTCCAAAGTGCAGCAATGACAAAATTAAAGTCCTCCAATGATGGATATTTGTTTGTTGCTTCTCTTATGAGGTGGGAAGGAAGGGAGGGCATATCTGACTGGTAAGCAAAGACCTAGTGGAGGCAGAATGAAGGAAGAGCAGGGTGCAATGTGTGTAGCTAGGCAGTACCCAAAAGATTCTAGCCAGTGCAGTCTTATTAACTTGAAATGTTTTGGATGCATTACTAGCCTAATCTTACTTTGTGTGATTCCTGTAGAAGTTGTTGGCAGCAGTTGCTAAATATGGAGAGCACAACTGGTATAAAGTTCGGGAAGAAGTACCAGGAAGAAATGATTATCAATGCAGAGATAGGTCAGTACGGTGACTAGCACAATCTTGCTGCCAAGTACTCTCCTGTAATGAAAATGCAAGATTAAAAAAAAACCAAAAAAACTAGCTCCTCTGTGCACCTTTCCCATGTAACTCTCTAAATGTGTGTGCTACATAAAACAGAGGCAACATTGTATCTCAGCTGAGCACCTCCTGCATTTTCATTTTTTGTACTGTTTGATTTTTCTGTGTATGTTTATGAAAAGTCAGTGACCTTTGTAATTTGTTACTGAAGTAAGGTGTTCTCAGCACCTCCCAGGATCAGGCCCTAAATTAGTAATTGTATCTGAACTGTCTAGTTTTATGCTGCCTTTACTATGAGCCTTAAGTTCTCTGTTGAGAGCCAAGTACCTGTATCACTAGCAGTGGGTTGCAGTGTTGAGGATACAGGCATGTAGGGCAGCATGGGCAAGAAAAGGGGCCTAGGGATTTTACTTTCTTCATTTAACCTTAGAAAAGTCTTGAGACAACATTTAATCCTGTTAATCACTGTATCAAATCTTTTCATTTTCTAGGTATCTAAATGCATTACATCATGATGTAAAGAAAGGCAAATGGGGTTTAGAGGAAGAAAACAAGCTTATTGAACTGACAGAAAAATATGGCGTGGGTATGTTTTCATTGTGACATGGTGTTAAAGGGCTTGTAATGACCTTGAGCTGCTTTTGTTTCTAATTTCACTTAAGTCCTGCAGTTGGTACTGAAGAGCTTTTTCTTACTGATAAATGCATATTGAAATCATCTGTATATAGTATGGCCTGCATGCGGTGACCTCCAGAATAAGAGTAGCCATCCTGGATCAGGTCAGTGGTCCGACTAGTTAAGTAACCTGTCTTCCAGCAGTGGCCAGTGCCAGGTGCTTCAGAGGAAAGGAACAGAACAGGGTATCATCAGATGATCTATACTCTTTTTTTTTTTGCACAGTCCTGACTGGTAAATAGAGTCTAGGGCAGGGGTCTCAAACTCAAATCATCACAAGGGCCGCATGAGGACTAGTACGTTAGCCTGAAACCTTTTCATATAGCAATATTGCAAATATTGGTAATGATAGTGTCGTTGTGTGCCGCAGGAAATAGCTTTAGGGGCCGCATGTTTGAGACTACTGGTCTAGGGACTCTAGAGCTGTGGTTTTCAAACTTTTTTCCTCATGACCCAGTTGCAAACAATAATTTATTCTTGCGACCCAACAGTTACATCATTGAGCAAGTTCCAAAGAGGTGTTCTCCCATGAAAGCTCCTGCAATAAATACATTTGTTAGTCTTTAAGTGCCACAGGACTCTGCTTGGTTTATCTTTGAGCAATGCTTTTCCAGTCTTTTGGCAGCAACAGCAGGGGGTGCTGTGAGCCAGTACTGGGTCCTGACCCTAAGTTTGAAAACCACTGCTACAAAGCATGGTTTTGTATTGCTGTCCATCCTGGCTATTGATGGACCCATCCTCCTTGAACTTATCTATTCTGTTTTTTGAACTCTGTTATAGTCTTGACTTCACAACATCCTCAGGAGTTCCACAGACTGACTGACACTGTTGTGTGAAGAAATATTTCCTTCTGTTTGTTTTTGTTTTTTTTTTAAACCTGCTGTCCATTAATTTCATTTAGTAACCCCTACTTCTTCATGCTGTGAGAAGCAGTAAATAACACTTTCTCTAAATCATAGTTTCATAGACCTCTATTATATCCCTCTCAGTTGTCTTCTCTTTCCAAGCTGAAAAGTAGCCCCTCTTATTAATCTGTACTCGTATAGAAGCCCTAATAGTTTTTGTTGCCCTTTTCTGTACCTTTTTCCAATTCCAATTTTTTTTAAATGGGGCAACCAGATCAGCAGGAAGTATTGAAGATATGGGCATACCATGGATTTATATAAAAGCAATATATTTTCTGCCTTATGTATAGGGAGACTGTTTACCTAAAGCGGGTCCTGAGTAGTTTCAGTCCAGTGTGCAGTCCTGGTTACAGGAACTGTCTAACTGTGATGTTAATCAGTAAAGGGGGAAGAGTTCTATAAATGGGCTCCCCTTTGCATTATTTTCTTTTAGGATAAACTGTTTTGGCAGTACGGAAGCTTTGGGTGGGCAACTCTAAGTAAGGACATGATTTGGTCACGGATTCTGTGACTTTAACAAACTTCCATGACTCTTCATCTGGGGCCTCCGTCCCCATAAGCAGTCAGCCTCCTTTCCCCAATTATTTTTAGCAAATGTCATGGGCTTCCATGAACTTTTGTTTATTGCCCATAACTGTCTGTGACTTTTGCTAAAAATAACCATGGCAAAATCTTAATCTTAGCTGTAACCTTTCCTCTTTTAATAGTAATTACTGCAAGGGAACCTCCTTTCCACCTTCTAACCCTACCTACAAGTGTATAGCAGAGAGGATCAGTTGGAGTGCAGGACTGAGAACAGGGGTTCCTCAGTTTTTGTCCAGCTCCAGTGCTGATTATTTATGGCTTTTGACAAGAAATTACATATAACTTGTATTGCACTTTGCATAGGGCTTGCGTCCCACTTGTCTTGTGTTCCCGAAGCTCATGCTTCACAGCTTTAGCTGGCCACCTGTAGAAGTCAGGAAGGGATTTTCCTCACCTTCTGCCAAGGTATTCAGGTGGGGGTTTTTTTTAGTAGATTTCTTCAGCCTCTGAGGCATCATAGGTGGCCACAGTTAGAGGGGGGATATGTGGGGGTAAGCCAGGGTTCTGAGGTGCATTCTGTCTCTTTCAGGGATGTGGCTGTCTGGCTCTTGTTCACGTGTTTGGGTCTAACCAGTCTGCATATGTGGGGTTAGGAAGGAATTACTCTGAGGTCACATCGCCGGTGACCTTAAGGGGTTATGGGTTTTTTTGCCTTCCTCTGCCACATTTCGATGCAAGTCACTTGCCAGGGTTATCTGGGTATTTCTTCCTTCCCTCTCACTGTGGGGGGTCTTCTCTGCTGTGATTGTGTGAAAAACACTTACATTAAAGGGACATGGTCCCTTTAAAAATCACACTACTTTCTGGATATTTGCTTGCGGTTGGTACCAGTATCCTCTCACATTACTGTAGCTGAAAGAGATTAAAGGGGAGAAGAGTCATCCATTTTTCCAGTTGCGTGCTTCGTGCAGTTCACAACACTCTATATATTGTCCCTTTTAGCTTCCCTGTGTACCCTCTGCCTGCGTCTTTTGCAATGTTGCCAAGGAGAGAGAAATCTTTTTTAAAGTAACAAAATGTGAGTGTAAAGCCTCAAACTGGCAGAGAAGTTAGGGCAGGTGTAGGATCTGAAACTACTTGGAGTTTTTTTCTTAAATGGACTAGATTTTAAGAGAATGCCCCTTTTATTAACTCTTGATGTGACTCCTGTCTTGTAGGCTGAATTTTAGAGGTTGTTGTGGAGAAAACTGAGATGTAGAGGTCCTGATTCATGAATGCACATGCGCATATGTTTTAAGTCCTATTGACTTCACTGCTTAAAATTAAGCATGTGTTTGTCTGACTTCCTGGGCTGGAACCAGAGGTTTTGATTTGTGGTGGAGCCAGACCAGAAACAAGACTAGTGTCTAGATGTCATGATTGATTGACACACAATCTCTTCAAATTAGCATTGAGGGGGACACTTCACTGATGACTGACTTTTTTTAGAAGCATTGTTGTTCAAATAAAAATGAAGAGTATAAGTGTGTACCATTTTCTGGAGGCTAATCTGGGGAGAAAGGGACTTGCTTTCACCATTGTGTGATATTAACAATGGCCACCTATCTCCTTAGGTCACTGGACTAAAATAGCTGCTGAAATACCACACAGAACTCCTTCCCAGTGTCTAAGCAAATGGAAAGTCCTGATTGGGAGTCAGGTATTGTCTCTCTCTCATCTAGTTTTGTGGGTTATGTTCCTTTTCCTTTTCATTCATCCAATACCTGTTTAGAAGTACAACATCTAGCTATTCTGTAGGCCTGTCTTCTTTCAGAGGGGCTGGGGGGAGGCTGTACTGACCATGAAATCCTGGCCTCATTGAACTCGGTGGGAAAATTCTCATGTGTCTAGGTCTGGCGCACTGAGTACATGGGCCTGCTCTTACGATGTGATGAGCTCCTTTGGCTGTTTGGGGTTTTAATGACAGCCGAGAGACTTTATGCCTCTCTAGAGCTATTCATTGCTCTGCAGATTCAGGCCCTTTCAGCTCTCTTAAGTTTTTGTGCAGGCCCTGGAAGGTCTGCATGTGCTAGTATGGACACTTTTTAATGTGGCTTTTAGAGCTGGGTGCTGCCATTGCAAGCCCAGGTTTACAGTGCTGTTTGGATGCTTAAGCATGGGCTTGGAAATGCAAAACCCACAAGCCTGCTTCCTTCACATGTGGGTTTACAATACAGTGCAGGCATACCTCTGAAAATCTGGCCATAGGAGCCGAACACACTTGTAAATTTGGCCATTTATTTTTATGGACCTTAGGGCGAGATTGTATTTGCCATTGGGAACGCACCTGTCAACTTCAGCACTTACAGGGTCAGGTCCTGATTGGGGAGCTGCTGGGTGCTGAACTCTTATTAAACTCTGGCCCCTGATCCTGAAGAGTAAAGATTCATAAAACCCTAATGGTGTGGAGATGCAGATGACCCACGATGTCACCATGTGTACATGGTATTTTAAGCCTTGTAGTTGTAGACCAAAACCAGCATTAGGTCTTGTCTGTGTATAAGGAAATCTGAACTCTGAGACTTTGGGTCTTAGCAGTAGCATGTCTATCACCATCATCAGTACAGTCAGCCTCCTCAGGAGTGAGGTGGGGCTATCTCCTGGCACACTACTCCTTCCTCACAGTGTGCTGTCTGGTAAAGAACTTCTGTGTATTGTCAGCTGATAGCTTCTAGCTCTAATGAAGGAGATGTGGAGGAGACACAAATCAGTAGCAAATATGTGTCAGCTCTCATTTGCCAAATTGAGGTGTGTGGTGATTTTTTTTTTTTTTTGGATGCCAAACAGAAAAAGTCTGAGCCGTGGAAACGCCTTCAGAAACGCAGGAGAATGCAGAGAGACAGTTTCAGCTCTTTGGAGAGCACCAGTGAGGATTCAGAGTCAGAGCTAATGAACAATTTTGAGGAAGACATGGACCCTCCCTCTGGATTCAGGTGTACGGTGCCCCGCCTTGACCTGTGGATCCCAACAAGAGCACATCTGGCCAGGCATAGGAAAGTGAAACGCACAATGTCATCCTTGCGCTGTTCCAAAAGTGCTCATGTAAAGCAAAATTTAAAAGAAGTTTCAGACGCAACAACTGAGAGAGGCAGGGACAGAGTTTCGGATGGTCCAGCAGGGTTAAGTACTGTATTGAAGGGCATGAAGTGTGCACCTTCTACTGACATCAATTTGAAGGATGCAGAAGAACTGCTAAATGAGGTGAGCATTTGATTTCTTGAAAAAGATTGTACTGTGGTGCTGTCACCTAAGCTCAAGCTGTGAATGGTTAATCAGGTCACAGGGGAGACTTCTAAAGCAAAGCCAGGTAGTGTGGGTGTAGAGCCCCATCCTTGTGATATCCTCAAGGTCTCCACACCACTTGTAAGAACAAGATGTTCTTGTCAATATCCTAGCCAAGTGCCAGTGTCCTCAATTGCATTCTGGTTGTCAGTTCCTTCTGATACTCCATTTGGCTAGGGTGGTCTTCCCATCCAAATTGTGGCTTTGTGCTGCTATCAGATAGTTGTTGCCTTCTCCTCCCCCAGCTCCGTGAGATGGTGGCATTGCTGGGGTTCAGGAAGAGCCCTGTGTGCATGGGGGTTGGGGGAAATCTGTCAAAAGCATTTTGTTGTAAAGCATTTTGGGTTAAAAGCTAACCAACTGTAAGTCAGCACTGGCAATGGGAACCTCAGTGTGGATAGAGCATTTGCAGGCCTCAGAGGAAAAAATGTGAGTGCTGTGTCTCAGCTACCTTCTTTGAGGTTGTTCCGGAAAACCAAATTATCAGTTGTAGCATTGACTTGTTGTTTAATCTGTTGCACTGCTTGATTTTCCAGAACAATTTCATTATGTCTTAGGGGGACTGGGGTGTTCTTGAAAATTTAACCCACTGTGGCTTGTGGAGACTTTGATTATTCAGTTTTTCTGGGAAAAGTTCCAGGTTTTTTTCCTCTTCCCTCTTCTGGCTCCATCCCTCCACTGTGGAGCAGATGAACAGGTAGGTCAAAATGGTCCTAAATTTAGGTTTCCTAATATTTTTTTTTCTTTTGATGCATATAAACTTTCCTTTGAAGTATCTGCAACCAGACACATTGCAGGACTGGGCTAGTGCATAAGGGTGGAAGATTAAACTGACGACAAATGGAAGTTGAGTCGGTTGCTTTAAGAAACTCCACCAGCTAAGAGAAATAATGAAAATCTATGTGCCCTTTTGATGTACACATCCAGCTGGCAGTCTGGATTAGTTTTTCAGGAGACTCTTGAGCCTGTACTTTGTCTGATGGCTTAGATAAATTCATGGAGGATAGGTCCACTAATGGCTGTTAGGCATGATGGTCCGGGTGTCCTTAAATCTATGACTGCCAGAATAATGGGATGGATCACTTGATAAATTGCCCTGCTCTGTTGGCTCCCTCTGAAGCATCTGGCACTAGCTCCTGTGGGAAGACAGGATACCTCACTAGGTAGACTATTGGTCTGCCTTAGTATGGTGGTTCTTGTGTTCTTATGGCTTTTGTGTATTTTTCTCCAGGCTTCCAGAAGAGGAAAGCAAATATTAAAGGTTACCCTGGAAGATGTGAGGAGAGTGCTGAGAAAAAATACCAGTTCTCAGCGGAAATGTGTAAGTGCCTTTTGTGTGGTTGTTCTGACCTCCCTCTCCAATAACACGGATAATCTGTTTGTAGTTCTGAGCGTTCTTCGTGATTCTCCTATCATGGATTGAATGGAGTAAAATTCCAAAAGCAACATTACCCTTCAGGCTTCTCTTTTTCTGTCTGAGCACTTGTTAAAGGGCCAATGAGGTGTATAGGTTTGCAACTTAATCTAAACATGAATGTGATATCGTGTGCACTTAGTTAGGGCTGTGGGGGGCTGACAGTTTGATGTGTTCTCTGAAACGTAGTGCCTTCCACTGTCTTCACAGAAGCATGTTTTGTGTGTCCCTCTGACTTAAGCATGCACACGCTCAGCTGAGATTGTTTTTTATTCCTTGCTGAATGACCTGTCCCGTGTGTGATCCTTTAACAGCAGGGCCAGCATAGTTCTACAGGCAGCTAGTCTGCAATGAACAAGAGAAGCAAAACAATATAATGGAGACAGATCACCCTTTTTATGTAGCAACCAATGCACTCTGAAATAATGAAGTACCAGTAACACTGGTGTTCATAAAGATTTGGAGATGAACGAAGGTTAATGCACCTTGTGAGGCAAAGGTGAAGGGGAAATGGAAGAAACGCAACCTTCTCCATCCCTAATCCAGACCCCTTCCCAGCTCCACTATGATGTGAAACCAGTGGTGTGTCTATACATGCCTTCTAACTTGCATCCTTTATTTTAACACACAGTAAGTGTTTGATCTCTGTGTCCTGTAAAATGGAATACAAACATGCAGCAGCAGATCTTCCGCTAACATAAATCAGTGTTGTTCCATTGAATTCAGTGAAACTACACTAACTTACACCAGTTGAGATTTTTGCAGGCTTGGACTTCTGTGTGCTTATATCTTTGTTCTGCCACATACAGCTAGACAAGCCAACGAAGCCTTCCACCCCATCTTCAGCAGTGGTTTCTGGAGTGGCCTCAACCACATCAGTCGGCCAGGTGCTCCAGGTGTTACAGAACACCAAGGAGAAAAAGTACCATCACCAGAGAGAGCGATTCCAGAGAAAGAACTTGGAGAGGAGACTCCTGATGGCAGTGACTCCATGGGTGGGCAACGTTCTGCTGCCTTTTGGCTACGGAACTGAACGGGAACGTTGGACAAGAGGTACTGATGACCCATCAGGTTTGCAAGTATTTTCCCCCCTCACCTTGTGCAGGCATGGGGCCAGATTCTTAAACAGGGCTCCTAGGATTGTGCTTCAAGAAATAACACTTCAGAAATATTTAAGTCCTCTGACGTGTAAGGTGACGGGCATTATATCTTGTCGACAATACAGTAACAAAGAATTTCTGCACTACAAAGTTAAGTCAACTTACTTTGTCAATATCCAGCCTCTGCAGTAATTAAGTTGGTTGAGCGTATCCGTACTATGCTCATTGCATCAGTGGATTGCGTCCTAACTAGCAGTGCTTGTGTTGATGCATAGAGCAGTGCACCCTGGGTAGCTGTCCCAGAGGGCAGCAAGCTGTGGGAGGTTTTGAGAAGGCTTGGCGAATTCCCATGGGACCACGACATGGTCCCCAGAGGGAAGGGGAGCTGACTTCAGCCTCCCATGATGCAGTTTCTTCCCTCCCCTGATATCAACAGCAAATCCATTCTTTTCATGCCTTTCTCGAAAGTCTGGCTTAGCCACATGCATGCCATAGCCTGAGATGCACAGACCCTGCTCAGCTGTGCACTCTTTTGGGGGCATTACAAACACCTCATGCCTTACCCACGTTTCCAGGAGACAGGAGCCTGCACACACAACATAGTGATGTCATCCAACACTACGCAGGTGCTGCTGGCAGTTGCACACCAGCTGAAGATGGTGGAGTGCTGTTTCTGGTCCCAAGAAGCAAGCACTGACTGGATCACCTAATTATGCAGCTGTGGGAGGATGTACAGTGGCTGCAGAACTTTGAAATGCAGAAGGCCACCTTCCTGGAACTTGTGCAGAACTTTTCCCAGCCCTGAAGTACAGCAACGTTAAATGATACCTGCTCTTATAGTGGAGAAGTGAGTGTCGTGCTCTGTGGAAGGTGGCAATGCCAGTTTGCTGCCGGTCTATGGAGAATCAATTTGGCATCTGTAAATCAACCATTGGAGCTGCTGTGATCCAAATATGCAGGGCCGTTAATTGACTTCTTTTAAGAAGTGCAATGATGCTGGGCAACGTGGAGGACACAGTGGATGGTTTTGCCGTGATGGGGTTCCCTCACTGTGTGTGTGTGTGGGGGGGGGGGTGCGATAGGGATACGTGTGCCATCTATACTAGCACCAAACCACCTCGCCAAAGAGCACATAAACCAAAAGAGGGTACTGTTGCAAGCACTGGTGGAGCACGGGAGGTATTTCACTGCAATCAACATTAGGAAACGTGACTCGTCCATTTTTAGGAACACAGGCTCTTGAGAAAGCTACAATCAGAGACTTTCTTTTCCAGATTGCAAAATAACCGCTGATCATGCTGAAATGCCGGTAGTGATCCTAGAAGATACATCCTGCTTCTTGCTCCCATGGCTCATGCAGCCATATGTTAGCACTCTGGACAGCAGTACAGAATGGTTCAACAATAGGCTGAGCTAGTGCAAGATGGTGGTGGAATGAGCCTTTGGATGCTTAAAGGGTCGCTGGTGCAGGTTTCTTACAACGTTAGACCAAAATGAAAGCAATATGCCTGTTATGGAGCACACAGCATGCAGTGATAATGTATGTGAGGCAAAGAGAGAGTCTTGCCCACATGCTCAAGGTTTAACTCAGGGATGTCAAACGTATGGCCTGCAGGCCAGATAGAGCCCATGAAACTCTTCCGCACTGTTGGAGACCACATTCTTTCCCTAACAGCAGAGGAGGAGAGGGAGCGGGTATCACAGGATTGCAGAGTATTTCTGTGAAAGTGTCCTGGAGATCACCATGGAGAATTGCTAGGCCATCCCTATGCACATCAAGTCTTTCCAGAAGTTGCCTTCGGCATAGTTGGAGAGTGGCCATGGAAGAAGAGAGGTATTGCACTTCAGTTTTTCTTCAGGTTGCACACAAAATATGAGTGTGTTACCCATTACAATTGGACTGGAATTGCAAGCTCACCTGATATGCCTACTGATGCGTCATACTCTGCCACCATGTTGTCCTGCAACTAGCTGGACTGCTCCAGGGAGAATGCATGCTTCACTCATCTGTCTCCCACTCTCCTCCTTTTCTTTATCTGGAATGTTCTCTACGGCAGTGGTTGTCAAACTTAGGGTCCGAACCCAATAGTGGGTCACAGACCTTCAGGCAGTGGGTCGTGGTGCCCCCAGCTGCCACCATCAAAAGAATGGAATGTATTGCTCAAAGGTGGAACAGTTGGGTCATGGGCGTGAATGATTCTTTTCAACTGGGTCCCAAGGAAGAAAGTTTGGAAAACCACTGCTCTACAGTGTTAGCTAAGATGGCACAGGACTCAGACTCCTAGGTGGTATCCATGCTCCATTTGAGGATAGTGATGGAGTCACTGCCAAGAATTTCACGCAGCTCATTGTTGAAGTGAGACATCATTGGTGCAGAACCAGAACAACTTTTTGCCTCCTTAGTCTTCAGGTACGCTTGCCAAAGTTCTTTGATCTTCACTTGGCACTTCTCTCCCATGCTCTACGCCATCTTTTCTTAAATGGCTGTGTTTCTTTGACTTCGTTCCTGCACAGACACATCTCGCCACAGACCAGTAAGATTCATCACTTCCTTTGTACTCAAGCGGGAGTGCATTTGGGGCACTGAGTCACCAGTCAGGTACGCTGACAAGCTCTCCAGGCCAAACAGACTGAACATGGAAATTTCATATTTCCTGGACTTTGACAGGACAGGCACTGTTTCCTGTGTACCTGGCTGCATTGCAGCAGTGTTGAAAACGACCTCCATGGCAGAGTCTTGTGGGACACCTAGAGGCCAGTTCCATCAACTTAACCAATTGTGTTTATGCTACCTCTCCATTGACCTGTTGATGTTGATTTAAAGGCTATGCCTGTTGCAGAGCTGGAGTGATTTTAAGTTGACGTTACGTGTGACTTAGGTTGGTGGATGGGGTCTGGTAGTGTAGGAGCGTAATGTAAGGCAGCTTCCTTCGACTTAACTTTGCAGTGTAGACCAGGGCCCAGACAGGGGAAGTGAGTAGCTCCATGTCGTGCAGCACTGACAGCAGCATCCATGAGATGGATTGCTAGTCTCCTGCTCTATCCACTAGACCATACTTCCCTTTTAGGTTGGATTTCATTGTGATGGCACTTTTTCCTGACCATAAGTCACAGTTATGAAGGAGGGGGTATGCTAACTTATTTACTCAAAATATCTGATCCTCTAAGATGTGTAGTATGAAGAGATGGGTGTATATATTGTCATGGCCCTTTGTAAAACTTGGGATGAGCTCCCCAGCTCCTCAAATGTTGGTTGGGTGCTGCTGATAACCCTCAGCAGACCTATGTGAATGTCCAGTTAATTTTTTTTATTGGTCTCTTCCAGCTGATGTTATTCAAGAACAGCTTCAGTCAGTCACACAGGCCAGTACTCCGGTGTTCACGCTCTTCATTCAGGTGGGCACCACTTTATTAACTGAACTCCAGGGTTGTAAGAGACAGATATTGGTATGCTTGTATTTGGTAGATACTTGAAAACATACATGGCATCAATCCCTGGCACCTCACTTCTCTCCCTGATTATTGTGTCTTGCATTTTGTGTGGCCTGTGCAGAGAAGCTGTGATTGTAGATTTAGCTTTAAAAAAAGAAATCTTGCAATACAAAGAACCAAATATTAGTTAGCTTCATTCCAATAGGACCAAAAAGACCCCACGATTGTTCAAGTGAAACCTCTCCTGTTTGTGTGGTGCTGTCCCCTTCCCTTCCAGAGCACCTCTGTTCCACATTGTTTTAACATGAAACTTTAATCTCTGCACAGCTCTTCCAGATCGACACCAGTGGCTGCATGAAAGTGATTCGTGAGAGAAGGATGAGGCAGTCCGAGCTCATCAGGGCCATGGCTGGGAATGCAAAGAGACCTCAACGGGTACTGCACGGGGTTCAAAACTCTTTCCCATCATGGGGCAGGGGGTGGTTGGGTGGAAATGACTGACTGCTTGTGTCAAGGGAAGCTGTATGTATTCCATATGTCAGCTGCTGCTTTGTAATTTTCACAAAATGGGAGACTGAAAACAGTAGTTGTACAACTCAGTGGATAAGGGCACAGAGCTGGGCATCAGGAAACACAAGGTTCGTATCTCAGTTCTCCCACCAGCTCTTGATCTGAGCCCGCTCTGGTCACTTAACCTCTGTTTTCTCAGCTGTAAGACAAGGGTAACAACAGTCATTCACCTGTGCAAGGCTCGTTGAGATCTACTGGAGAAATGCTGTTCTAGAGGCGTAGGCAGCCGTTGCACATTGTAATGACCACTGGCTATCTGGCTTGTCCTAAGCAATCCAAGCTTTGGATAATGTTTGCCCACTGGGGCTGCTGTTAACGATTATTCTCTTCTGCAAAGCTGGTACTTCCACGCGTCTCCTCCATACTGTACGTACAGGCAGCAAAGCAGTTATGTATCAGTGTTGGCAGTAGCACCGGCCGGTTAATTGGGAAATAGTCACGAGGCTTTGCTGTTGGCATTTACAATAGTGAAAGGGTTTGCTAGGCCCTTGAATTCATGAGTTGATGCTCCATGGCTGAGCTGTTAAAGTAGTGGTGCCAGCTGGCTCCAAGAACAGCAAAACCTATCGAAGAGGATTGTTTCTGTGTCTTGCCAGTAGTTCCGACTCCTGGTCTAGGCCAAGTCCTTAGTGTCCTGGGGATATTTTCCTGCTAACGTTCCAGTGTACACCAGCAGGACGACAGGGTTTTGGCTCTCCCAGAAGTATCTGGGGAAATGTATGCTGTACCCACAGTGAGTCCCATCTGTCTCAGGGCCTTGTCTCCTGGTAGGATCTCTAGGTAGCCCAAGAATATGATTCATGTCGTCTTTTCTTTTCTTTTCCCCGCAGCCCTCCTGCAGTTCCCAGAAATCTTCAGGTACCTACCCTAACACTTCATTTATTTTCACAATGGGACTTGTGCTTAATTAATCATCAGTTGATTCTTGATCAGAGCCTCAATAACAAACTCGCTGTCTATTTTATTTTCTGATGGCTTTTAAACTGGTATTATTGGCCATAGAAAGATGCCACTTAAGAAAGAAAGGCAAAGATTCTGGAGGGACAGGATGACCAGCAATGCTGCAGTATCGGCACTGTAGAACTGTTCTGTAGGCAGGTACAGGCTAGATGTTTTGGAGCCGTCCAGTACTGGTGCTGAATGCTGGGGTCTGATGGACCCAATCAAGCAAGTCATCTCTTCCATGGTGGCATATTGCTCTGCACATGACTCCTGGGGAAATAGCTACATTCGCTCCATGTTACTGGGGCTCAGGAGTGCCACTGGTTTTTTAGAGGCCCTCAAGACAAGGCTGATTAAATCCATTTCCTGTTGCACGGTGCTCCTCTTTACCATGAATGGCAATTGTGTGCAATTTACCATGTTAAAACTTAGCTGTAGTTTGAGAGTTAGAGAAAAACCTTTAAATTTTCACTTCACTTAGAAAGTATTGCTAAAAAATCTTTTGTTTCTGTAGGCCGCCCAGCACAGCCCTGTTCCCAGAAGGGCACCCAAGGGGGCACAGCAAATGCCAAAAGACCCATCGCCTCCAAAGCAAAGGAGAACCCAGCAGCTGCGCAAGCAAGCGTCCCTGTTCCTTGCGTTCCAAAACAAAAGCCGAAAACTGTCTCCGAATTACTGAGGGAGAAAAGACTGAGGGAGTCCCGAGCCAAGAAGGCTTTGCAAAGAACAGTGATTCTTGCCCCACAGGTGTTGGTCTCATCCTCAGTGATAATCCAGCCTCCTATGCAGCAGGGAATTCCTGCCACGCAAGGAGGCGGCGAGCCTCAGACAGCCGGGTTGCCGGCTGGCAGGAATGCTCAGCCAGCATGTGTTTCAGTGCCTGCTTTTACTCCTGTCGTGGCTTCTGTGGCTTCTTCCAAAGCTGTCAGAAGCCCTTCATCTCCAGCCCCAGAGCCTGTGGTGAGTGTTTGCTCCTCCGAGAGCAGGATAGAAAAATCCAAGAGGAAAGTCACTGAGGAAGCTTTGGGAGATGAATCCGAAAAGGAGGCTTCTCAGGACAGAGTCCTGGGTGCAGGGCAGAACAGGGTGCCCCAGAGTTGCAAGAAAGCTCAAGCATCGGGTGATAGCTCAGCACCTGTAGTCTTGCAAAACCCAGCCGTCATGCCACATCAGATCACGCTGGTGCCATCTTCAGCTGTTTCTGTGAACCCTGCTGCTGTGGAGTCAGGCCCCAAGACAACGTCTCCCTCCACACAAACAATTTGTGCCCCAGCTTTGGTCAGCTCGCAGCAGAATGCAATCAGTCTGTTGCCTGCTATCGTGGCTCCCCAGGGAGGGTCTCAAGTGGTTCACAAGAACTTTGTGCCAATCACCTGGGTGGTGACGCCCCAGGGTTTGATCCCCACCTCTGTACAGGCATTGGTGGGTGTTCCCAGCCAAGGAAAGCTGCCCTCAGTGGGGATTGTGGGCAGCACTGCCAAAAGCCAGAATCAGACTGGAGAGACTTCTGGTGCGAACGCTTCTGTCCCAGGGGTGCCACTGACACCAGCTGGAGCAAGCCAGCCTCCTGTCAGGTCCTCGGATTCACAAGTGCTGTTAGCAGAAGGGGCCCCTTCAGGAAAGACTGTTTGCTTAAACCGTCCCACTCTCCCATCCTCTGTAGTCTTGTTGGCTCCTGGGCACAACTCGCCCAGCCTGACCCTTCCGGCTCCTGCCTCCTTGAGTGGCCTCTCTGGAGAAAGGGGCGTGACTCTGACCAGCCTTCCAACTGAAGGATCTGCTCTGCACACCAGCCCCAAGTTGGTGCCCCAAGCCAAGCCTCCAGCAAGCACACCGAGGGCTGACCTGCTCCGCTCGCCCGATCTCACTGGCAGTGGTGAGAGCAGTAACTGTGAGACGCTCAACGGAGCCTCTTCCAATGCCAGCGTGGTAGCGAAAGGGATCCCCGTGCAAAGGCCGGATCAACTTCCTGACTGTAACAATGTTCCAGGAACCTCAGCCCACCTTGCTGCACAGGTTACCAGGCACAGGCCAATCTGCCCAAGGCCACCAAGCAATCCACCTGCGGCTAGCCGACCCGGACTGCCTGCACCTAGTCCAGAAAAGAACCTCATTGATGTCAGCCTTATCTCCCTTGAGGACAAGGCTTTGGTGCAGGAGTGGCTGGGAGGGAAGCGAGGCATTCCGGTGCCCCCATTGCAGATCAGCTTGCCTTACTTGCCACCTTTCTTGTGCAATTTGAAAACATTTTCCAGGCTACTTCTGCAGAAGAAAACACTGGAGCAGCATGTGTCATGCCTCGGGGCCTCTGAAGAGAGCAGGGAGGGGCGTGCTGGGGCTGATTTGCATGCTGCCAGAGAGCTGGTGCAGCAGAAACTCAGTGAGAACCCTGCCTATCTCCTCTTGAAAGCCAGGTTTTTAGCAACATTCACTCTCCCAGCCATCCTAGCAACTCTGCCTCCTCCAAGGGTGACTACAACTCTCTCCAGCAACTGGCTGCAGTCTTCAGATAGTGATGAGGAGGAGTTGCCTGCTGATAAGGATTTGATGGTGGCAGGAAGCCATGGAAAAGAAATGACGGAAGTGCCTTTGGATACCACAGCTGGCACCGTGTCCGGGGGTGAGGATACTGATGTAGCTAATCAGGTAAAGCTGAATTGGAAGTCAAATCAATTGTTACAAACCACTTCTTGCTCCCATTAGTGTTAATGGCCTAACTTCCACTGACTTTGGTGGGCCCATTTGTGCATCACTGCTGCCCACCTGTGAGCCCACATCCCTTGGGCACCCTGTCAGTACACACAGGACAGTCAGAGCAGCTCCTCTTGTTCCATTGAATGCTATCCTCAGGTTAGTTTATATTGTCTCCAGATTTCCCCTGAGCTGCGGATGTACACCCACAGTTCCTGTTGAGGAACCTCAAAGATTTGGTTAAAGACTTTTGGTAGCCAGGAAGGCACGGAGGTTGGTTTTGGCCTTTCCACCAGGAAGTAATTGAGGGAATATTTCTTAGTGATCTCTGGACCTATCCTCCCCTAGTTCCAGCTAAACTGCACTGTACCCAGACTTAAGAATTGGGGCATCAGTCTCTAGTTAGAGCACCAAAGATCTGATCATCTCTCTTGTCCAAAATAATGCCTGACTTCCTGCCATATCCTTGGCTCTCATCAGAGAAACAGCCAATCAATCCTCTTACCTCTGCTGTGCTTCCACCAGGTATTTGGGGAGGTTTTTAGACAATGTAAATGTGGAGTTTATGCTTGTTCTAGAGAACTCTTTGGTGTATTCTGTATGAGACTATCTGGACTGTTGACCTACTGGGGATGGCTCTTCCAGCCTTCACTTCATAGAGTAGAGCACAGCTGCTACCCCCTTGATGAAGCACAATGTCACTCCTGTCCACTGCTCCTGAGTTAACACACGGAAAACAAACTGGGTCCCCTGTTTTCTCAAACCTTATCTTCCGGAAAATCATCGTCTGGTTTTCTTTGAACAAAGGGGCATTGAAGTCATTCATTACTTGGGTGCTCTCTTTGGGGAGCATTTAGTTAGATTCTCTTTATTGTTTTAAAGCTGAGGTTTTCAGCCTATGGTCTTGAATCCTGGGGGTTCTGCAGACTTAAGGGGTCTGCTAAAGACTTATTGCCATAAACCAAGTGTTTTCGTAACCTGTAGTCTGCGCACTTCTGGGGGCCTGCAGGCTACGTCTAAAGTTTCCCGTGGGGTCTGTGCCTCCTTTGGACATTTTTTAGAGGCCCGCAAATGGATAGAGGTTGAAAATCATTGTTTTAAAGTGCAAACGATCCTCTGACTTCTAATCCCCTGTTTTGTGATCTTTAAGCTCCTCTTTACAGAATTTGTGGTGGTACCCACAAAACTTCTCTCAGGCTCATTCTGGTGGATGCCACAGCAGCAGGCCAAGCAGAAAAATGCTTGGGGAAGACCTGTCACTGTTCCCCTCTCCCAGGAAAGCTTGGGTTAGCAGATTCGAGTGTGTCCAAGAACACAGCAGTCTTCACATCTCGAGGATGTAAAGGGAAAAGCAGGGATCTCTATGTAGAATGTGAAGTCCCTGCTCTAGAGTCTTGTAAATAAATCAGGGTTTTCCAAGTGCTTGTATGTCTGCCAAATGGAAGGGATTTTATGGGGGCAAAAAGAGTTCCTGCTGCTGCTCTCTAACACAGGGGCATGGTCGCTGTTTATTCTTTGGTCTCAGGCCCTCCCGTTCCTTCTTCCTTTGTTCCTGTTACCAACAGTCCCTTCCTAGAAAAGGTGATCAAAGATGCCATCTCCACAGTATGACCAATGCTGGTGGTTAAAGGGTGTTAGAATCATGCTGGCTTCACTCCTTCTCAGAAGACCTTGCATCTAGGCTTGTCCCTGTCTTCAGCCCCACAAGCTCAGACACTAGGGTGCTAATCACATGAGTCATTCCCATCGCTTGCCTTGTTCTAGGGTTGGACGAAGACTGACTGGGCCTGCCACGTGTCTATCCAGTCAGGTGTATCACTGGCTCGGCTTCAGTTCAGCTGCAGGAAGCTGATGGGAAGAAATCAGACAGGATTTCGTGTACCCAGAGCTTATGTGTGGTCTGGCTGTACCAGATCTCACTTTGAGAGACTCTGAATCCCCTTGTTCAGCAGGGCCCCAGCCTGATGCAGGCAGTGGTGGTGAAAGTATCTTGTGGGAAAAGAAATTCACCCACACATCTGGGGAGGGAGCAGCTGGAAAAGCAGGGCTAAAGCTGGGAACCCTCACAGTGGCCCCGTTCACATGAATAATGCCGGAGCATGGGATAGACATGTGCTGGATGTAAATGTTCCTTACTGCCGAGGGGCTTCACACACTGACTGGCACTCCTGTGGGGCAGAGGGGGAATTGTTTTTAGTGCTCTAGGACTAAAGGATGTGGTGTTTTTCCTGCTATCCCTTCAGTCTTGCCAAGATCCCTGGATATCTTTTGGAGGGGGGGCGGGGTCTGGTACTTCTTGCAGTATGATCTTTTCAGCCTGTGGTAATGACCTGTCGCTGGTTATGTTGCAGGGCGCTGAAGCTGAAGTAATGGATGTGCCTTCAGCTCCAGACCCCTGTGCTGCAGAGGAGGCCGTTGGTCGGCGACCCAAGAGAAATGCTCGCGCCAGAAAAAGGAGGAGGAGGACGTGAGAGAAGAGAGGGGGAGGATGCGAATGGAGGGAAATGTGTTAGTAATTTTTTCTCTGTGAATTCAGTATTTCTCGCATGAGGGGAGAAACCTGGAGAGGCACTTCTGTGGGGCACAGCTTAGCAATACCTGCTGAATCACCTCTAACTGTGGTTTGAAACAGGAGCATCTCTCCTTCCCTGCAGACATGCAGTTATGAAGTCCCTTGTGTAGCTGTTGTCAGTAAAGATAGTAATTGTGTGGCATGCTAAATTTCTACGGTGCCTCAGAGACAAAGGCACGCTCAGTGTCACGTGGACCCTACAGCCCAGAGTCCTGGTACGCAGTGGTAAGAATTGATAGTAACGTACTGTGACTGTGGTGCTAGTTTTGCACGATTGGTTGCTAAGATGCGACAAGCTTAACCAGAAGAAACAGGAAAAGAGGATGACGTTTAGGTAAGGAGATGAATGGCAAGTTCTTGGAGAGGCAAATGTTTGAGCGACTGGTCTAAAGTTACTGTCCCAGTATCTTCTCTACACGCGGGCTGGTCTGTGCTCCTTGCTGATGGCTTAGCAGAGTTTTGGTGACAGGCTCTCTTGGGCTGCTTTGTCTGATGTCAGGCCAGCTCTGCAATAGTGGAGCAAAGATATAGTAGGTCCTATGCTAGCAACAGCGACTATTGTCTGTTTTTAAACTCTCAGTGGCCAGAGTGCTGGACTTTTAAATAAAGACAGTGCAGAAGGTGGTCTTCATTAGACAGTGCTTCTAATGTGAGTGAGATCACCCACAAGCCACTGAGGGGCAAAAGAAACATTGCTCAGCTCTGAGAAGAGGACTAGGAGGTTGGATTCTTTTCTTATGTCCACTGCAAACTTTGCTCCAGGACAGTGGTTCCCAACCAGTGTGCCATGGCAACTCCTCCAATGTGCCGCGAGAATCCCCCACACCGGAGCCACATTTGTGGGTAGCAACCTCGGCTGGGGGATTTCCTGGAGTCACTGCAGTGGTCCCATGGGGCCCCAGCCCTGGTTGGGGCATTCTCCGGAGCTGGAGCCACTGCTGCAGGCTTCAGCCCCATGTGGTCCCAGTCAGGGATTCCCCCAAGCAAGGGGTGGTGGCCCGATGCAGCCCCAACTGCAGGTTTCCCTGGCGCCGCGGCGCCATGCAGCCCTGGCTGGGAGGGCTCCTTGGAGATGGAGCCGCAGGTAGCAGCCCTGGCCTGGAGTTTCCCCAGAGCTTGAGCCCCAGGAGGTGGCCTGATGCAGCCCCAAATGGGGGGCGGGGAGTTCCCCAGAGTTGTGGGCAGCAGCCCCATGAGGCCCCTGCCGGGGTTCTCCTGAGCCAGAGCCCTGGGCAGCAGCTCCAAAACAGGGTGCCATGCATCAGCTTCCCCAGCACTTGAAATTGGGTGGGTGGGGGTAAGGGGGGTGCTCACTAAATTGGTATAGCAGGTTACTAACTGACAACTGGAGGGGGAGTTAGGGAAATGCCTGGTGCCACAGCTCATGAATATTCAGTATTAATTTGGATATTCATTTTTATAACGGCGATGTGCCACAACATAATCAAAGTGCGTCGCATCAGAAAAGGTTGGGAACCACTGCTCTAGGAGAAGCCACGTCACTTGTCTTTTGTGGCTGTCTTCTTGCCTGTATTCACATGGTTAACACTGTACTGCACAAGTGTGCTGTAGACTGATTATTGTTTAAAAAAAAAAAAAACCAAGACTTTTAGTTTGCAGGTGTCGCATAAATCCAAACCCCCCCCCCCCCCCCCCCCGAATCCTCTCCTCTCATGGAATTGTTCTCGTTTCTTCTTGATTCTTGTCTTAAATGGCTTTAGGAACTCCAAAGGGAGTGCTGTCATGTGACTAATGGGGTGAATATGTCGTTGTTACAGGAGTCTCGGAATGAAGCTTGTTTTCAGACATGTTGATAGCTATTGTTCCTTGCACTATCGACCAGAGAACCGTTGTTCCTTGCACTGTTGACCAGAGGCGCTTCAACAAACTGACTGCACGGTCCTGGGGAAGACGGGGAAATAATTGCACTGTTCTTCCGAGCACCTAGCCAAGTCTGTTATTACTACAGCTCTCATGTAGAACCACTAATTGGGAGAGTTAGAGATGGGAGTCTTTTTTTTTTTTTTTTTTTTGCCTCCTCCCTGCTTCTTCCTTGACACAGACTTATTCTGTTTCTATCATTTTTTACAGTCTGGAAGCAGCTTGGCCAAAGGTGGGAGAAAAAGACTATTGGAGATGGTCATTAAAAATGAATGTTTTGTTTATTCTGGGTTTTTTGTTTTTGTACTGGAGCCTATTTATATAAATGTCTCTCCCTGGTTCAGAACATGTGGCTCAGTCTATGCTTTTTAATGCTGTCGGACACAAGTACTGCCACAATTAACTGGTCCTGAGATGACGAAACTGCTGGACCATCAGTGGATTTATTTTGTATCAGTAATTCTGCTCAATTAAATATATGTGGGGTATTGTCCCATTTAAAATGATTTAGGTAAGTTCTTTCTGGCCATGCAAACAGGAGAGGTGTCATTTGAACGTACTCTCCCATGTGTTGGGTCTTTGACAGCAAGAAAAGGGATGTAGAACCAGGTTGGGAGTGGGAGGTTAAGATAATGGACTCAGACCAGGATCCTCTTCCTGGCTGTGCCACAGACAGCGGTGCAACCTTGGACATGTCACTTAATCTCTGTCTCTAGTTCCTGATCACTGACACGGTTTTCAGTTTGCTGGCAGTGCTGAGTGTAATGAATTACAGCATGTGAAGTCTGATATTGGGAAGAAGCAAAGACTGTGGTCTGGCTTTAATTTCCACAGAGCATGTATGGCAGTGATTTTAGGCTGTAGCGATGCTGTGAAGTGTGGCCTTGTCAGCAGTCTTTTCTCCCTCTCTACATGCAGTGGTGTTTTCCAGGGTCGCTATATCCCACGGTGCCAGGCTGCTGTCACCAACAGAAGGGAATTTCAGGTGAGTTCCGCTTCTCCTCCCCCAATGTGCATTCAGAACTACCAGAGACCAATATGAGTCACACTCTTGAATGAAGTTCACCCCAGGGCACTGGCTTGGCCATCAGACAACGTACCCCATTTATTACACAGCTGTTAACATGAGACTTAAGTGAGGGCATAGGACCTTCTGCCCTGAAGTGGGTGTGACTTTGTGAATGCCGATTAGGTAATGATGCCTGCCAGGCAGATGGAGATCAGGTACCATGCAGTGGCAGCCTGTCTAATATCTAGTGATGAGATTAAATCATAATGCCTACTATTTAATGGGTTAATTGAGAGGTGCTGATTGACTGCCTTGCAACTTTAGGGGTGAGTGGGTGTGTGAGAGAGAGAGAGAGGACGGCAAGCTAGCATCAAGTTACAGAGAACCAAGTGGAAGAATAGAAGTGAAGACTGTAATATAGAGCATCCCTATAACTGAAGAACTTGTGATGCCCACACATTTGCTTTAGGGTGAAATTCATTAGCTGGTACTCAGAGGGCAGGGCAGGGCAGACACATTGAACCAATTCTGGAAGCTGTCCTCTGGCTCCGTTGGAAACAAAAGTTTCATGCAGGTTCCATCCTGTTTGCTGGCACCAAAGAGGTTGCTCCAGGGAATCATTCCAGTGGTTCAACTTCCACTGCTGTTTCCAGTGACTGGTTTCCTGTTATAATGGAAACTGCAGGACACAACAGCTGAATTCCCAAAATTTCACAGAAAAAGCCAGTAACTTAGTTATTAAATGTAGAAAACTTACATGAGCTAAAACTCAGCTCTCTGTCCATCACAGCAGTGAGTCCTTTTCCCATCTGTGTCTATTACATTGCTAAAGAAATGATCAAAGGGCAAACTTTCACTTAGAAACTAAGCAAGGTCATGTGGATGTCTGTCTCAGCCTTGGCTTGTCTGAAGTTGAATCTCTTTTTCTTAGGTGTCAATAAAGTTGAGAGCTTATGTCCTCCACTTCAAATACATCAGTACTAATTTGTAAAAATCCCTGCAATAACAAGCTAGCTCCTGCAGACCCAGTAATCCTGAACAGTCTCTTTAAATTATTTACCAAGAAATTGGATGGAAATAAGGCAGGTTCTTACACTTTAAGATGTTACTGAAGTACTGTCTGCTGATAAAGGCCCCAAAACATGCATAGGTCTATCAGTTAGCACATTGATTTCCGATCACCCTCACACTAAACCTACGCAAAGCATATCTTAGAAGGCGTATGCTGACCACACAGTCCTGGGTCTTTTGTACACAGCAAAACTATACAGCTTGGATCCACCCCGAGGGTTTCAAGTCCTTAAGTGCTGGGATACCCAAGGGAGGGAGGTGGGGCTCTGACAGCCCTGGAGAAAGCTGTTTGGAAGTTTAGAATTAAAGTGGGAAAGAGGTAATGTGAAGCTGTGTAATGCTGAAGTTTGGGTCAAGTTCTATAAATCCTCAGGACTCTTTAAAATCAGACTGCTGTCAAATTATCATTGCTATTGCAATTCCAGAACTGTGCAGGAAGAAGAAAAAGGGCAGCCAGAATGACCTGTGCACGTGCTTTAAATCCTCCAACAGCTCTTGCCCTGCTGCCCCTCCTGTCACATGGCTAGAGCTGTAGTGTAGAAGCCACGTCTCCTAGGTTCTAGTCCTTGCTTTGCCCAACTCGAGATATCTGGGGACTGATTCTTTTCAAGTGACAAGTACCCGCAATTACTATTGAAGACAACGAGCACCCAAAACTAGAGGCTCCCTTTGGAAAGTGTCATCCTTGTCTATCTTATCACACTCACTCTAAGCTCTTCACCACAAGAGAATTTTTCCCCATCTGTATTCAGGCACAAGCAGTTTGTGTGTTGTTAAAGGTATCAAGGCTTAAACTGAAAGGCTGTTGTTTAAAAAAACCCACAAAACTGGAATTATCAGATTATTTGTTCTGGTTCTTACCTCCACCTCTCCAATCCCTGAAAACCCCCCTCCTGTAGCATGGGACCTGGAAAGGTGAGACCCTAGTGGTACTTTGGAAGCTGTCATTTTCCTACATGGCAGTTGGCAAGCTTCTTACTGAAGACGTTGGGATGTTAGACTGAGCTTTTGCACTCCTATAATATTTCTCCTCAGTAGAACTTTATAACCATTAAGTAAGTAGCTTCAACAGCATCTCAGGTATTGAATGGCTCAGATGGGGAAACTAAGGCATGGAGTGACTAACTCAGCAGGTTGACAATGGTGTCGACGATTACAGCCACTTGTTTTTCCCCTTGTGGCTTCCTCTTTTTCCCCTGTTTCAGATGGTTTCCCTTTTCTTTCTAATTTTTTACTCCAAGTCAACTGTGTGGCAGACAGACTATTTAGGGATGCTGCAGCATAGACAGGTCGCGGGGAGATGCAGACACAAAGGGGAACAGAGATTCAATGAAAGGAGGAACTCTTGATGCATAGGGCCAGGTGGGTCTTTGTAACACACAATGAATAACTGGTGATTGTGGAAATCAGGATCCAGTTTTCTTGTCTGGAGGGGGTGGATGGGGTGTTTATTGGCTGGGAAATGCATTTGTACTTCTCTAACCTGGCTAGGAAGGAGCAGTTTGCTGGGGTAGTCGAATGTTTGATGGGGAATCTTGTAGTCCTTAGGCAGGCTAAGTCCCGGCTCAAGCCTGTTAATTGCAATGGCTCTCCCTGGCATCAATCACTATAATGTCTGTGGACTGATGTCACTGGGAGTTGGCACTGTGTGGAAACAGAATAAGGATAGTAGGATTTGGCCCATTGAAAAAGGGATCTAGATAGCCTAATCTGTGAGCTGCTGCTGACAGAGAAGATGCAATATTTTCCCCCAAAACAAACACTCCTGGGTTTGTAGATAGCAAGCAGCCCTCTGGATCACTGGCTACTGCAACAAACCCTATTCTGACATGAGCCTGGCAATCAAAAGCCTGGATTAAAACACAGTCATCTATTTCAGTATAGTATGTGGCCCCAGGTGGGCAAAACAATGAACTGGGACAAGAGCAAACAAGTTCCTTCTTCGTTCCAGATCAACCCATCGTTAGGACAGAGAGGTCTCAGTGCAAATGAGTGTTATTTTTCTCCAAGCAGGGGAAGAGACCTTTCTACACCTGGCTCAAGTGTGCATTCCTTGTATCAAAATGTGAGTCACTAATGCAGATATAACCATAGGCTACAACCTCTAACGTGGCTTCTGTATCACAATGACCGTAGTCCCAGAATGGCTTCCCGATGGTTTCGCTGAATCAGCATACAGCATGGTTGAGCTGACAATAAAAATTCCACTCTGATTTCATGTTAGTTTGTGGGTGTATGGGAAAGGCTGTGGTGTGGGGAAGATTGTGGGAAAGTAACCTTGAAGTGCAACTGCTGCTGAGGGTGGATTCAGTTAAAGTCCTGGAAAAGTGACATGCAGGACCTTACTGGGGAGGCTTCCTGAAGTGACACAAGGCGCTCAGGTAACCACCTCGTCTTGATGTTTCAGAGCAACACGGACGGTCTATATGTAACAGTTGCCTGGGTTTTCCAAAGCTTGGAACTTGCACATTCAACGTGGCCAGCACTGCACGCAATTTGCAACGTTCTGCTGAAGTTGCAAGATCACGTGTAGTTGTGGGTTTTGCACATTCTCCTCTGCAAGTGCAAATCAGAACACTGTTAACAATATTCCTTATTGGTGGTTACAATTAATTGCAATTTGAGAGAGATTTGGGGCTTCTTCCCCCTGGACTCCTTCCAACTGGTTTACTCTGCTGTTAGAGTAACTAACAGGGCTATCCCCATAGCTGTGAATGTGGGTGGGGAGGACTTGCGTACATTAGAAAGTGTAAGGAAGATGTACCGAGACTCCCTCTCCTCAGATGACATCTGTTTTCAAGCAGACAGTCCTTGACTGTTGTATAATCATTGCTTATTTCTGGTCCACTCTTGCGCCAGTGGTCACTAGATCAGATTTAGGGCTTGGTTCCAAGAAGAGCTGAGCGTGGTGATGTCTGTGGGACACACAGGTTTTTCTCTTGGTATTGCCTGCTGGGGAGCCATATGCAATTCAAGTTCCTGGTGTCCCCAGCATCTGTGTGGGAGCTCTTGGTCCTCCGTGCCACTGAACAGGGGTGCATTCCAAGTGCTTTCACTTCCCTCCTGTAATGACTCAGGAAACGCTCAGCTGATTGGATAGAGTTCACCAGAATTTCATCATCAAGCAGTTCCCAGGGCTTGCGCTTGCTTGCAGAAGCTGACATTTCCATACACGGGGTGCCCATCACCCGATCGGCTGGTGCAGATAGGGCATGCGTGTAATTTGTGCGTACAGTGTTAGACTGCTGGGGGAGACAGTTTCCCGTATGATTAGTGAAGGTGTTCCTAGTCTCAGTGGGTCGATGGTGTTGGGCCCCTTGCTCTCTGTCCTTGTAGCACAGCCCTGCTTGCTGTGAGATTTGTGGTGTGGCTTGCAGACGAGAAGACCTGGCCTGCCAGCATTTCTTGCTCTCTGCCATGTTGGAGCAAGAAGATGAGATGTGCTGGAATAATTTGGAGAGCTTCCGAGTGAAGTTGATTTCGGTGATAGACCCTTCCAGGATAATACCGTATCTCCGCCAGTGCCAAGTGATTAACCACGACGATGAAGAGCAAGTTCTTAACGACCCAAGCTTGGTCATCCGGAAACGGAAAGTAGGTGGGTACTGGCCAGTATCTAACTCTCTAAGTGTCTGCTAGTGAACCGGTGCCAGGGTGAGACTGGAATGAAAATGGTGAGGTGTCAGTCGTTCTTGCAAGCCAGACTGTGTTACCAGCAACCCATGTCTTGCAGTTTTAGGACCTGTTCTTTCAAGGTACATCTTTTCCCAGCCATTTGATGATGTTGGATGTATTTTTTTTTCCCCTCCTATAAATCCAAAAAACAGGAAAATAATTCTTTCTGGGGCTAAGCATGTAGTGGATTGTCCATTGCTGGCAATTTTTAAAAATCAACCTTGGATTTTATATAATAATTTTAGATAAGCTCTAGGGCAAAAAGTATTATTTTTGGAGAAATCCTCTGGTCTGTGGTGTTCAGGTCAGACTAGGTAATCAGAGGGGTCCCTGCTATCTTTCAAAAGTTATAGCTTTATGAGAACCAGAAAAGGCTAAAAATGCTCAAAGTTCAAAGGAGCTCTGGCAACATTAGAAAGTGTAACTAGGAGACATGGGGATTATTGATTTTTAAATTATTAAAAACCAGGCTCTGGGTCCCCAGCCCAGACAAAGCCGCTGCCCAACGAGTTCAGTTTCTGAATAGTTCAGTTTCTGACCATTTGGACCATGGAATGAGGATGTTCACTTTCCCGGGTTTGTGAGTTATGCTTCCCAGTTCTTTGCCATCACAAAGATCAGAGGTTGGAAAAGTTACTGTGCACTCCTCCCTTGCCACCCTGCAACTAGGTGTAGGATTATTATCTGCAGGATGTTGACTAACACGGACTTTGCTGCTCTTTTGGGTTTCCGCCACTGCAGAGGGTGTTTGCCTCTGAATGACAGTGAGAGACCTGCCTGTGAAAGCGTCTCTGTGAGACTTCATAGTCCTACCCTTAAAAACTGCCCTTCTTGCTCTGACTGTGACCCCAATTGTAGCAGAGACAGAGGCTATGATTCTGCAAGGTGCAGAATTCCTTCCCATCTCACTGGCCTCGAGCAGAGCAGTCTCCAACTCTTCCTGGCAGGTGTTTTACCCCTTTCAGTATCATGGCATCTGCCAGAAGCAAGGCCTTCCAACTGTCCTCTCCTCTTGAATTTGAGACCAAAGTCACCCAGAGCTGTAAGAACCGTCGTGGCTGTTTCATTCGAGCTTGCCTGCTTTCCTCCTCCCTAGCCTTCAGTAGAGGCAAGATTACTTCTCTTGCAGCGTCTGCTGACTGTAACACTCTAGGAAGAGCAGGAACTTAGGGTAAAATCCTGTAGTTAAATCTCCCCTTACAGCCAATGAGAGAGTTACCTGGGCCAGGCCTGCAGGGATTGACACCAGGGACTCTGTTGTGCTCTTACTTATGGAGAAACTAGAGTACCAGCCTTTTCTGGAAGCTCAAGAGAAGCGGATTACTCTTTGATCTGCCATCTTGCAGTAAGTGTCTTGGTTTCTCTGTTGCAGGCGTCCTCCTGGATATACTTCAGAGAACAGGCCAGAAAGGCTTTGAGGCTTTTCTTGAGAGCCTCGAGCTTTACTACCCTCAGTTGTACAAGAAAATCACTGGCAAGGAGCCCAGCAGGGTCTTTTCGATGATTCTAGGTAAGATTTTGTTCCATTCCCACAACAGTCTCTTTATAGGCTGTTGCTTTACAGCTGGAGGAGACATTGAGTTCTTCACCCGGTCAACTGCCTCCTGGTTCATGTGAGCAGCACCCCAGCCAGCCTCTGAGTGGGCCCCTTCAGCAAGGCTCGGACTAACTTCCGAGAGCAGGCAGCCGTTGCCAAGACCCCGATCTTGCAGCTGGATCCATGCAAGGGGTTGCCTGCACCTTCGTGGAACTGTTGAAGCCCAAGACCTCTAGCTGGGGGAGGCTGTCAGTGCCGCTTCATTATGAGCGTGTAGATGGGCGCAGTGGGCAGAGAAAGATCATGGCCCAGTTTCCTGTCCTGGACTGTTCAGCCCTGGTGTAAGCAGAGTCCCCCCCAAAGTCAGCAGGAAGTGCCTCTGACTGAATACGGGTCCCAGAGGGCGGTGCTATTCTGGAGCGCTTGGCTTGTCCCTGGCCCACTGTTGGCAGACGGAGGCCATGCCTCCTTCCTGCTTTGACCAACTGTGTGTTCCTATCTGTGTGACCGCACTGTGTGCGATGGGGCTGGCTGAAGGGGCATGGGAAGAGAAGCGGCCACAGCACTGAACAGTGGTCACAGAGCACATGCGCTGTTGGCTGGACAGCACCAGCAGTGGAGTCTGTGATGTTGGCTTGTGGCAAGGGACCTGTCTACCGGGGATGGAGGCTCACGCTGGGTCTTGCTGTGGGGGAATCATGTTGCCCAAGTCTTTCTGTTGAGCAGACACGGTGGGGGAATCTGGTCTCAGTCAGCTCCTGATGAACGAGATCACGAAGCTGCAGAGTGCTGTGCATGAGGAGAGGAGGAAGGCCCAGGAGCTCAACATGTGGCTTCACGCCAAGGAAGACATGCTCAGGGAGATGCGGGTGAGGGACAGCATGTTGCGGAAACACCAGGAGAGGGCCCAGAAGATGAAGGAGGAGAGGGATGCCCTGGCCAAGGAGCTGCGGAAATGCAAGGACGAGAACTACAACTTGGCCATGAGCTATGCCAAACAAAGCGAAGAGAAGAACACAGCGCTGATGAAAAACAGAGATCTGCAGCTAGAGGTTGGTGTCTCCCTCATTCTTTCCTTTTTTGTGCAGTCCCAGGATGGAGAGCGGAGCTCAGACAGGCCTTAGTGACTGAAGGCTACAGTCCAATGGGTGCCTCCCTTTGTTCTCTTCTGCACCACATGCACATAAGTCCTGAATGCTCAGGGTTAGGCTAGTGCATTTTGGACATGGGGCACTGCCAGTCTGGCTTCCTCTGGGGCCTAGATTGCCAAGGGTGCATGTGATGCAGAGGAGATGACGCCCAAACTCACACGCCTTCAGCCCTGGTGCTGGTGACTGCATGGCCCGTAGAGAATGAACAGGGTCTCCAGATGGAGGGATGGGAGAGGCTGGCTGTGGCTCAGCCTTTAGGTTTAGATCAAAGCTGGCAGCAGCTGGGGGAGGCTGTCAGTGCCACTTCATTATGAGCACGTAGATGGGCATAGTGTGCAGTGGGCAGAGAAAGGATGCAGACACCAGGACTTCGCACCTTTCTGTGGGGGTGGGGAAGGTCTCTCCACTTGTGTTTCTTGCTGGAAGACAGAACTAGTGCCACACCACTAAAAATATCCCTATTTCACTAGCTGGTGCTCCCTGCCTGTCACCCCAGGGAGCCTGACCCCCTCCAAACCTCCCCACAGATTGACAGGCTGAGGCACAGCTTGATGAAGGCCGAGGATGACTGTAAAATGGAGCGGACACACACAATGAAACTGAAACACGCCATAGAGCAGCGGCCAAGCCATGAGGTGGTGTGGGAGATCCAGCGAGAGAAGGAACTGCTGCTGGCCAAGAATCAAGAGCTGGAGAACTCTCTACAGGTCTGTGGGCAGTGAGGCTGTGGGGGTGGCTGGGGTACCAGCTCTAGCTCCCTAATTCAAGATGTCTCTCTCGCTAACTCTAGCTCACTAACTCCGGGGGGGGTTGGCCCTGTAGGTCAGGGGGGCTGGCAGGATGAGAGCTGTGGGTCAGAGCCCACTCAGCGACCGCCTTCCCCAGAAGCATCGGGAAGTGGCTGCCATGAGAGCCAGATAGAGGGTGGTTCTGATCTTGCCTGGCAGTTCATGGATTCTGAGGGGCCCAGTGGAGGCTGCAGATCACAGCTGCCTTCATCTTTAAAGTGGAGGGCACAGTGGCCGGGGACGAGTACGGGTCCCAGCATGTGATGTCCTGGCTTGGTCTGAGCGGCACCAACTGGGACATGTACTCCCTAAGTGACTTCCCTCCATCTGATGGATGAAGCCAGTCAGATACTGCTTTGGGGAGTGTGTTCATAGAATCATAGAGTTGGAAGGGACCCCATGAGGTCATCTAGTCCAACCCCCTGCCAAAAAAAGCAGGACCACTCCCATTAGATCATCCCAGTCAGGGTTTTGTCCAGCTGGGCCTTGAACACCTCCAGAGATGGAGATTCCACCACCTCCCTAGGCAGCTTATTCCAATGCTTCACCACTCGCCTAGTAAGGAAGTTTCTCCTAATATCCAGCCTGGACCGCCCCAGCTGTAACTTGGTGTTGCTCACCTCCGCTTTCAACCAGAGGCAGAATAGAGGTCCTGGGGGTGGTGGCAGGGGAATGAGAATTGGTCACTACTGCTGCTTTGGCTAAGGTAGGAGAGGGTGTCTCCTGGCCCCTGGGTATCCAAACCAGGTGGGCCACCCCTCACTGTAGCCCCTTTCTCTTCACCCTGGAGGTCACCAAGGAAGGGAACTTTGAGAAGAACACCCTTTACGTCAAGGTTCTGGAGGCTGATCGGAGACGGGCCCTGGAGGAGCATCAGGAGCTGGTGAACACTGTCTACAATCTGCGCAAGGAGCTCCGACAAGCAGAGGATCTCTTGGACAAAGTACGAAGGCCGGAGTGGGCGGGGGGGAGAGTAAACTCACTGTGGGAACATGCTGTGCTGTTCCCCATAGAAGAGAGCGGTGCCCTCACAGCCATCTGTGTGGTTTGGCTTTCTGGCTTAGGTCAAATGTACCAGCAGCAGTTCAGTGAGAGAGCTGTGATCTGAGCTGGGGATACTCTGCTCAGGTTAGGACTCCCTGACTGTGGGAGAGACAGGGCCCCTCTCTCTGCCTTACTTTCCCTTGTGTAAGATGGGGATGAAGGCACTGAAGCAGGAGGATTGATCAGTGACTGTTGGCAAAGTGTTTATATCTGCCTCAAATTCCCTTCTGCCTTCACTGCACTTTCCCACTTGTAGGTCTCAGTGGTCTAAGCAGGAGTAAATTGGGAGTTCATGTTACTGTTAACATCTTGGTTGCTTGTGAATGTGAAGTGTCATTTAAGCCAGCTTCCTAGCACCTAGTTAAGGTCACAGTGTTGGGTGCCTTGGTCTCTGTCAGCATTCCTGGACTCATCATTGTAATTGGCACTGGGCTCGCATGGCCGGAGAGGAGTCTCCATCTTGCTCTGGCATGGATCAGCCCTCAGGGTCTTATATTTACATGGCAAGGTGCAGGTGGCTTACAAGCCAAGTGACCCCCTTTGCCTTTGGTACTTGTCTGAGCCAAGCATGCCCCATGAGCAGGGTGCTTCTCTGCTTTCCTTGCAGCATGCGGAGGAGAAGGAGGAGCTGGAGCTCCGGTGCATGTCCCTGGAGAAGTACTCCCGGATGTACAAGGATCGCATCGAGGCCATCCTGAAGCAGATAGAGGAAGTGGCTGCAGAAAGAGACCAGGTGATAAACCCACCGGCTTTCGAAGGTAATGGGAGGGGGAGGCTCAGACACCGCGTCAGTGACACGCTTTGTCATTCTGCTTTCTGCACTAGGCACTTTTGACCCGAGAGCAGTTCCACATGCAGTACTCCAAGAGCCTGGTCGACAAAGATGCCTACCGCAAAGAGATCCGGGAGCTGGGGGAAAGGTGTGACGAGATACAGCTACAGCTTTTCCAGAAGGAGGGCCAGTTGCTAGCCACTGAGGCCAAGCTGAAGAGGTTGCACCTGGAGCCCCCCAGTCTGGTATGGCTGCAGGAATTCACAGCAGGGGAGGACAGAAGAGGCTGGTGGGTCTTGGTTGTGGGCGTTCCACTGGCTTCAGGCATTGAAACTGTCTGTAGCTGGGAAGGGTCTCCATATAGCAGTAGTGCTTAGACAAGGGGTGGCCCCAATAAATGTGACCCTGGTTTCGAGCATAGGTAAACTCCACCAGTGCAAACGTATCCCTTCCTCTTTGCATTTGGGCTTGGGCCTGGTGCGTCAAGACCTACTGCTGACCACCAGCAACTGAAGCTAAGAAGGATGAACTGTACATCACTAGGGTGAAATGGGTGTGTGGACTGGGAAGGTGCACTGTAGCTCTGTTCCTAAGCCCAGACCTAAAAGAACGCCTTGATAGCGCAGTCTCCTCCATGCTTCCTCGTGTGGCAGGCAAGAACATGTAAGCGGGTGAAATACCTGTCTCTCTGTTTCTAGTTTTTGTTAAGTTCTACATGCCACCATTGGTGTCTTCTTGCTTTGGAGCATGTTTCAGGATAGATCCCTGATTGGCTTGTTTCTTTACACTTCCAGATTTCTGACCTAGAGGACACCTCACCCAGGAGCTCCCAAGAGGTGAGGATGTTTGGCTTGCTGACTTTAATCTCTCCTCCTGGGGAGAGACCTTTTGGCTTCCCTGGATCTGCTCAAAGACTCCTTGCAGCCAGGTTCTAGTTGAGCTCTAGTGGCACAATGCAGATGGAAAAAACACAAACCATGTTACCAGCCAAGGGAAGGTGTCACTTAGGCAGAGGCAGCTCAAGGAGGAGTAAACCTTCCTATAGATGTTGTTCTGCCATCTTGCTCTGCAGCCAGCAGAACCATGTGTGTATCTGGCGGAGAAAGAGGTGTGGCCAGCACAGATTGTGAGCCAGACCCAAGATCAAATTAGAGCACCACTGAGGCTGCTCTGATTTGCATTGGAGACCAGTCTAGCAGCTGGATGGTGTTCAGACCAAGAAGATGCAAAGACAGTTTAGAGCCAGCCAGCTCTCTCTTCACGCGCCCTGAGCATCATCTAGTCACACCTGCACTGTAGATCAGATTCTGGGTCAAGATTTATAGCTTTGTGTGTGTGATTTTAAATGTTCTGAATACAAATAAGGGGTCCAGTTCTGCAGTCCAAACTCGCATGGGGAACTCCACTGAGCAGGAGACAACCCTGTGCAAGGAGGCGCTGACACAGCATTTCCAGAGTGGCCCTGAACTTGGCCAATTGTTTCATCTACTGTGAAGCAGTAGCTAGTGGTTCTGTCTAGCATACTGCATCTTCAGTCAAGATACTAGACCCGAGTCAAAGGCCCTGCCTGGATAGGAAGAAGCCCCAAGAACTCCCAAGTCTCGGTCAAATTCAGTACAGCCTGAATCTTCATGGAAAGCAGTAGAGGGAAGAGGAAGTTAGCATCCTTCAGTGGGGTCAGGGACAGATCTGGTTTAATTAACTGAAACTGTGAATGCCACATCTTGCAGGAGTTCTCATTAGATAATGGGCCTCATTCATGCATAGTATTTGTGTCTGCAGGAGAGTCACTATGGAGGTAGCTAAATTTCACTACCTTGCAACTCTCCTGAGACAGAGAGGAGAAACCTGTGGAATCCTGTGGCTCTGTCTGTGTTTGCGTCTTTCTTTGGGGGAAATGAGGAGAAGAAAATGAGTGTGGCTGAGACCTATTTCTTTTTGTCCCCTAGATCTCCCTCCATGGCAACCTGGATGAGGACACACAGCTATCTGATAAAAGTGAGGCTTTTTGTTTAATTTCTGCTTGGAGAATCTAGAGCGGCATGCCCACAACAGTATGTCGAGTGGTTAAAACAGGTGGCTGGGAGTCAGACTCCTGGGTTCTGCTACAGACTCAGCTGTATGGCCTTGGGGAAGTCCATGGAGCCTGAATTCTCAACTTCAGACACACTTAAAGGACTTTATTCTCCCAGGGTGGATGCTCAGTCCTTCATGAAAATTTGTTCCCTGAAGGGTACCCCATTTAAGTACCCCAAAATGGAGTTGTCTAGGCTCTTGGTCATCTCCCTGTGCCTCAGTCTCCCCCATTTGTGAGAGGGAGAAAATTTTGGTGAGGGGGGCAAGGTGTGAGGTGGAAGTGATGTCTCTGAAGCACGTTGGAGCTTTTTAAATCAAATCAAATCATAGGGCTGGAAGGGACCTCATGAGATCATCGAATCCAACCCCCTGGGAATTGAACCCAGGACCTTCTGCATGTTAAGCAGAGGTGTTAGCCACTTCATTCTCTTCACTTAGCTGCATTCTGAAAGGATCTGTCAGTACAACAGCACTAGGCCATATTTTTCCATTTGATTTCAAAGTCTAATTGTTATGAGATTGTCACTGTATGGAGATGCCCAAGAAAAATGAGCCTGGAGATATGCAGGGCATGACTTCTCAAAGATGTGGCATGCATTCTGTCCCCAGTGACATCAAGGAGGACCATAGTCACTTTGCATCTGTGCAAGTCACGCCTTGCACGACTTGCCTGCACCCTTGCTGCTAGTCAGGGCAGATTTGAGAACGGACCCAGGTGACTTCATTCCACCTAAGTGGATTGTGCATCCGTTTCCAGACTCTTTTCAGGGCTCAAATTAGGTTATTTTCATGAGGCTTTTGACAAAAGCAGAAGTAGCAAATGACCACACCATCCTCTGTTCCTCTTCTGTGGACTCTCAAGTGGAAGTGACTCAGCACTGAGGAAAACTTGACAGGCAACACTGCGGGGTTTGAACTGTGCTTCCAAAAAGCTCTAGATACAAAAGGAAAGAAAAGGAAATGGCCAGCCTGGGCGAGTCTTCCTGTTTAAACCTGAGAAGCCTGAATGTTTTTCATCTATTTGAGGAGGGAAATCACTGAAAAATTTGAGAAACCCTCCTTGGACGTAAAGTACGAGTCTAGGTTGGTAGCAGTCTCCATGCCACAGTGGTTTGCAGAGACATTAAATCTTTCACCCACCACACAAGATCGCACTCAGCATATGTGCTTCATGGTTCTCTGCAGGGTTGAAAACTAGGCTGTGTTGACACAGCCCTCAAGATCTTGTTCTAACAAACACCCTGTTAAACGTGACAGAGTGGAGAGGGACAAGTCATTTTAGTATTACGTTGGTTAATGGGACCTCTCAGGGTTGTTTGCGAATGAAGACAAGTTAAGGGGCTGCTTTGCTGAAGCCCCTTGGGCTCATGTCCACCAGACAGCAAACATCCCAGGACATTCTGTGAAGAGAGTTTGGAAGAGCTCTCCTGTCCTGGGGAAGATGCCAATGGCTAGTAAAATGGGCAGGTTGCTCTAGTGGATTGAGTTCAGGACTGGAATCCAGAACCTCCTGTCCTGAGCTCTGGGTTGGACTCTGCCACAGACTTGCTGTGCAGTTTTGAGCAAGACTCTCCAATTCTGTCCACTTTTTCCCTGCCTAGCTGTCAGCTGGGAATAGTATCGCAGATTGTATCCCTGGGAGGCTGCCTTGAGGTGTGTGCAGCTCCTCGGAGACTGGGCACTCTGTGTATACCAAGCATCGTATCCTACGGAAGGTGAGCTACACACACCGAATCCTAGCTACGCACTGTGAGCTGTTACTAAAGACACAAGGCTTCACCTGCCCAGGTTACTCAGTGCTGGCTGTCTCCCTCATTAATTCTGTCGTGTGCATTGGGACACCCGTGGTATGAAGTGCACATCTACAAATGGTTTCTTCTGCTCTAAGGTTGTAGGAGGAAGGATGGGCTTGTGGTGAAGGCCCTGGACAGGGATTCGGGAAATCCAAGATGGGTTCCTGGCACTGTTACCCAATCCCTGGGTGATCTTTGGAAATCACTTCCTCTCACTGAGCTGCAGTTCCGTATCTGTATAAAGGGATAACCCTTCCTCCTTCTTCTCTATGAAATGGAAAGTTCTTTGGGGCCGTGGCCTACTATGCATTTGCACAGGTTCTAGAACAGTGGAGCTCCAAGAGCTACTGTAAAACAGCTCATAAAAACCAGCAATTTGTGACTAACCATGCTGTGTATTTCTTCTCTCTCAGAAAATTGCCCTGAAAGTCAGGATCAGCAGTTTGGTGCTCTAGAGAACATGCAGGACCTACAGTCATCAAATGTAAGAATCTCTGTGAACCCTCCTCTTCTTGGCACCTTGCAGACAATGATTAACATTTGCGCTTGGAAGTACCTGCTGCCTCCAGGGGCTGGTTGTGTTCTTGTGAGCAAATGCAGCAGGGCTGCTCTATCACTCAGGAAGGTACCACTGTCAGGGTGTATTACAGGGAAGGCAGTCTCTGGGAGCCGTCCCCAGCTGGGCACTTCTGGGACATTTGTTGATGTTTGTCTCACCTGCCTGACCTTTTGCTTTAAGATTTAGTGGCTGATCCAGCATCCTGGCACATCCCAAACTCCTCTTGCCCTTGATCATTTATATTGCTGTAGCACCAGATCAAGACACTTGCTATGCTAGGTGCAGTACAGGCACGTTATAAATGACTGTCCCTGTCCCAAAGAGCTTGCAGCCCAAAAAGTTGTACTCTGTGAGAGTCTTGTTTATAGGATTGGGTGGACCTAATCAGGAATAATACAGATTAAATTTAAGGGGTGATGTGAAGGGTCTGATTTTTCTGCAAGTAACACTGGCAATACTATTTGGGATTTTAAGCAATTTCCTATTGTCAGGGGAGTGTTTCCTTTCTCATCAATGTCAGCCCTTGCAAATAGCTTTCAGCTTCTCCTTTTTCTCTTAACACCATGTCTCAGCTCTTACCCATGCTTCCAAAACCTGCTCTAGCTAATTCATTTTCACAGTCTTTGTTGTCGGGCACTGATGTTTGTGATTAAATGGTCTCCAAAGCAGTACTGCTGTTCAAACTCGCGTTGCCAGGAAGAGGGTGTGAACCTGCAGCTTTACCAATGGATGAATCTGGACATCTCTTATGTGCCCCAGTTTGCTCTGCTGTCATTGTAAATTGCAAGAGGACGTCTTAAATGGTTTATCTTCTGATTCTGGCGCTTAGTGCCTCATTCGACAAGCCCTCACTTGGGCAAGTGATGGGATCAGTAGCATGCGCACTAATCAGTAAAAGTCATGTGGGAGCCAGGCCCCTGTACAACACCCAGTGTGTGTGCTCTCAGTTTTAAATCTTAGTCAGGGACTGAGCCTGGCTGGCCATGCACAGGATGATACGTCCAGGTTTGGATGCACAAGGCTCTAATGTTCCCCAGGGATCTGTCAACATCAGAAGCTGCCCCTTGAGTGCTCTCTAAATGGCAGTGCTCGCACCCAGAGGATGTGTTTGGCCGTGGAGCCAGTTCCCACCTGATCATTGGGATAGGCTCATTTGTATTTTTAATGACTGAATGGTGTGATCACAGAAGCAGACATCATAGCGCAGACACTGCATGATCAGTGGCTGTCCAAATTCTCTCCATCTCTCCTCTTCCCTGCATAGATTGCCTCTCCTTTGTCCTTCAGCAGCCAACTCTAGAAGCTGTCTTACTGCCCATGGAATTCTTGATTTCTCTGTACAGTAAGGTGGGCCCCATCCTGAAATTAACACCGCAGCCCCAAACTTCAACTAAACCAGGCCTGCTTTTTCCTTTTCCAGGAGGGTGGGCTGCCCAACGGCGAGCTGGCTGAGAAGGAACGGCGGCGGATGAAGGACAGCTTTGAGCACTATAGGAGGTCTGGCCTCTGCTCTGAGGACTGCTGTTGTCATGTTTGTGTGACTTGCTGGTCACTGTGTGTCGTGTCCCCTGCTGTGCCTGATCCACGGAGGATGAGAGTCTGTTACTGCCTCCTTTTCTAGCTCAAGCTTCTGGGATTCATGCATTTAGTACCAGCTGGGCCGAGCATGGTGGCCATGGTGGGGAGGTGAAACAAACACAGATGTTCTCAGAGACACAGATGTGTATCATGGCCTCTGTCGTAGACGGCTTCACGTCATTTATTGATTCCACAGTAGTTTAACGGAGGGGTGCCCAGAAGCTGCGAAGCTGCAGAGGGGCCATCAGGCTTTGGCCCAGCCACCTATGGGGTAGCCCTGACCTCTGTGTCCCGGTAACCCCATGGAGCAGGTCACAACACCACTCACTCAGATTTGGAGAGGATGGGTGTTAGGGGCTCTTGGGCTATGGTTGCTGGGAAGGAGGGGATTGCTCAGAGGGGAAGAGGAAGGTTAGGCAGGAGGGATATCAATTTATTCCCCTTACATCCACACACACGTTTTAAATGTCTCACCCCAGAGTCCCTGAGGCACCATCCTTCTGAAAATGCTAGTTTGATAAATTTGACAGATTTTACGAGTGTAGGGTTCTATCGGACTGCTACGTGTGGCAAAGACCAAGCTCCTGTTAGCGAGAGTGAAAGTAGGTGTGAGCCTTGAATTCTCTCAAAATGTGCCTGCTTCAGAGCTCGGGTTGCAAGATGTCCAGTACCTCCAATCCAGCTGACTTAGTGAGGACTGAAGGGGCAAAGCATCTTGTCAGATGTGGGCGTTAATCTGCACGCTAGATAAAAATAAATCCTCAAAAGTTAAATTCTGGAACAGATTACAGGAAACCTCTAAACCAGTTCTGGTCTTCTGTGGTAGTGTTTGTATACATGTGCGATACTGTATCACGAAAGAAGAGTTTTCCTGACCTTTAGTAGATGAAAACATTTGTGTCCTGATGCACGAGACCTGTTTTTGCTCTGGGCAGTGTCGCTGCAAATGCATGGTCACATTTGACTGGCTACTAATTGGGCCATACGTTCTGGGGGTTTGTTGCTTATTTGTAAGGTGTAACTGAGATGCGGGCTGATCTTGGCATTTTCTTTCTCATAAATTTTTCACCTGACTTACAGAAAGAGGGCATTGCGAAGGGTGCAGAAAGGCAGACACCATGAAGTGGATTGGGAAAACACCACTGGTAGTGACAACACAGACACTGAAGGCTCCTGATAGCATCAGCCTGGCTGCAATGGGAAATACAAAAAGTTTGCTGAGGTTGTGTGTGAGAATCTTCCCTTCTGCCCAGCCCAGTCAACTGCCATTTAGAGCTGTTTTTAAACAACCAGCTTGAATATTGACAAGTTGAAGATGCTGGATGGGGCTGCAGGAACTCTGGATGACATTTTTGTTTCTGCAACAGCAATCCTCTGTTACCTTGACAAAGTCATCTGACCAGTTCATTTTTCTGGGCTTCAGAACCCTGATTGTTCCTGGAGGTGGTATGGGTCTAAAATGAATTGCACCCCTGTTGCTTTGTGTGTTGTATTAGTCTGTGTATAGATTTAGCTTGGACTTTCTTTTTTAGTTACATTTAGTTCAAAAATAGGGGCTGAAGTTGTATGCTTAAAATGTTCAAAGGTGGTGGTTATAGCACCGGCTGCCAACCATTTTTCGTAATCTCTTGCCTAAAGAAAATCTCCCTGTAAGTTCCAGAAATGGAACCAAAAGCAGAAGACTGTAACAGTGTCTCAATCCAAGCTGGCCAGCTCTTTTTTTTTTTTTAATTGCCTGTTTCTCTTCTCCCAAGACTTTTAAAAAATAAATAAATGTTGGATTTCTTGTTTCCTGCCTGCTGTGCCTGGAATGTGCCCTCGGCTCCTGCTCGCTGCAGGCCTGAGGGTAGAAAGTTTGTGTGTGTGTGTGTGTGTGTGTGTGTGTGTGCGTGCGCGCGCGGAGTGGGGTTTTTTGTCCTTTTTTTCAAAGGAAGGCCCAGGAGCAGGGCTGGGGCTGCCCTAGGCAGCCTCTGCCCACCACGTGCCTCCTCCCGCCTGCGACTGCGCCTGCGCAGGACCCACTTCCTCTTCCGGGGCGGGGCCTCACTGCCAGGCGCGCTGCCCAGCTCCAAGATGGCCGCCGCGGCTTCAGGGCCTGCGCTTTGCGGGCGGGGGGCGGAGCGGGGCGATGCTGCGGGCCGGGCGGCGGTTGCTGCGGCTCCTGCGCGGGGCCCGGCCGGCCTGGGAGCGGCGGAGCCTCCTAGCGCCCCCCTGCGGCCCGGGCCCGGCCCCGGCCCGGCCCCGCCGCCGCCTCAGCCTCTCCTCGGGCCCCGGGGCGCCCGGCGCTGGGGGGCGGGCGGAGAGCGCGCGCTACGGCCTGGTCTACACCTGCCGGGTGAGGGGCTGGGGTGGGGATTTTGGGGGGCTGGGGGCGAGTTGGGGGACTGGGGGTTGAGGTGGGTGGGTGGGGTGGGGATTCTGGGGGGCTGGGGGCGAGTTGGGGGGAGCAGGGACTGGGATCCTGGAGATGAATTGGGAGAGGATCAGGAGCTGGGGGGAGGGATTCTGAGGGACTGGGGGTGAATTGGGGGGGCTGGGGTGGATGAGTTGGGGGGACTAGGGGATTGGGGGCTTGGAGATGAATTGGGGTGAACCAGGTGCTGGGGGGAGGGATTCTGGGGGGCTGGGGGTGAGTTGGGGGGACTA
>ML682048.1:11396-25123 GCA_007922195.1 Podocnemis expansa
TGAACTCGAATTAATATGCAAACTAAATTCTGTGAAAGCAGGACTTATTCGAGATTATGGGTTCTTTTCATATTACAAAGGGTAATTTGACTTCAGGCTTCCCATTCTTTAAGCCTGTAAACTGCTCTGATTTGCTGTTACTTTATGACCTGATCCTATGTTTTACACCCCCTTGCATTTAGTTTCATTCCTTTCTGTAAGTTCACCCATCTTCGAAGCATCTGAGGAAGTGGGATCTTCTCCCACGAGAGCTCATGCAAAAAATAAATCTGTTAATCTTAAAGTGCCACACAACTCCTTGTTGTTTTTTTACTGGACTAGACTAACACGGCTATCCCTTTGGAAACTTTGAAAGGAAACATTTCCAGAAATGGACAAGAATTTAAGAGGGAGGGGGTCTAATGGAATCAGATTGACAGCTGCCTTATGGAGGGGGTGTTACCCTGAAAATCCTGTGGTTGAATCTGTCTTTAGGAAGTTATTGAAAATAGGGTCCTTCCATCAGTGACTGGGAAAGTGACATATAAAAGTTCAGAAAGGTTCAAAAGTAGAAGTGTGAATCAGAAGCCAATTTGTCACTAGTTATTTAAGTTTTTCAGTAATAGATTCAATCTTTTTACATTCTTAATTTGACTTAAGCCCCTCTGCTCCCCACTAATATTCCAGTTGTACAGAGGAGCTATTTTCAATCCAGACACTGCACACATATATAAAGGAGACATTCCCCAGTGCTCTTTCCCAGAGACTTTACTTATCTCCTTCTCTGTTCTTTTCCACATTCTAAAATAAAAACTACAATGTAGGTATAGATATTAATGCAATACTACCTAGGAATACATGGATCAGATAGTTTTCTCTATATTATCTTCCATGAAAACACTGTTCTGGGGTGGTGGTGGGTGTTTTCGTTTCTCAGAAGTGTAATCTTTGAAGTACAAAGCACCGTGGAGGTGCTTCTCCAGACTTTGGACAGGCCATACACAGCCTGAATAAAGCAGGTGTAAAGTTATTCTATTATGTGACCTCCAGAGAGCTTAGGATTGGAACCACATTTTTCTTATGTCACAGAGTTGCATCAAAGTAATTAAACAAGAGCTGTAGCAGTTAGAGACATAAATGTTCTGGTTAAACAGTAATGTCTGCCTTGTAAAATGCTGAACTTACCAGCCATTTACAGCAAGGTACCCCAAAACCACAGGTTCCTTTTGGTCTAAAAGGGGGGACACATATACCAAAGCAGATGCCTCCAGAACTTATGCATCGGAAGGGGTTATTGATAGGAGGTGATGGTGGTTTAGTTGTTCCTACTTCTGGTTCTTGTGGTGTTACGGATACTGTGTTTTCTGGTGGTGTAACTGTTCCTACTTCCCCTCCTAATATTCCACCTGTTGTTCCTGATGTTTGTGAATCTACTCCTGGAATGCCTGGAGGTGATATCTGTGGTAGTGCTACGGTGAAACCTGCACAGAAAAAGAGACCATTGACTTTCATTTACACACAGCAGAGCAAACAAAGAAGGCCAAGTCTGCCCGGTTATTTTTACGTACTCCCCTTTATTCAGTCTTTGACAGTATGTAAATATATGTAGTTCTATGTCCATTTACCAGATGCTTCTAAAAATTAGACAAGGAGGTTAATTAAGCTGCTGTGCTGGCTCCCAGACTGCAAAGTTCAAAACCATTGCACTGAGTATGGGTGTCCTTCACAGATCAACACCTTTGCAGGATGGGAGACAGGCAGCAACCTCAATCACAAACTTCTCATAGTGGCTGTTGCAGTGGTTTGGACTCTCTCTGGTTCCTAAAAGTGATGTACCTGACAGTATGAAAAATGTTGATTGGCCGAGCAGGGTTGAACTGGGTCAGTGTTGGGCTACATGACTGGGCCTTTTAGAAACAGAAGCATTGGAACAAATTGCTTCCCGTCTGAATGCCTGGTTTTCTGTAAGACGCCATAAAAAGATATTCTGAAGACTCAGCACTGGGGACTAATTTCTCAATGACCAATTGCCTGTTTAGAAATGCCAGGCAGACGAGTCCTTTTGAGAATGCAGTCCAAATGTCCTTTAGGGAAGTTAGATTAGTATATTTCAAACTAGCTGTGCTTTAGCTGTGCTTTCCTTAAACTAACCACTAGTCACAGATATAAGCACAGAGCCTAAGAACTATTCTGTTGTTGTCTCTCTTGTCTAATACTTGGATTATAAATACTTTAGAGCTAGAAGTATGTCTTTTCTGTAGTGTACAGTACAACACAACCTGACACAACTGATCTGCAGTCCACAAATGTTATTTCTAAGTGTTAACCTTGTAATAAGAAATAATAATCACTATTATTGATTAAGTTTAATAAAAATAACAGATGCATATTCATTTCTGCAAGACCTATTCCAGCACCATGCTATGACATTTCCAGTTCGGAGGCCAAACAACTAATATGGCAGTTTGTTTCTTTGGAACGGTATGGCTAAGACATTGAGAGTATGGTTTGTCACTTCAGGGATCTGGTTGCCATTCCCAAACTGTCTATTCTCTCTTTGGGTCACAAAAATACACTGAGGCTTTATCTACACTCTAGCTTGTTAAATTGATTTAACTTAAATTGATTTAATTGAATGAAAATAAAATTAATGAAATTGATTTACGTTAGATTGATTTAACGTTTCCCCACTGGAAACCCAAATTGAACTAGCATGTCCATGGACAGGATTTACTAGTTTGATTTAGGAGCGGGGTACCGTGGAGGTGTGGCAAGATGGCCCCCAAGAAGGGCCATGCCCCCACCAACTATAGAGAAAGAGGAAGGCACCCCGAAAGAGGGAAAGGCAAAATTTGTTAAATCAAAATAATGTGGCTACGTTGTGTTATTTCAAAATAATAACTTAGATTTAACCATCATTTCAATATTAGGTGAGGTGTTATTATTTCAAAATGAGGGAGCTCCTCATTTAAAAATAAGGAGAGCTAGTGTAGACATGCACTATTTAAATTGAAACAATCATCATTATTTTGATAAAAAGTGTAAGTGTAGACATACCCTGAATAATAAAGTACATAAAAGTTCTAAATCATCCTGTCTTATCAACAGAAGATATATGATTCCAGTTCTTTGTGTCCCATTTCCCAGCCCAGTTCACAATCCCATAGACCAAGGCGTATTTTCATTGGGTTAGGCCAAAGGAAGAGGACACATATTTTATGTGTCCACTACAGATGCTCAGTGGTGACAGATTCAGGGCATAGACAGAGTTGATTGATTGATAGATGTCAGAGCCAGAAGGGACCGTTGTGATTATCAAACATGACCTCCTATATAATACTGGCCATGGAACTTTCCCAAGATAATTCTAAGAGGATATCTGTTAGGAAAAAAGAATCTTATCTTGACTGAAAAATTGTAAATAATGAAGAATCTGACACATTTTCTGATAAACTGATTACTATCATTGTTTAAAATGTACACCTTAGTTCCAATGTGAATTTGTCTAGTTTCAACTGAAAATCACATTTTATTTTCTAGACCATCATCCTTTAATCATCTCCTTTATAATCTAAAAAGATTGCATTTTTCCGAATCTATCTATGCAGTATGTTTTATAGTCTTTTAATCATCCCTTTGCTTTGTCTCTGAATACTACAAATGATCAACATCTGTCTTGACTTGGGAGCATCCAAACTGGACACAATATTCCAGAAGCATTCACAGTTCATGGTGCCTAAAACAGAAGCAGATAACCTTTCTACTCTGTTTCAATAGTTTTTCTTTATGCATCCAATGAGTTCATTAATTATTTTAGTGACTGGATTCCCCTGGGAACTTGCTTTCAGCTGATGACTCACCTGGCATTTCAACATCTTTTTTAAAGAGTTACTGCTTACAAGGAAAGAGTCCCTTATGCTGTGAGAATGCCCAGACTTTGTTTCTAGATCCACACATTTATCTTTAGCTGTATGATTATTTACTTCTGTCCAATTTACCAGGTGTTTCTAATTGCTCTGTATCAGTCACCTGCTCTTTTATATTCGGTACTTGAAAACTTTGTAGGTGATGATTTAAGATTTTTTTTCATGTCTTTGACAAAATTGTTGACAAAAAAAACTCCCTGCTGGTTTCCAATAGATAGCAAGTTAGTTTTGTTATTTAATGTTCCAGTTCAGCCAAAGCTTAAAAGGCACATTAAGGGCACCTCTCCTACCCCAGGACTATTCTCCAACCAAATATCAAAAATCTACTGAAAGTCATATTAGGATGGCAGATCTTTAGAAAAAAAGGTGGGGGAAAGTTATGATACATAGCTTTACAAAACCTTAGGATCGACTCACTCAAGTCCCTCTAGATTCTCCCTTTGTTTCATTAAGATCTTACCTGTACAGATTTGCAGCACAAGGAAGAGGACACCAAAGAGAAGGTAAAGAAACGTCATCGTTGAAGTTTGGATGGGAACTCAACGTTGCTGTAGAGAAGTGAGTTCAAGATAGAGTGGAGATGGGAGTCCCTATGTATCAGCTGCTGGGAATTGTGAAATGTTTATCTGTTGAAATCTTATTTTGGAGGATGTCATATTTATTAAGATTATGGTGCAATCTGTTAATGACAATGATTGTTATTTGTACAGCACCATCAAAATCCCTCCATAATTTCAGTGAAACCCAGTTGTGAAGTCCCTGCACTGAGGAAGTTAAAAGTATTTACATTTTGTAAATGTAAACTTCCTGAAAGCCCTTTGAAATGGCTTTCATTAAATTTAAATGAAAGTCCTCATCCAGAGAACAATTCCAGAACACAGATTTATCTGGGAAGCTTTATCAGTTGGATGTGTGCAGTTGGGTATTTGTTTTGTAGAACATGTAGAAATGTTTTATATAAATTAAAGGACATTTTTTTTAATTTCAAGAATTATAATACATTAGAAAGATTTTAAAATTCTTTAAAAATGAAAAATAAAATGAATAACATTTCCAATCCTGTCATCCAGAAAAGTGTGGCTCTCTTGTTCTCTGTACATCTGAACTAAGGATTTTTACTCTTAGTGATATGAGAACATTAGGAGTTTTCCCTTTCTTTTCCCTTCATAACAGGCATCAGGCTGAGTTATAATAGTGCAAAGTAGGGGCACAAAATATTGATGCATCTGCTGTGGAGGCCAATGGCATCCAAAATTGGTAAGCACTTCTCAGATTTGCCTCATTCTCCCAGAAAGCAGAGAACAAGAAGTGACTGGAGTTAAGCTGCGAACAGGTATCTTTGAAAATATTTCTAAGGGTCATATGGAGGCATTTAATATCTCTTTATTCCCTGCAGGATTCACTTTAATTAGCATAAAAGATTGCAAAGTAAGATATATTTTTGAAATCTTACTCCTAGTTCCCTTTTGGAGGCACCAAATAGAGAGCTGAGGGGACTGGATCAAGAATGACAATCCATGAAGGTGGGGCATCAAAGGAACATTGGAGCATTATTTTATGGCAGTGAGTGCCCATTTCATGCCCATGTCAATGGCCTCTGTTTCAGGTGTCTCTCTATGTGGACAAAAGATAGTGGTCTTTTTTCCTGCCACTTTCTCCATGGATAAAGGACAAGAGGCACTGGACATTTCCCTTTCCAGGGGGAACCCAACCAGTAGGCTTGTCACGCTCCCTGGCTACCTCACTGCTCATCTTTCTCTGTGAGGTTCCCACAATACGCACAGCAAAGTTGGACAAAAACATCAATACTCTTCTAGACAGTGAGTGGCAATGTCATAATGCATAATTGCTTTATTTATTTTCTCATCTCTGGTTTATAAATGCAAAGCTAATGGAGATTGTGGGGGACACAAGGGGAGAACTCCAGGGATGCCAGACACCCATACAACTGAGCCAGACTCCAACAAAGAAGTGAAGTGGACTCATCTTCTGTATGCACCTCAGGGAACCCTTCCTCCCAAAAGCCCTACTCATTCTTTCCTTGCCTTGTGCTCTGTTCTTGTGGAGATGTCCATGAACCTGCTGCTTTACCCCTTCAGCATCTTGAGAAAATACCCCTCATCCAGCTGACTTTCCAGAGTATGGTGAGTGGCCCTTTGCTCCTCCCACTATCATAGAGGTCTGGACAGCTCCCTTCACAGACTGAAGCTTCTGTTATTGTCAGAGGAGCAGCATCGTCCTCTTTTAGTAGCAGAACAGAACCATTCTTCTTTATATATGAGATTAGGCATTTTTGAACACACTGTAGACATATAATCTAAGTTACTCAATGTTGGTGGTAAAGGAGACCCTAACATCAAACCTGTGCTATGATGAGATTCTTTATAGTTAATAGAAAACCAGAAGGATTTTCTTTTTAAAGTTTTGGTTTTTGTTATGTTCCCCACCACCACCACCACCTGTTCTGCAATGTGGAGATATCAGAAAATTCAAATCTGAGGTTCTGTCTTTTGCTGGAAGGTTTTTGAAGACCCCAAAGAAAAGCCTGTTAGGTTTCTCACACTTAAACTGGAGGTGGGGGGGGGGGCTGCTGAATCATTTACAAGATTTTTCCCACTTAAATGTTTAAAAAACATGACAAATAGTTGTTAATAATTAAAAACTAATAAACAAACAAAAAAACATTAAACAGTTTTTATTCTTCCTTAATTCATGTGGTATCCTAATCTTTCCATTCATCTCTCTTTGTCTTTCTCTCTCCAGCATATCAATGGCATGAGAATGACCATTTACTTGACCATGTCAAAAGGGATAAAATGTGAACAGAGCATGTCCCAACACAGAGTACTTGGAAGGAAGGAATCCAGGTCTTGTGCATGGAGGAGGGACTATGTTGTATGTGTGTGAGAGAGAAAAAGGAAGTGTGTGTGAGAAAGGCAGGAGTGAGTTAAATGGCTTCATGTTTGCAGGTTTCTCTTGATTTGTCTGGAAGAATGTCCAGATACCCACTAGGATTTCCTCAGAAAAATACTAGATTATGACCTCAGCATGGAAAATATGCAAACACTTTTACCTCTCCCACATAGTCAGGTTAGCAGCTACCTCTGTTCTGAGCAGCCTTCTATGAAGCTCCCTTGCCAAACAAAGGCAGATCCCGACATACCTCACTTTAATTAAATTGGCAGATACTCATCATCATGAAGTCTTACTTCCAACATCCTCACCTAATAAGTAGTGATGTAATTACAATATATTGACAATTGGAATACTTGACACCCTTTAGCAGCTTCCCTCAAAGAAGATCCAAGCTCCTTCCATCCCGGAGTTAATCATAATTTTGACCCTGCAATTACCAAAACAAAAATGGCAGTAATGTCACAGTTTAGAAAGAAACTCACATTGCAGAGCTCCTGACCTTTGTAAACCCTTCTCATCATCCAGCTTTTGTGATCATCTGCAAAGAAACCGATGCCTTTCAATATCAAATGTACGCTCCACTACCTGGCGACAGTTGTTCAATCTCCTGCTAAAAAGCTCCTTGCCTAGATCAAGGTGGCCTGTGTATGGCTTTATAAGCCATGTCAAAAGAGGGTAGGCAGCATCCCCCACAACAAGGAGGGGCACCTGTACATCCCCAATGGGCATGTCATGTTGTGGGAGGAAGGTGCCTGCCTGCATTCGCCTGTACAGCAATGAATTCTGCAGCACGTGGGCATCATGCGCCCTCCCTGGCCAGCTGACATAGACGTTTGTGAAGAGGCCCCGGTGATCAACCAGGGCCTGCAGGAGCATGGAGAAGTATCCGTTGTGGTTCCGGTACACCGCGCTTGGATGCAATGCGCTCAGATGGAGATATGAGTGGCATCGAGGATGCCTGCGCAGTTGGGGAATCTGAGGGCACGGAGTCCATGCAAGGTCTCTTGCAGGTTTCCAGGAGTGAGCAGGCCCCAGGGAAATGGCTTGTGTTTCTCAACCCACAGCAAAAAGGATTTTTCAATTTTGAACTGAAGGGATGAGGAATTGTTGAATCTTTACAGTAAACATTTTATCCCCCTCACAGCTTAAAATTATTTGAATGAACTCTTAATAATATTTTTAAAAAAGAACTTTGAATTATTGCTTAAAAAACAAGCAAGGAATTCTGTTAGTAACTGGGGGGTTCTAACCTTAGCATTTCTCTGTCTGCCTCAGACTCATTTTTGGTCTCCCATGTTTAAGAAAGAGTCACTCAAATTTGAACATATATGAAGAAGGGCTACAAGGATAGTCTGAGCAATGTAAAAATTGCCTTACAAGAGGAGACTCAAAGGCTATGTCTACATTAGAGGGCTCAGGTAAGTTGACTTAATAAGGTTGACTTGAATTTGACCCTATTAAGTCAACTTTAAATGGGTCCTCTGGCTTAAGTTGACTTTGTATTGTCAACCTAAATGGCTCTGCTGCCTTAAGTCGACTTTATTAAGTCAAATTTAATGCCCGTATTTTTAGTTGACTTAATAAAGTTGACTTAGCCTTTAAAATCGATTTCAAGGGTAAGAGTTATTAAGCTGACTTAAGCAAGTGCTTAAGTCTACTTAATGGACTCCAAATGTACCCATGGAGTTGCTTAAATTGACTTAAGCCTGATTAAGTTGACTTAAGCCTCCAGTGTAGACATAGCCAGAGAGCTTGGCTTGTTTAATCTAACCAAAAGAATGCTTAGGGGAGATGCAATCACTCCTTATAAATACATCAAAGAGATAAATACACAGGAGAGAGAGTAATTATTTAAATTTAGCAACAATGTGGACACAAGATCTGGTGGGTATAAACAGGCCATCAGAAAGTTTACACTTGAAATTAGATGAAGGTTTCTAACCATCAGGGGAATGAAGTTCTGGAACAGCCTCACAAGGGAAATGTGTGTGTGGGGGGGGGGCACGGGGACGAGAAACCAAGCTGGCTTCAAGTATGAACTTGATAAGTTTATGAAACATAATGCAACAGCCTAATGTGGTCATTAACTGATCTGTGATTACTAACAATGGATTGTGATTACTAACAATGCCCAAATGGCCCATGATGGGACAATTGATGAATTTGTTTCTGAGTTACTCCTGAGAATTCTTTCTAGATGTCTGGCGATTGAATCTTGCCTACATGCTGGGGGCTTATTTGATCACAATATTTGGAGCACGAGGGAACTTACCCTAGGACAGACTGACAAAGACTTTGGGGTTCTTTTGCCTTCCTCAACTCATGGGGCATAGGTAACTTACAGGTGGATTCTCTGCAGCTGGAAATCTTTAAATCGTCATGTGAGGACTTCAATAACTCAGTCATAGGTTAGGGATGTATTACAGGAGTGGTGTATGAAGTTTTGCTGCCTACACACAAGTAGTTAGACTAGATGATCATAACGGTCTCTTCTGATCTTATAGTCTATGATTCTCACACAAAGAATGTAATTGTCTGTCTGCTCCTATGACATAAGGATGATGATTCACCACAAGATGTTAGAAGACATAAAAGCCCAGTATACCCTATTGCAACACAAATTACTTCAAAGAAAGTAATCCAGGACTCTTGTAGGGCAGAGGGCTAAGGTGTGTGTGTTTCTTAGACACAGAAAATGTGTGAGAGAGGCCAGTTCTGTAAAATGGCCTGTCTTTTGGAGATTTATCTAGTTGATTTTGGAAGAATCCCCAAATTCCCTTAATAAAATACTTGACATTAACTTCAGTAAAGAAAATTTGAAAGTACTTCCGACTCCCCTGCTCCCCTCCTGAACACACGTAATCAAGTTAGTAGGTACGTCCTTTGTGAGTGGCTCTCAATGCTGCTCCATTGCTACACAGAGCCTAGTTCTGCCACACCACTTTGTAATTCAGCTGGCAGATACCAAAACCACCAGTTATGACTTGCTTAGTTTGCTGAAAAAAAAATCCTCACTCTGCATTTATCTATTCCTTTCCATATTCTAGTTTCCATTTCACACATCTGATGAAATGAGATTCTACTCATGAAAGCTCATGTGAGAAATGAATGTGTTAGTCTTTAAAAGTGCCACAGGACTCCTTGTTTGTCTTGCTGAATTAAATGAATATGGCTACCCCAAGGGAACGTGGGGAATTCAGAATCACATCTAATAAGGAATGGTATAATATATCAATAAAAAAACATGGGTAATGCCCATTAGCACTTTTCCTCAAGGAAGGCCAAAGATCCATGTATATATGAATTAACATTGATTTTTGTCCACAAATATACCAAATAAAAATGAAAAGCATGTCAGAGAACTCATAAATGAGAATACATTGCAACTTTTAGGAAGTTTGTAAACCCTTGTCTGACACCAGCTCTGTGACAATCTACAAAGAAGCTGATGCCTTTCTATAGCAAGAGTATTCACTGCTTGACAGCCTGAAGTGAGTATTTGTTTATAATGTGGTATTTGTCTGCTCTTAATTTTCATTTTAATTTGGTAATTACAGTGCTGTTCCTAACAACCAGTTACTGCGTCTCTGCATCAAGTGGTGTCCCTGCAGGCTCATGACCAAACAAGCTGGTACAGGGAGGAAAGGAATTTTGTGATTACATCACCCACTCTACTTAGGGCTGAATTAGTCCCAGAGCCACAATGGCAGCACAAAAAGCAAAAGTGAACAAAGACTAGACCCAAGGCCAGATTCTGCCACTCTCCCTCACAGTGAGTATTTCTTTCTCTATGAACATGACATTGATAGCATCGAGTCTGTAGGTGGAGTACAGCAGAATGTGATGTAAGTATGCCCAATCAAAGCCCTCAGAAACAAAGAAGTCTCCATCACATAGTGAAAAACTAACCAGCATCGGGGTACAGCCGCTCTACCTCATTGAACCTACTCAGAACCCAATGAGCACTGAGAGATTTGCCTCCATTGTAAAAGCTATAAAAATGTTCTTAGATTGTTCTGACTGCAACTTTAGCTCAGTCACTTCTTTCTCTCTTCTCTGAACAGTTTGACTGGGGCAAATCCTGAGTTCTTGCTATATAATATGCCAGGAGATGGGCTCCCATGCATCAACATTTTGAGTCCCCATTTATTCCTCTTATTGTTAAAGCTACTGCTTGCTGCAGCAAGGTAAGAAAGCAGAACCCAAGAAAAAGTGGAATTACTTTTCATGTCATCTTCCAGGCAAAAATTGCAAAATCCCTCAATTTAGATTTAGAGAAAATAAACCTGCCGTATCCTTAACATCATTTCCAATATCATGATATACCATTTCTAAGGCTTTGATGTCACTCCATAAACAGCTTGTATTGGAGTGACAACAAAGTGACGAGGGATGGTGTAATTCTTCTGCAATGCAAATCCTCTGGGGTCCACCATCATGTAAACTTGCATATGCCAAGAGGGTTGGAGATCATTCAGAAATACTTCAGGGGTGGAGCAGCCTTGGCACTGCCTGGGATCAAGCCAGGGAATAGGAAAACAGCAAGATCCCATTTCTCAGCTAGTACTAGGTGGCCTTCCCAGTCCTAGTAGCCTTACTCACCTCTCTCCCGCATCCCCAATCCCTCATCTGCGGTAAGATTCCTTCCTCCACTGTTCTGGATATATAAAAATATAAAAAATCCACTAAATACATGAAGTATTGATATACTTTGTTTACAACAAACACACACCTTTTTGCCAAGTCACATAGGCTATGTCTACACTGAGCATTTCAATTTGAATTACTGAATTTGAATTGACCAATTCAAATCTATTTCGAATACAGTCCGTTCAAATTGATAGGGCCACATTAGAAAATCCGATTTGAATTGGCATGTCCATGAACAGGACTTGCTAGTTTGAATTCAGTAGGGGGGCGCTATTGTATAAGGAAAAATCAAGCTGTGGCTAATTCAAACTAACAGTGAATTCAAATTGACATGGCCACACTATGTCAATTCGAATGACTCACTTCGAATCGACCGTGTCTTCGATGGAAAAGCAAATTTGACCAATTTGAACTCTGCTATCCTCAATTTGAACTGAGGAGTGCCTCAGTTCAAATTGAGGAAAGCAGGCATGTCCATGCATTTATATGAATTTGAATTGATGACAATCACTTCGAATTCACATATAAGTATAGACATAGCCATAGATCTGTTTCCTGAAATTCCTCCCTCTCTGCAGCAGTCTAGTGAAGTCAGCTGGATTCTTACTATTGATTTCTGCAGGGTGTTGGCAACAGAATAGATTGTATCAGGTGCAACTAAGTCAAGGCTGGATGTTTTCAATTGTAGTTCCCTGAAATATGCTAGGAATGTGGATGGTGCTCCACTAATCATTGTAATTGTAATTTGGAGGGTGTAGCACTCCTTTGAGAAATATAATTTGCATTACACAAAATTTATGTAGTTCAGCTCATAACAATCACCAAAGCAGTAGGAATTCAATCGCAAAACAGCCTGTGTTGATACAGAGATACGACTGCATGGTTGTACATTGTACTCTTGCTGAACTTTAAATTGAGACAAACTCAAAACATGTGAAAAACAGGCATGAGCCCCCAAGATCCTGACACACACAGAGGCTAGGTCTACACTGGAGGCTTAAGTCAACATAAATAACTCCCTGGGTATGTTTGGAGTTTATTAAATCTACTGAAGCATTTGCTTAAGTTCAGTTAATAACTCTGCCTTAAAGTTGACTTTAAGGGTTAAGTCGACTTTATTAAGTTGACAACACAATGTGCCCCTTCAAGTTGACTTAATAAAGTCAACTTAAGCCAGGGGACCCATTTAAAGTTGACTTTATTAAAGCAACTTTAAATGAGTCCCTTGGCTTAAGTCAACTTTAAAGCAAATGGGGCCTCACTAAGTCTACTTAATAAGGTCAACTTAAAGTTGACCTTATTAAATCAACTTACCTGAGCCCTGTAGTGTAGACATAGCCACAAGGATGACAGTGTGGGGTCTGAGTCCCTCTTTTTCAGCTTACATGATAGTTGCAGGGATGGAGTCTGACCCCTTATTGGGTCAAAAACTTCCCAGATCTGGGCACAGGAATGGTGGTGAGACTGTTGGGCTGAGGGGGGCTGCTGTTTCTACTCTCCTCTAATCCCCCTGCCACTCACTCATCCTTCCCAGAGTCCTACCAGAATTCTTTCCCCACCACTCTCCTCCATCCTCATTTATTGCATGTCACATAATCTTCCTCACTTCCATGCAAGCCCAAACCTTTCTCTGCTTTGCCCCACACCTCTGCCTCCTAATGTCCCTTCCCTCTTAGCAGGCATTCACGAGTCTCACTTCCAACCACACTGCCCATACTTTGCTTATATTTCCACAAATAAAACTTTCCCCAAACCTTCAAAAGTGGTCATAACCTCCAGCCACTCTGACCAAAGCTCCTTTTGCTTTAGGCTGACCTTGTCCTTAATTTACTCTCCGTTGTGTTAATTGACATTTGAGTTCATAGCCATCAATTTTAATGAGGCCTGTGATTTGTTTTATTTTGTTTTGTTTTTCTAAGAGGGCTTTTCAGGGTATTGTGGTGTGGGAAACCCTTAGGCTGTGTTCTCACACAGCCAGTTATTTCGATATGGTTGTTTCGCAACAACCGTATATCAAAATAACGCTTATATCGAAACAACTTATTTCGAATTAACAAAATGTTAATTCAAAATAAGGAAAAAGGCGGGAAACGAAATAGCAGGTTCATACTGTGAACCTGCTATTTCACTTCCGCAGGGGGCTGCAGGCACCGGCGGGGTTTAGCGCTGCCCAGTGCTGCTCCCCACCGGCTTAAAGCCCGGTCTGCCCGCAAACCCGCCGCGGTCACGGTGGGTTTGGGGGCAGACCGGGCTTTA
>ML682048.1:39311-86184 GCA_007922195.1 Podocnemis expansa
TGGCCAGGGTGCTGAGGGGGGGCTGCCCTTCCTCCCAGGGTGCTTAGCACCCTGGGAGGAAGGTGACATGTTGTTTCGGAACGCTTTGTTCCAAAACAACATGTCCGAACAGGGCTGTTTCGAAACCTCTGGTTTCGAAACAACCCTGTTTCGACAGCCAACGAGGTTTAGGTTGTTTCGAAGGCAGCACGGCCATTTCGAAAGAAGCGGTTTGCTTCTTTCGAAATGGCTGTGCGTCGTGTGGCCATGCCACTTCTTATTTCAAAACAACCTCTGTTGTTTCGAAATAAGAACCCTGTGTAGACATACCCTATATGCTTTTTATTGAAACAGCATCACTTTGGTGACTTATGTTCATGTTGTGTTCCACCATCACTCTCAGGTCTTCTGCTCCTGGTGATAGACAGGCTGATGGGATGATTGATGGGGTGGGTTCAGAGTGATTCCAGGGACTTCTTTCTTAGCTGTCTGACTGATGAGTCTTTCTCACAGGCTCAGGGAATAAGTGATCATCAAATTGGGGTTGGGAAGGAATTTTCCCCCAGGGCAGATTGGCAAAGGCCAGGCGTGGAGAGGGTCATCTTCCTCTGTAGCATGTGACACAACTCAACTGCTGGTGGATTCTATGTACCTGGAAGTTTTACATCATGATTTGAGGATTTAATAACTCAGTCATAGGTTAGGGATTTATTGCAAGAGTGGGTGGGGAGGTTCTGTGGCCTGCATTGTTCAGGAAATCAGACTAGATGATCATATTGATCCGTTCTGACCTTAAAAGTCTGTGAGATCATTCTCACCACTGCTTATTCTGTATTTGTGCCTTTGACTTTTCTTCTGTAAGTGCAGCACCTTCTATTTAGCTTTGCTGAATTTCATTTTGCATTATGCCTGTTCTGACTAGTCTATACTTCCCTTCTGCAAGGATTGAATGTGGGTAGAGGAGTGCAATAGGGGGTGTCTTTTCAAGATTGGTCAGTACATCCAAAAACTGCCTGTGGATGGTCCAAACTACTCTTTGGGTGTTCTGACAGGGCCATAACTATGGCAGGGAGAAAGAGGCAAAGCACCAGGTACTAATTTGAGAGGGCACCAGACCTTCCTGACCCCAAAAAGTAATGTGCACATTCCTCAGGGAGTAGGGGAATGAAACCCCCACTGAGCTCTGGCTCTGGTGGTGGAAGGGAACTCCTGCCAGGCTCTGGCTGTGCTGCCCAGCAAGCATGGCCAGCACTGGATGGGAAGGTGCCTTTCCCTAAAGGCACCCTCCCACCCAGCAGTTTGCTCTTTCCCTATTTTGGCTTCTGACCCTTTCTCATTCCTATTGCCCCCGTCTACATCAGACATCCAGACTCCACCAACTTTCTCAGTGACAATTGAAACAAAGAAATTATTTAGTTCTTCTGCCATTTCCACATTTTCACTTATTATTTTAATTTCTTTGTTGAGTTAAGGGTCCTATACTGTCCTTGGTTATACTCTTGTTTCTGATGTATTTGAAGAATGTCTTTTTGTTACCCTTTACGCCTTCAGCTAGTTTGATCTCTGTTTGTGCCTTGGCATTTTGGATTTCTCTTCTACATGTCTCTCTTTATTTTAAAATTATTCAAGGTCTCCTCATTAAGCCAAGGTGGTCTCTGGCCATATTTCTTATCCTTCCTACGCAGTGGAATGGTTAGCTCTTTTTGTTCTTAATACTGTCTCTCTGAAAAACTGCCCACGGTCTTTAATTATTTTTCCTCCTAGACATTCTTCCCATGGCATCCTTCTCATTAACTCCATGAGTGTGCTAAAGTTTGCCTTCCTAAAATCCATTGTTTTTGTTTTGGTATTCTCTCTCCTAACATTTCTAAGAATCATGAACTCTATCAGTTCGTGATCGCTTCCACCTAAGTTACTTTCCACTATCAAACGGGGTCCTGGTCCTTGACTGGGTTGTCTAGGTGCTAAATGTATAATAACCAACAACAATACTAATAATTAATGTTGATCATTCATAACAATAAGATGGGTGCATTTTCCTTTCTTCCAGAACTTTTCAAACACCTTGGAATTTCCCATAACATAGCCATAAGCATATTAGGAAAATGACCTGTCACACCAAAACTCTGGTTTTGGTTTCTATTCCCAGACTATTTATTTGCTGTTTGGAGCATGAGCCAGATACTTAATAAAATATAAGAAAGCTCTAAGCAATTCATCAGAAGATGTTGCCTTCCAATTCACAATCTCCTCGTTCTCAGTCCAGTTCTGAGCGTTCTAGAGAAAATGGTATTTTCATTCCTTTGAAGGAGTAAGAGGACAGAACTTGTATGTGTCCCAAATAGACATTCAGTTGTGTTTTGCATACTGGAGCACACCAAACAATGCATGTTCCAGTCTGACACAAAAAGAACATGCTCAATGTTGATAGATTCACAGATTGCAGGGCTAGATGGTACCATTGTAATCATATAGTCATACTTCTTGTATAGCAGGCTATTGAAAGTCTCCAGTTACATGAGGGAATCAAAATATTCCCTTTGTGCCCCGTCATACTCAATGCTCCCTAGATTTCCTCTGACAGAACCCTCCTCTCAACAACACAGTGCTTCTCCCTTCCTTTGTGCTCTGCTCATGGAAGAGGCCCATCCACCTCCCAACCTACTTGCAGCATATTCAAGAGATGGTCCATTACTCTCCTGACTTTCACAAGGTAATTGTTAGCCCTTTCCTTCTCCCGTTGTCTTAGAGGTCTGGTCGCCCCCCTTAGTGACTGAAGCCTTCAATACCTTGTGAAGTATGGGAGCCCCTTCCTTTAGTACCAGGACATGGCACTTCTGTATGAACCAGGTCAGGAATTTTCTAATGCACTGTAGATCTGTAACCCAGATTAGGGCAGAGTAATTGTAGACGAGGACCTGATATTGAGACCATGCTCTTTTCTGCCTGTTTATAGGTTAGGAGAACAGAAGGTTTTCTTTGTTTGTTTTCTCATTTTTTGGGAGGCTAAGGGGATTACCTATTATATAGGTAAGCAACTTCAGGAAATCTAGTCTGGTCTTTCCTTCTTTGCCAGAATGATTGTTTTAAGGCCCCAGAGAAACGTTTTTGAGGGTTCTGAACCCTGAACTAAAAGGCTTGAATCTTTAACAAGGAAAGTTCCAAAGGCGTAGCCGTGTTAGGCTAGTTCAGCACATTAAACAAGGAGTCCTGTGGCACTTAAAGATTAACCAATTTATTTATTGCATGAACTTTTGTGGGAGAAAATCCAACTTCAGCCAACAAAGTGGGATGTTCTCTCATGAAAGCTCATGTGATAAATAGATTTGTTAGTCTTTAAGTGCCATAGAAGTCCTTGCTTGTTTTAACAAGGAAAGTTCTCTGATCTGCTAAAAATCATTTTAATAAAATGCTTATAAATACAGAGATGAAACTTCTTGCTTAGTACTGGTGGTATCTTAATCTTACCATTTCTTTCTCACTCTCTGTCTCATGCACATGGTAGACGTCTGTCTATGCAATCCAATGAGATAAGGATGGCTGTTTAACTAAAGAAGTCTGAGTCATAAAATCCCAATGGACCCTGTCACAACACAAATTTGGAAGGAAAAAAAAAACACCCCCCCCCTTTTGGAGGAAAGTAATGATGTGTGTTTGAGTTTATTAGACAAAAATATTCAAACATGGAAGGAGGGGTGGAATAAATGGCCTGAATTTCTCTCTGGCTCTCACACACACAAACCAAAGTACGTATCTCTCTCTATCTGATCCTATGGCATAAGGGTGTACATTCATTTGAAGGTGTCAGAAGGCAGAGTTTCCCAGTGGACCCCATTACAACACAAAAAACATGAAACGAAGGAGTCCAGGCCTCTTGTGGGAGAGGGTTATAGTGTGTTTGTGTGTGTGTATTTCTTAGTGAGAGGAGGCAAAAGGCAGACAGACAACAGAAGAGATGGGGTAAATGGCCTGACTTTTCCAGGTTTCACTTGTTGTGTTTTCAAGAATCCCTAGACACCTACTTACATTTCCTTAACAGAATAAACTTTGACTTAAGGAAATAAAATTAGAAAGTAGTTTCACTCCTGAGTAGCTTTACCACTCCTAATGTGGTTAGCACATATTTGTTCTGAGTGCCTCTAACCACAGCTCTATTTCCATTTAGAGGCACATCCTGACACACCAAGGTTTAATTAGACTGATAGACAACCAGCTCCACCAGTATTACAGATGTTAATGAGCCACAAGAGAAAATAATATAATTATAATATGTGAATAGTGGGGATAGTTAATGCCAATTAGCACATTACCTCAAGGAAAAGTCAAAGCTCCTTCCATATCTGAATTAATTAATTCTGTAAATATCAAATGAAAATGGAAAGCATGTTACACATGTTAGAAATAAACATACATTTCAGAAATTTCAAAGTTTATAAACCCATCCTTGCATCCAGTCCTATGACTATACATAAAGAAGTGGATGTCTTTCTATAACAAAAGTATTCACTCCTAGGCAGCCTGCAGTGAGGTGTTTTTTTGTTTTTTTGTTTTGTTTTGTTTTGTTTTTTTTTGTGTGTGACATGTTATTTATCTGCTTTTAATATTCATTTAAATTTCATAATGACAGTGCTGTTCCTAACAACCTGTGGGTGGCTCACTGCACTGGGCAGTCTCAATGCAGGCCTGTGCAATAATAAACTGGGACATGGAGGTTATGAATGTGGTGGCTAACATCATCCACTCCATCTGGGACAAGGTAGGATTTTCCAGGATTACTCCCAGAGCTCCTAGGCTACCACAAGATGCACATGCTGCATAATGACTAGACTCATGGCTAGATTCTGCCTCCCTCCCTCATTTTGAATAGTGCTTGCTTTGTGAACTGCGTCTGTAGGTTAGAGTATGGCAGGACATGATGTAAGTGGGCCAAAAGCTTGCCTTTAAAAAACCTCACCACTGTCAGAGTGCAGGTCCTCTACCTCATCGATGCAAGGCAAGCCCCAGTGAGCACAGATGGCTCCAATGCTAGTATACAAACCATAGAAAATAGTCTTCAATTTTCCAGCCCTCAACCACAGCCCAGTCACTTCTCTTTTCCCTGAACAGCTGGACTGAGATGAATCCTGTAAAGGGGCCTAGTAACTGCAGGAGCCCTTGGCTCTCATATGTCCAGAACACCTACAGTTTGAGTTTGCATTTTCTGACATCAAGGAAAGCAAACCAAACCCAAGGCAAGTGGAGTCAGACTTCTCACAGCAGTCAGCAGTTCACAGATCCAACCAAACAGAGGGTTAGGGATATGGAGGCAAGGGCCAAGCAATGCAGTTGAAGCAGCCAGCACTGGCCCATTGCTCAGATAGCTTCTTTACTGGTTAGAGTCTTTGTGTAGTCAAGGCCTCCAATGAAAATGTTGTCTGTCGAGGCAATCAGGGGCTGGAGTGTGGCTGCTATGGGGTTGTAGGCATTTAGCACTAAGTGCTACTCAGAGGACATGGAGGAGCATTACTGCCATGTGATAGAGGGCTAAGGATGGAGGCTAGGGATGCTGATTTGGGGTCAGTACTAGGGTCCAGTAAAAGGGAAGCTGGATAAAGAAAAAAAATACCCCCACCCTCAGTAAGGGAACAGTGCTTTAAAGACTGAGTGTAGCTGTAGTATTTTTAGGAGTCAGTGGGAAACTCTATCATCCCAGCCACAAGGGGGCACCCTAAATGCATCTTGGAACTGCTAAAAAAGCTTCAGAAGGCAGCCATTTTGGTTTTGAGTTGTTGAAGTTTGATAAAGAGAAGCACACTTCATTATCTCTCCTTTTCGTTTATACTGTTGTTCCTGCCTGGTATTTTCCCTATTCTAGAGTGAAAGAACCCACTTTAGAGACCAGAGTTGGTCCTGACATGATGCTATCCTTCAGGAAAGCACCAGGGAGAACTTCACAGCCCAGGAAAAACAGAACTGGTACAAATGGCCATAGATTTTCACCTTCAAACACACAGGCACGGAACAGTGAGGATGAGGATGCTGAGGATTGTCAGGACTAAAAGAGGTGTATTGTTAGCACGGTGCATGTCCTGTGGGTTGCTTCAGGCCATCAAGTCACTTCATGGAAACCCAGATAGGAGAGCTCTAAATTAGCAATCAGAGTTATTCAAAATGTATGTAGGGTCACTTTGGCCCCAGGGTTGCTAGATTGCAACTCGTCCCACAGTCTGGGTGATACTGAAAAGGTGCAGAAAAAAACTGTTTTTTTCAACTCTCCCCATGGGCTGTGTCAGCAGTGCTGAGCCCCAAAGGGTGGAAATGTGGGGTCGGTCACATGTTTAAACTTAACTTCTACCACCGTCCTCCTATTGGCAGCCAGGACAACGTAGCTCAACAGCCAGGGTCTGTGGCAGGCCCCGGGAGCCAGGGCAACATGATCCAGCATCCAGAGTCAATAATAAAAGGGTATCCACTATGGGGCATGATTTCCGGTGGGAGGCGAGGGGGATCAAGTCCTCTCGGTCCACTGAGCCCCAGCCCAGGGCCCTATGAGTGCCAAGGGTATGGCACCAACTCAACAGGGATCCATTTGGAAATATGCTGGCTCTGGTACTTTACCACCCCCAGTTCTACCATTCAAGCCCCTGGCTCTACTTCCTACCTTGCCATTGCAGAGGTCCTCAAACGGGGTTCCAGGTGTCTGTTCTCCCCTATTGCAGCAGTTACCGCCCATGGCCTCTGTGGGTCCTAGAGTTCACTGGTGGCAATGATCTCCTGAGCAACTGGCTCTGGGTGGCCAACAGAGAGTGGCTCTTCCTCAGTGAGGCCTCTGGGGGTTCTCCCCTTTCATTTGCACGGGTTGATTTGGCTCCTGGCAAGAAGCCTCTAGCACACATCCTTCCTCCTCACTGGTCAGCTCTGAATCGGCTAACCTGCTCTCTTTTATACTGGGGCAGCTGTTAGAGCCTGCCCATCAGAGTCTAAGGGGTGGGGCTTCTGCCGCCCATAGAGTAGGCTGAACTCTTTAGTATGGGGTAAGCCCACTCTGTCATATCAGATTTGACCTTCTGGATATTTATAAGGCTAACAGCTGGGAAATGGAGGGTCAAACAATTTAGCCCCCCAATCCCAACTTCAGTTCCCTTGCTTTGTTATAAAGAGTCAAACCCTACCCCCAAATCAAGTATTGTTTGCTTCTTTGTAATTAATTTGCAAGTTAAATATCACCTCTTCATTAGAGGAGGGGTTCTCAAGCTGTTTCGTGTTACAAGGCAACTGGCGGCATGCCTGATCATCTGTGACACTGAAGCACCCCCCCCACACCAACCCTCTGTCTTCAGGGGACTGAGCAGCAGCACAAACCAGGGAAGGTCCCTGCCGCTGAAACCCTTTCCCCCCAGCTGGGACTTCTTGTGATGTCTCAGATTGAAGAAGCCCCTCTTTCCCCCCAAAAAAGATGTCATCAGGAGCTTTGGCAACAGCCCAACCTCCCACCCCTAGCCGCAAGCAACCCCCTTCTGCCATGGTGGAGGAACAGACCCCACCAAGGCAAGAAATCCCATCACCACAAGAAACACCCTGCTGCTGGAAAAACACCCCTGTGAGGGGGGCTGGGTTTCTTTTGATAGTGGTTGGGTTCCTTAGTTGGAGGGCCAACTCCCAGTGACACACTCAGCCATGTGACACAGAGGTTGAGAACCATTGCATTAGAGTATTAGGATATGAAGCAAGAATTGACGTTCCCTCCTTCAGGAATGAAGATACCTGTAGCTCTCATCTGTGAAGGAGGCTGGACATGTCCAGGAGCACTGACGTGGGTATTACATACAATGTAGCAAAGCTCTAACTGACCCAACTCCTCTGACAACATCAGCTGAACTGATTTGTTAAAGGAAGAAGAAACATAAAGATTTATCCCTTTGAACACACATGCAAGTGTGTGTCCCTCTCATCTCAGGAGTCAGGACACTCCTGGGTCAATTTAATATATGAGAGTGATCACTTATTTTATTTAAAAGAAAAGAAGAAATACATTTTTGTGGAAAAGGAGCAGCAAAATCAAATCACTCCACATATGTTTGCTATACACCACCATGACCAGTTACCTTTATTAAAAGGATAAGAACAAGGTTGTGGATTTTGTTTCCAGTTCACAAAATTCTTGACATCTCAGATGAATAGGATCTTAGGATTTTTGAAGCAAGGTGTTGTCTCCCAGATTCCCAGAGTTCCTCAAATGACAATCTCTTTTGCCATCTCTCACCGGCCCTACGATAAAAAGGGAAGCAAGTTATCTGTCATATTCTGTATTTATATCTATTACAATAAGAAAATGTGGTATTACATTTCAAATCAAAAGCAAATCAAGAATTTATCCATCAGTGAATAGTGAGCTCTGATATTCCTTGTCAACTTTGAAAGAGGCTTTTCTCTTTCTACTGAGATTTAAAGAAGTGAGTCAGATATAGTGGAATGTGTGAGCTGCTTGCCTGCCTCAAATGCCATGTAAATATACTTGATTTAGGATGATAGTCTCTCCTCCCTTTGGGTAAATGAGTTGTAGGATTACTGCATAATGTGAACCTTGAAGAGTCCAGAATCAGGACAACACCAACGTTTCTTTTATCACAAGTCTGAGTGTTGTGTCCTGTATCCTGAGCCTCTAAGGTCATTACGCAACAGCTATAAAAAGGAGAGATACAAATATTCTATTTACACATTCATGTCTCCCTGGAGGAATCCTGAACTTACCTTCAGTACACAGCAAACATATCCATTACCACAGTTTCCCTTTGAGTTGGCAGGGCTGGGACATCCCCGAGGAAAGCAGAAGCCCCCAGTAAGTGAACAGGTCATTGCTCTATTGATAGGAGATTGGGAGAAACCTGCACAGAGAAAAAGCGTACTGATTTTTATACACAGCATGGAAAACGAGAAGTGTGATTGCAGCATTACGGGCATTTCTCATTAACTGAAAGTCCCATTCACTGAGACTAAGGCAAGTCTTCCCAGTTAACTTTCTGTGCGCCTGTCACAAGACCGTTGCTACTATGCAAGTGTTCTGTGCCCGTTCCACAGCTGCACCTCAGAACAGACCAGAGTAAGTCAATTAAGCAAATTTGCCGTCCCCCTGACTGCATGCTTCAGACCAATTGTACGGAGCTTAGATATCCTGTGGAGCCCCATACCTGTACTGGTAGCTGCCTCCATTGCAGACTTGTCATAGTGTCTGATGCTGCTGCAAATCTGACTCTTGTTTTGCCATCAATGACGTACCAGCCAGTATTATAAAAGCTGATTGACTATGCAGTGTTGAAATGGCTCATCACTGAGTTAAATGGCGGGAACTTCTCTAAACCGATGTGCCCAAATCTCTTGCAGCCTGAATGACTGATTGTCTGTGAGATGCTGCAGAAATATTCCTGTTTCAGAAAATGGGAGTGTTTTCTCCGAGGCCATTTGCCAGATTAAACATAGGAAACAGGCTGGGTCCTTTGAAAACATAGTTCAAATGTACTTCAGGCTATTTAGATTAGAATATTTTTAAAATAGATTACCTGTGCTTTCCTTAAAGCAGTGGTTTTCAAACTTAGGTTCAGGACCCAGCACTGGGTCATTGACCCTCAGGTACTAGGTCATGGCAGCCTCTGCTGCTGTCACCAAAAAACTGGAATGCATTGCTCAAAGATGTAATTGTTGGGTCACAGACATAAGTGATTTTTTTCAACTGGGTCCCAAGGAAAAAAAAATTGACAGCCACTGCCTTAAGGTATCTTCTACTCACAGTTTTCAGCTCAAGACCTAAATAGTATAGTCTCAATTCTCCCTTATGCTCCACCTATCTGTCTGTTTTTATTCTCATTTTGTATGTGGTTTTTAAATTCTTTGGAGCCAGGAGGGTTGCTTTGCTGTACAGTAGAACAGAACTTGTCAGAATGAGGCCCCAGTCTGTGCTCAATGTATAATACACAAATATTATTATTATCATTAATGTTAAAAAAAAAAAATCCAAGTGCATTCTCGTTTCTGTAGAAACACTTCCAACAGAACACACTGGCATTTTTTCTTAATGAAGTCAGATGTGCAGTTATGACAAATTATTTCTGGGGGACAGTATGGCTAAGACACTGGGGAAATGAGCTGCTACAAAAACATCTGGTTTCAGCTCCCAGACTGTCTATTCTTTCATTGAGGCATGAGACTATAGTTTAATGATAAAAAGCCTTAAATATCCTGATCGATAAATGATTTTAGATTCCTATGAATGGTCTCTTGGTTCCTAGTCTAGGGCACAGTCTCATACATCAAAGGGGTTTTCAATAAATTTGGCTAAAGGAGGAGGCCACATTGTGTGTGTGCCCCATACAGATGTTCAGTTCTGTTTGGTATGCTGATACACACTAAGTAATGCTTGCTCATTTCTGAGAGATTCACAGCAAGTTCAATGCAGTTAGATTCACAGTTCCAGAGCCAGGAGGGACCACGGTGGTCAGCTAGGCTGACCATCAGTGTAGCACAGAAGAGAGACTTCCCCAAAATAATTCTTAGAGGGAGTCTGAGAAAAAACAGAAGGCTAACTTAATGTAAAAGTTGTCAGTGATGGAGAATCCACCACACTGCTTAGTAAGTGTTAAAAATTCACATGTTGTTTCCAGTCTGGATTTCTCTAGTTTCAGCTTCCAGCCATTGGGTAACCTGGCACCCTTCCTTGCTACATTGAAGAGTTCATTATTAAATGTTTTTCCTTCATATATATACCTATAAATTGTAATAATGTCACCCTTCACCATTTCTTTTTACCCATCATAGTTTGAGTTCTTTGAGTCTATTTGATAAGTCATGTATTCTCATCCTTCAGTCATTTTCATAACTCATCTCTGAACCCTCTCCAGTTGATCAGCAATTTCCTTGACTTGTGCACACTAAAACTGGACACTACTGCATACACAGTCACATCTGGAGGAGCCAAATACAGAGGTAAAATAACATCTCAACTGCTCCTCAAGATTTCTCTTTGTGTGCATCCAAGGAATGAATTATCCCATTTGGTGAGAGCACCGTATTGTTAGCTAATGTTATTTTAATTATCCACCCATATTCCCCACATCATTTTTAGAGTTACAGCTTCCAAGTATACAGTCTCTCTTTCTGAGAGTGTGGCTGATGGTTTTTGTCTCTAGATTCATATATTTACAATTAGCTTTATAAAAAGACACAAAGTTTCCTTGTGTCCAGTGTCCTAGGTGAGCCATATCCCTCTGGATCAGTGCCATGTCCCCTAATTTGTCACCTGCAAACTTGAGAAACGTGAGAAAAAGTCTGAACAGCACAGTGAGAAGGACCAATCACTGTGGGACTGCACTAGGTCAAATGTTGGGAATATTTTTAAAGGCTGAGTTGAATGGATATTAGCCACATTAAGGTAACGTCTCTCACCCAGGACTATTGTACAATCAAATGTCAAGCTCCTTTTGCAAAACACATCAGCACTACAGCTGTTTAGAAAAAAAAGTTGGGAAAAGTATGATACAAAATTTTAGAAAACTTTAGTAGAGACTCATAAATGCCCTTCAAAATTCCCCCTTCATTTTATTAGGATCTTACCTGGAGAGCTTTTCAGCATGAGGAGGAAGACAGCAAAGAGAAGGTAAAGGAACTTCATGGTTGAAGTTTGGCTGGGAACTTAACACGTTGGAGAGAAAAGACTCCAAGATAGACAGGAGATGGAGAGTCTCTATTTATGGTTTGTTGGGAATTGTGAAATGCTGATCTGTTGATATCCTGTTTTGAAGCACGTCATGTTTATTAAGTTTGTGCTGCAATCTGTTAATCATAATTATTACTGTGTGTACAGCTCCATAAAAACTGTGTGAACATTTCAGGGGAATGTATTTGCAACTCCCTGTTTTGAGGAAGTTATGATATGAATGTTAACTCCTAGCACACATCTACATCCCCACTGAAAATACTTTGAAGTCAATAGAAAGACTCCCATTAAAATTAAATGAAGGGTTGAGTGCAGAGAGGGTTTCCAGAACATAGCTGTACCTGGGAAGTGTTAGCAGAAGGGTGTGTGCAATTGCGTATTTGTTTTGTTCAATATTTTGTTTGCATTTAGGGAATTTTACTAAATCCATTCATCAAAACCCATTACAAAGTGATTAAAATTATTTTTAAAATGAGAAATAAAGTGAATAGCATTATAAATACTGCAGGTCAGAAATGAATAGATGTGATTTTTTTCTCTCCTGGTATAGGTGAACCAAAGAATTTTACTGTTAGTGATGGGAAAAATCCATCACTTCGCCCTTTCTCCTCCGCCCCATAAAATCAGCCTTCATGATAACTACCTAAAGTAGAGGTCTAAAACATTGATACATCAAACAAGGGGAAGGCAATTTCTCTTGCAATTATGAAGTGTGTATGTGTGTGTGGGGGGGTAGTACATACACAGGATGGTGGGGATAGGATACACAGTGACCCAGAAAATTGGAGGATTGGGTCAGAGAAATCTAATGAGGTTCAACAAAGTGAACTGGAGAGGCTTGTAGTTAGGATGGAAGAATCCCATTCATTGCTGCAGACCAGGACCAACTGGCTAAGGGACCTGGGGGTTAGAATGGACAAGAAGCTGGATATGAATCAACAATATGCCACTATTGCCAAGATGGCTGGTGGCATATTTGGCTGCATGACTAGAAGCATTGCCAGCAGATCATAGGAAGTGATTCTTTATATCTATTTGGAACCAGTGAGGTTATATTTTGCATATTATGTCCAATTTGGGGATCTACACTGCAAAAAAAGGATGTAGACTAATTGGAGACAGTCCAGTAGAAAGCAACAAAAATGAATAGGGGACTGGACCATATGATTTATGAGGAGAGGCTGAGGGAAATGGGCTAATTTAATCTGCAGAAGAGAAGACTGAGGTGGGATTTTGCAGCAGCCTTGAACTACCTGAAGTGGCGTTCAAAAGAGAATGCAGCTAAACTGTTCTCAGTGGTGGCAGATAACAAAACAAGGAAAAGTGGTCTCAAGCTGTAGTTGGGGACCTTTATATTAGATACTGGGAAAATCTTTTTCATTAAGATTGGGATGAAGAACTGGAATGAGTTACCGAGGGAGGTGGTAGAATCTCCATTGCTAGAAGTTTTTAAGGCCCACCTTGACTGGGATGACATAGGAAGAATTGGTCTTGCCTTGAGGAGGAAATTGGACTAGAAGAACCTCCGGCAGTCCCTTTGAACCCTCATCTTCTCCGATGCTATGACTTTCAGGATTTGTCTCATTCTCTTAGGGAGGAGAGAACATGAAGTGATTAGGCTTAAACTGTAGCCAGGACAATTTTAAAACATTTCTATTGGTTGTATAAGGTGTTTGGCATCTCATTGTTCCCCAGGGTCCATAGCTCACAAAGTACAAACCATCACAAAGCTTCACTGTCCTCTTTGGTCTCTCCCATGCAGTCATTTCCTCCCACCACATTTCCATCCATTTAGTGGCACTAAATACAAAAATTTGAAGGGAGCAGACCAAGCATGGAAATCCATGGGGAGGAGAACAGCAACAGGACAATGAAGAGCTGTGACATGGCAGTGAGCTGTCTCCCTCATTCCCCAGTCATTGACCTCTATTTTAACAGTCTTGCTGTGGATGGAAGGTGCTGGTCTTCTCACCTGTCTCCACACAGATGGAAGAAAAGGTATTGCATGCTTCCCTGCCCAGTGGGGACACATCACCCTGTCTGGCTACCTTATTCCTTTTATTTCCTTTTTATGCCCATGCTGTACACACAAAGAAGTGGGTGATAATGAGTTTATTTTATCCTATATGGCAGGGGTCTCAAACTCAAATCACCACAAGAGCCCCATGAAGACTAGTACGTTAGCCCAAGGGCCACACAACTGAAACCTTTCGTGCAGCAATATTGCAAATATTGGTAATGATAATGTTGTTGTGGGCTGCAGGAAATAGCTTTAGGGGATGCATGCAGTCCACGGGCCATGAGTTTGAGACCCCTGCTATACGGTCTAGAAATATACCAAGGTTAAGGGTACACATTGTATGCTGTTTTTATAGATTTTAAATTGCATTTGAGTCTATTATCTTCAATGAAGTTAAGAAAGTTGGGTGTTTGTCTATGATTTCTGCATATTTTCATATTTTTTTCTTCATCACCGTGAGGTGAGTAGGATAAGAATTAAAGCTAATGGAGAATGTAGTAATGTTTTTGCCTATTCTGGGGTAGAACACCAGGGATTCATTCTAGCACCTCTATCTATTACTTTATGTATAAGGATATGGTGGATGTTTTGAAGAGAGATAATTTTTCTCCAGCATATTAAGGGTAGGTTTATCCTGGTGTTATTATGTGCTGATCACATGGTTAGTTTATTGCAAACACATAGATGCTTCCTCTGGTTGTTATCTCAATTTACCTTTTACTTTAACTCCCAAGATCTGAGTCTTGATTTTTTAGGAGAACCCTCAGCAAACTGAGTAGAAGATAAATGGTCACCTTGCAGAACAATCTCTTCTTTGACTTATTTATGGGCAAAGTTTCATCATGGGGCTGCCGATCCTTATATCATAAAGACAAAACAATGGACTCAGTCATTCAGATGGTGGCAGCAGAGGACTTCAGCACTATGAACTTTGGATGCTAAACTGATATTGCAGATATGCTATGAGATCCAAGTTTGGTTTAGAGGTCAAATCTCAGCCTTAACATTGTTCAATATAATTTTGGGGGTGATGGGGGTGGGAAGGAGACTTTTCATTCTCTCATATTCTACCCTGCCTCATTTTTAGAAGCCAAGATAGATGCTTTTCTTCTGCTAATAGAGTTTGCACTACTCTTCTTAAACTTTGGTCTAAGATCTGTACTCTTCCAGATTCTAGCTCAGTGGTTCCCAACCTTTTTGGCATGAGAGTCAGATATACTTTTTACATCTGTGAAGGGCCACCAGTCTTTTCCAGCAGGCCCCAATATTACCAAACAGAGACTTATTCCTCACTGATCTCCCATCTTCCTGGCTGCAGCAGGGAAATTGAACATGATCTGTAGCTCCATGTTCTCCTCCTGGGTCCCTAGTTAGTGACTTCCTTCTGCAGCCATGCTGATGGGAGATCAGTGCCCTCCCCATCTCAATCCCAGCAGGGTCCCCAATAGCTAGGGACCTGGGCAGAGGTCTTTGCTCTCTGCTGAAGCCAGAAGAAGGGAGCACTGATTTTCCATCCTCTTGACTTCAGAAGGAAGCCTGCACCAGTCGTTTAGCCCCACAGAAACTCATCTCTTTGAGTCATGAGACAGTAAAGGAAGCTGAGGACCACATTGAAAGTCCTTGAAGGCCACTTTTGGTGCCTAGACCACAGTTTGGGAACCAGTGTTCTAGGTGGTGCCATCTTTGTCTTTGCAAGATGAACCTATGAACTCTGCAAGACCCTCCAGTTTATTATAGCTAGGTGGGATTTCTTTATTAAAATGGTTTGAGCATAAATGAGTAGTCAGCTACTCAGATAGAGAGTGACAGATACCCAGCAAGAAGATCTGGCTAGGATTCATGATACTAAATTTTCCTTTTGGTTTTCTACTTTGAAGATAGCTCAAGTATTAGAAATATATTCAAATGAATTATCAAATCTTCATTCACATAAGACACATACTCTCTCAGAACTGCAAACCATAGAGAATCCTGCACTTAAAGGAAGATATGGAAGAATTCCTTCACATCTTCATTGTGAATCTGTTGACGGTGTTTGAAGAACAACCTCATTATCTTCTGAACTGTAGAATTTTCCAGCTTGTCAGACAATGTCAGATTTGACCTTTTGTGTATAAAATAATTATTATAGTCTCAAATTATTTTTAGCATTTTCTCAATCTCTAGACATAATCAAATCAGTGACAATTTTGCCCTTCTGGCATCGTTCTGAAGAAGAGAGGTATTATTAGGCTGTGAAAGACATTTCTACATATTATAAGGATGTAGCTATTTCATATTGTTGGTAGTTTGCTTTTTAATTAAAAAGACATTTAATAAAATTGAATTAATTTGAATTTGAGGAATTTTGCAAGGTAATAAGAGGCACAACTCAGCTCAGCTCAGCTCCCTGAAGGCTGGGTGGCTGTTGACTGACTGATAATCCCAGATCACATGCTTCCTAAGCCTTGCAAGACATGTAGCATTACAAGTGATAGTTTACAAATGCAATACAGTTTTCAACACATCATGCATTCCTCACTGCAGGGCATGGTCCAGCTGGGTCTCTGCCAGCTGCAACTGGAACCCAAATACCTGCCTAACTGACACCCAGCTGTTGCCCTGGATAACCATACTTGAACTGAGGAGAGGCTGATAGATGTGGGTGTTAGAGGTGGGGATAGATAAACTGTTCCTCATAAATTAAGAGATATCCTCCTGCACAAATAATTAAAAATTCCACCTCTTCCCCTTCATCTGCCAATTAACCTCACCTTGCCTCCTTTTCTGAAGCAGCAGGAAGTTACAGTTTACCTTGGCTGAAGTCTGAGGAAGATTCACTCATCCCCTGCCATCCGCTGACTTTGCCCCCAAAAGTCCGTCCATCAGAGAGATGGGTGTGAAAATATTTTCCTTGTATCCCCTCATACCCTGTGTCACATAGGCTTCTCATGATGGAAGCCTCCCTTACAAGAGCCTTATACTGCCCCTTTGGGGAGGCCCAACTACCTCCTACCCAGCCCCCTGGCTTCTTCAGTAGATGTCCCATCACTCTGCTGACCTTCCAGAGGATGATTGGTTGCCCATTCCTCCTTCCAGTATCTTAGTGGTCTGAACAGTGGCCCCCAGAGACTAAAGCCTCTAATACCTTCTGAAGAAGAGGAACTAACAAGAGGGGACTCTTCTTCTTTATGGAGTTGTTCAGGCATTTTCTAAAGCACTGTGGATGTTTAACCAGGGTTAGTTCAGGAGAAGTGTAAAGGAGGCCATATTATTGGGCTTGTGCACATTTTTGCCTCTTTAAAGTAAGAGGAAGACCGGAAGTGTTTTTTGGGGGGGGGTTAAAATTTGTGTAACCCTTCTGGCAGGGCAGGCTGGAAGAACAAGGGCTGGGTTCTATATCTAGGGGTTTTCCAATAATGTAACACCACCAACCAGCTCAAGCCCCTACTCAGATTTCTGGGGAATCCTGCACTGTTCCCTGGGCACCCCAAGGGTTAAGGCTTCCACACTCGCAAGCACGAGTCTGAGTATAGTAAACAGATCTTTTAATAGTATTAAAATGTAATGTAAAAGGCTAAATAACAGAAATCAGTGCTGATCTAGAAAATCAATAGAGAGCAGAGTTTTGAACAACCCATGCTGTATAACATAACATACAAGACTTAATGGCAAAACCCCACACCAATCTGGAGAATCAGTGCTAATTAGCCTCCCAGCCAACCCTAGGGTATGTAGAGAGTGTCTTTCATGCCAGCTGGCCATCAGCACCATTTACTGACCACTCATTCCATCCACTAGCACGTCCCTTGGCTTTACCCGCTGTCCGTCAGCTCTGCCCACTGGTCACTTGCACTGCCCAGCTCACTGCTGGCCGCTTTCACTGTCCGCCGGCTCCACCCGTTGGACACTTCATTGCTGCTCCTCTTTAGTGATTTCAACTCAGAAAGAGAGAGCTTCCTCTCTCTAGTGATTTTAGCTTAGGGAGTTTGCCTCTGTCAGTGATTTCAGCTATTAAACCTCAAGTAGATGCAAACAGCTACTTTCATCAAAATGAACGCCTCAGCAGAAGCCCAGCCAGAACTATCATTTGACAGTGGGGCCATGGGAGAGGCAAAATGCCTCAAGCATTGCTCCAGAAGGAGCTATGCAAAACCCAGCCCTGTCTGAAACTTTTCTAGGCTTAAATAGCCAGTGGCTTCTCTTACAAGTCTCTTTTTTAACTAAGGGTAGATTTTACCCCTTAACTAACCCAAACAGATTTGGAACAAGCAGAGAATAGCATATCACTAAAGGCAGTATTTCATATTTCCCTTCAGTAGAATTGCAAATATTAACAGATTTGTGACCAGATTAACCCCACATACCATTAGACACTATGCCCTGCACCCACTATCCTAGTACCTAACTGTGCTCTTTGTGTTCATGCTAATACAGGACACACGCAGATTAGTTGCCCCCTGTCAGAAGCTGTTAGGAACAGCTTGTAAGTCTGTCTTACATTTTTTTTTTTGTTTTTTTTTTTTGTTTTGTTTTAATGTGGTTTGTTGTCCTCTCCTACCTGTTCAATGCCTCAGAAAGATCAGGGGGAAAAAAAAAAAACCCACAAAAACACCTTTGACCTTCACTTTTCTTCTGGAATGCTCTTTAGAAGCCCTAGAGAAATGTATGTGAGCTTTCACAAGGCTAAGTTCAAAGACTGAGGAGTTGCTGAATCTTAACAAGAAAAGTTTTTCTCTCAGCTGCTCAAAATAATTTGAATAATAATAATAATAATAACTTGTTAATAATGATCAACAATACACAGAGTGTTTAAATTCTTGTTTACTACCTAAGGTGTCCTTGCCATACCATTTCTATGTCACTGTCTCTCACACATGGTATGTATCTGTCTGTCTGTTCCTATACCTTGAGCATGATCATTTATCTGAAGATGTCAAAAACATAAAAACGAACTAACACAACACAAAATGTTTAGGAGAAAGGAATCCAGTCCTCTTATGGAAGAGTGTTATGGTGTATCTGTGTGTGCGTGTGTCCTTTTTAGCAAAAACGAGAGTCCTGTAGCACTTTATAGACTAACATATGCTCATGAATCTGACAAAGTGGGTTGCAGCCAATGAAAGCTTATGGCTGAAGAAATCTGTTAGTCTATATGATGCCACAGGGCTCTCATTGTTTCTTCTGTACACAGATTAACATGACTATCCCTCTGGAAATGAAGGTAAAGGAGAACAACTAAAATCAAACAATAACTGACAAAAATCATGGATGCTTCAAATAGTAGAAAATGACATTTAAAATTATTAAATCAGATTGTTTACGTGTTGCTTGTAGTTTATTTTCTGTTCATTTGATAAACTGCAATTGCTGATGTTATTGTGTCATACCTGTTTTCTTCATTAGCGTTTCCCAATTATGAATAAAATTTCAGATTTTGCAGAACAGTCATTTTTACTACTTGAATATTCATCTAGGTTAAATGTGTTGCAGGGCCTTGTTAACACCCACCGTGATGAGAACAACATAAGTAGCCTATGTAATTTTTGCATCTGACACAATCTTCTACTATACCAGGGTGGCCAAACTTTTGGAACTCAAGAGCCACACAAGTTGATTATCAAACCTTTGAGAGCCACACTGAGGCATATAGCCATATACTTTTACCTACTCCAAAATTACCAAGTTTAAAATCCATTGTACACTTTAATTTTACCATAAAATGAGGACAAATATCAATCCTATTAATGTCAGATTCTAATAATTACTTAAAGTTACTATGAAAATTAGGACTATACAGTAAAAACTTAGCTGCTGCTTGATGTAGAAGACTGCAGGTTAGTTGGCGAGTTTTTTTAAAATCCTGACCATGCCGCAATTCTCCCCACCATCCAGGCCCCTGCCTGAACTCCTAGGCTGGGGCTGCTTTCCTAAACTGATTTGCTGACATTCTTCTGGGAGCCACAATTTTTCATTCAAGAGCCACATGTGGCTCTCGAGCTGCAGTTTGGGCATGCCTATACTATGCTGAAAAACACAGGTCAAAGAAGTTGAAATTGTTCAGCTAGATTCCACTGCCTTAGCTGAGCTTGTAGTGGCTGATAGAATCTCTTTTCTGCAAGTGAGTGAATGCTCCGGTTCATCTAGACAAAGTTGGCTTGAGCTAGTGCACTACAAATAGCAGAATAGACATTGTGTCTGCAGGAGAGGACTGAGGGCCTAAGTTGTTGCACAGACCACAAGGTTCACATTGATATTTTTAGCATGGTGACTTGAGCCAAGCAAGTCTGTCTCCTCCGAGCATGAACGTCACTCCCACCTGCAGCATAGACATACACTAGATGTCTTCAGAGAGAAATATTGAATAAACAATTCAAGCAAGAGCATGTCTATTTGTTTTACTAATGTTGCTACAAAGAAATAGCTCCTCTGGTGCAGCTCATGTGACACAGTGGTTTTGAATCTTTCCGACATTAAGTGTAGCTTCAATGGTACACATATATCTAAGTGAAGTTATTCAGAAAACTGATTAATTTCCTAGTAAATTTGGTTATAAATTATTTGTTATGTTGACCCATCTCTAAATGAAACAGTTGTGTTTCAAAACAATCTTTCAATGTGTTGGAATTTAATTGTGTTTTGAGAACTAAAAACTGAAAAGAAATGTTTTCTCATGTTCACTTCTCCGATTCTCCTCTCTCCCCTCCTTTTTATTAATTTCATTTTTTCCTACTGGACAAATGGAGGAGGAAGGATAGGAAAGTGATGGGAACGTCTCTGTATTTTGTGTGGGGAAACCATGAAAAGGGTGAAAAATAATTTTCCCCTGAAAATTTTAGAGATAGCAACTATTATCTAAACAGGCTTGTTCTATCCCAACATATATCCCCTCCCAGCTTCATAACTGTAAACGCCCAGCTGAAATTCTGACAACATCTGGAAACAATCCAGTAGGCTCTGAATTGCATAACAATATGTATAAATGTGTTTCTGCTGTTCATGCCCACTTAATACATTCATACCACACATTTCCATTCCACATTCATCCTACACATACTCTCAGTTCACCCTCTGTCTCCACCCACACAGCATACCATATGCCTCAAGATTCAATTTACTGCATTCCTGTCCCCATTCATCCCACCCTTTCTGATACACTCCTTCTGTACACACACCTAATTCTGGGCCCCTGGGCCCCAGCAAGAGCATTCAAACTACATGTGAACACCTAGAGCATACCCACAGGATCTAAGGTTTATGGCCAAGCCCAGAGAAGTAGGGGGTTGCACATTCAATGAAATTCCCACTTCTGTCAGTAAATAAAGCACACTTTACAACTCTTTACTGCATTTTCTGGTTTCAGCCATTTTCCACATGAAATTGGCTCTCTGCAGTATCTGATTTCCCAGGTCTAATAACTGAACCCTATTTCTCTGTTCAGGAAAATTATCCCCTAACCAATGGGTCAACACAGGCTGGTTGTCTTCAGATCCCCAGCACCCACACGGTCCAATCGCCCAGCTTTGTCTCTGTGTCCCATCTCCCTGTACCACCCCAAAGGAGGACTTTGGTCACTACCAGTGAGGCCCATGTCAGAGAGGCAGACCTTCATCCTTGAGATGACTGCTGCCAGGAGAGCTCAACCCTGAATCCTTTTCATATTCCTATGCTCCCACATCCATCTGTCCCTCACCCCATCTTCCTCTAGACCCTATCTCCCTCAGAAACCTCATATACCTCAGCCACCTTCATCATCCCTGGATACCAATCTCTCAGGATTTTTCCCTCTTACCGTAGTCCTCTAGGAGAGGCCCCAGTGTCTTCACAGACCTCTTCTCCCCTGGCTGACTCCCATCTTCAGTCCCTTGCATAATGCAATGGGGGACTGGGACTCTTGCGCAGCTGGAGGGGCCAGTTATCCCTTTTCAGTTATCCTGAATAGCCAAAATGACCATTTAGTGAGTGGAAGATGGTCTTGGTATAGCGAGTATCTGAGAGGGGGGCACTCTTGGGAAAATCCAACTTCTTGTTTCTTGAAAGATCTAAGACCAGGAGCCTCCTCCCAGCCAGGGTAATCAGGTGAGGGTGGCCCTTAGGCCCACCTAAGAAAGGTCCTGGTGTGGGCAGGTTTCTGAGAGTGAGTGAATCAAGCAGATGGGTCCAAGCCCAGGCAAGGAAAAAGCTCCTGGAGATGCTGATGATGATACCACTGAGTAAGAGACAGGCCATGGAATGAGGCTGCGGAAAAACCTCATGCTGAAATGACGGTCTAAAGACCTGGGAGGCCAGGAGTAAGAACACAGGGGGCCCAGGCAACAAGAGCTGTGCATCCCTGACCCTAGAAGGTGAGCTGAATAATCTGAATAAGCTAGTGCCAAAGAGATGGGGAATGTTGTTTTAGAGATTCTAGGAGTCTGTTAATTATTTGTGGGACTTTGAGGGAAGATAAGGCTGTGCAAACAGGGGATTGCCAGAGCCCTGATGGGGGACTTCTGGCATGGCACCAGTCTGCAGCTGGAAAGTCCTCAGCTATATGACAAGGAAAGCCTCTGTCACCAGCAGACCTGAGCAATGTAAATGAGACTGACCCTGGGAGCAGCTTTTTACCTGCAGGTACCACTGGTTCCCCTGTCAGAGTAATGCATAACCAAATAGGAGGGTCTTGTGGTTCAGTCACTAAACAGGACTGACACTTAACAGATTTACTTCCCAGTTCAGTCACAGATTCCTAGGGTGACCTTGGGCAAGTCATGTCCTTTCTCTGGGCCTTCCCTTTTCAGTAACCATAAAAAAAAAAACCACCACCTTTTAAATCAGGGGTCTCAAACTCAAAGCACCACAAGGGCCACATGAAGATTAGTACATTAGCCCAAGGGCTGCACCACTGAAACCTTTTCATACACTGATATTGCAAATCTTGGTAACAATAGCGTCATTTCAGGCTGTGGGAAACAGCTTGAAGCGCTGCATGCAGCCCTTGGGCCATGTGTTTGAGACCCCTGTTTCAAATGGTCTCTGACAACATTTGTTGCTTAATAATCTGTCACACCTTGTATTTGGTCACATTGTGTTTATCATTTCCAGACCTGTGTAAGAATTCCATAGACCCTAAAACCTCGTTTTGAGTTATATTAATTTAAATAAAATCTATAGCCCCAAAGATGTTTCCATGACCGAGTCACTGTCAAACTTTAAATAAAGAGCCTCTCAACCTGTTCCATCACATGGAAAACACAACACTAAAAATTCTTTAAAAATTGTATTAAAGATAAAAAAGCAAGAGAAAAGGCTTAAGGATTTCAAATACTAAGTATCAAGTAAGGCTTTCATTTTAACAACTTACCTTGTTCCCTTTCCCTATAGTTAGAATGTTGAAAAAGAAAATAATCCTGGTTTGACAGTCTTCTGTAGCTAAGATTGTAATAACTGCCAACACACACACACACACACACACACACAGACAGAAAAAAACTGCTTTTTTTTTAAAGAGAAGACCTTAAAGGAATGCACTAAAGGGAGAAAACAAACAGTTCACATTGATAAGAATTCCTTTACAAAGAATTTTAATCCACTTGAATGTATCTGTAAAAGGTCTGATGCCAAGTTTAGAGAGTGCAGTGTCATGTGGTGGAAAAGAAGGGATGACTGGCCTGAGTTTTACAGGTTTCTCCTGTATTTTGAACACATGAAGAAACATATTATTGGGATTTGAAGAATCCGCACACTCACTTTCATTTTCCTAACAGAACACTAGACTTTGACATAAGTAAAATAATAATAATAATAATAATAATAATAATAATAATAATAATAATAATTATTATTATTATTATTATTATTATTAGAAATCAAAGTCATTTAGACTCCCCTCACCCTCAGCTACTTCTCTTCTGAGCACCTCCCAGCACAGCTACATTTCCACACAGAGGGAGACTCTGACAGATCAAGGTTTACTGGACTGGCAGATAGCCAACACCCCTAGTTTACTTGGGATGTTCCCACCTATTAAAGCATAATATAATTATAATTAATTAATAATGGGAATGTCAACACCCATGAGCACCTTCCCTCAAGGAAAATTCTAGCTCCTCATTACCTGAATTAGCCATAATTTTGACCCAGTAATTAATATGTAACACATAATGAACTCTCCTTATAAATTTTCTGAGATTTGTACATTCCTCTCTGTATCCAGACCTATGATCATCTGCAGATAAACTGATGTTTTCTACAGTAAAATTTTCATTGCCAGGCAGCCTTCAGTGAAAAAACAACAACAACAAGGAGTTGTGTGGCACTTTAACAGATTTATTTTTTGCATGAGCTTTCATGGGAGAAGATCCCACTTCCTCAGATGCTTCAAAGATGGGTGAACTTACAGAAAGGAATGAAACTAAATGCAAGGGGGTGTAAAACATAGGATCAGGTCATACAGCATTCTTGAAACTACAGTACCCACCTGAGGAAGTAAGAAAACAAATTGACAGAGCTAGACGGGTTCCCTGAAGTCATCTACTACAGGAGAGACCCAAGAAAGAAAACAACAGAACACCACTAGTCACCACATACAACCCCCAAATCAGACCTCTACAACAGTTCATTGAGAACCTACAGCCTATTCTAAAAAAGGATCCCCCTCTCTCTCAAGCAGTAGGAGACAGACCACTCCTTGCTTATAGGCAGCCCCCTAATCTTAAACAGATTCTCATCAGCAACTACAGATCTAACAACACAAACATTGAAGCAGGCACACACCCCTGCAACAAACCACGCTGCCAAGTCTGCCCACATATCTGCACAACAGATACCATCATAGGTCCTAATCAAGCCTTCTACTCCATCAAAGGCTCATTTACCTGCTCATCTACTAATGTGGTCTATGCCATCATGTGCAAGAAATGCCCCAACACCTTATATATTGGACAAACAGAGAGATCACTGCGTAAGAGGATGAATGAACACAGAGCTGATATCAGAAATCAAAGAACAAAGAAACCAGTTGCTGAGCACTTCCATCTTCCTAATCACTCAATGACGGATTTGTTAACGACTGTCATTAGAGATGTAGCTGGGACATCAAGACTTCAAAGAGAAACAGCTGAACTCAAATTAATATGCAAGCTAAATTCTGTGAAAGCAGGACTTAATCGAGACTATGGGTTCTTTTCCCATTACAATAGGTAATTTGACTTCAGGCTTCCCATGGTTTGAACCTATCAGCTGCTCTGATTTGCTGTTACTGTATTACCTGATCCTATGTTTTACACCCCCTTGCATTTAGTTCCATTGCTTTCTGTAAGTTCACCCATCTTCGAGGCATCTGAGGAAGTGGGATCTTCTCCCACGAAAGCTCATGCAAAAAATAAATCTGTTAGTCTTAAAGTGCCACACAACTCCTTGTTGTTTTTTTACTGGACTAGACTAACACGGCTATCCCTTTGGAAATTGACAAGCCTTCAGTGAGCATCTATCTGTGTTGTGTTATTTATCTGTTTTATATATATATGCCACCCTCCCTCACAGTGAGATATTCTTGCTCTGTGAACTGTGATGGTGAAATCATTGGGCGGTATGTAGAGTAAGCCTTGATGAGCTCTAAGTTTGCTAGACCCTTGCCCTTAAAAACTAGTGGGGCTCCTTACTAAACGAAAAACTAACTACTGTCAGGCTACAGGTGCCACCCCTCACTAATTTTGGTCAAAGCCCCCGTGAGCATAGAAAGCTCCAAGTCCATTGTAGAAGTCATAAAATGCTCTACAATTTTACAGCCTACAGGTGTAGCCCAGTCACTTCTCCTTCTTTCCTTTTTAAGTAGTTTAACTGAGACAAATCCTGAAAGAAAACTCTTAATATTACAGGTGTCATCAGTTCTTGCATGTCCAACTCATCAACACTTTGATTCAGCACTTTTCACACTTACTGTTAAGGCTGCTGGTTGCCACAGCAAGAAAACCAAATGGAAGACAAGTAGATTGACTTTTAATGTCTTTCTCCAAGCAAAAATTGAAAAATTCTTCAGCTTATAGTTACAAAAATCAAACAAATTCTACATTCTTGACAGGACTTTCAATATCATTGTTTTCTGTTTCCAACAATCTGACACCATTCTGTTGTGGGTTTTCAGGGGGGGTAGAAATTCAAGCCAACCCTCCCCCAACTCAATGGAAATCCTGTGGAGCTCATCCCCCATGAAAATTCAAACATGTACAAAGGATTTAGTGCCATGGACAGCATTCCTATGCCAAGGATTTTCACTTGTCAAAATGTTTCCACTTCCTTTCAGCTTTTTGTCTTTAGAGATTGCTACTGGCTTCTTTCTGGACCCTCTTTATACTGAATATTTGTGATATGTCCTTTTTCTCCATGGCAGCAAATTTCAAATATTCCCTCCTGCCTTATTTCATTCAATAGGAATAAAATGTAAACCCTAGGAGGACCCCAGGGTTTACTTCAGCCTTTTAACAAGTACTCATGATGTATCTCTGCCTTGTCTTCACAGGAAGTTTAACATGCTAGTTACCATGATGAAACCACCCATTTTTCATAGTGAAACCCAAAATTTTTAAGACAGTTGTCTAGAGGTTGACTGTCACTCAAATATTGACCCTACCTCCTGCCCTATGAGGTCCCACCTACTGGCCACAATAAGCTCCATTCTCTGAGGTCGTACAAGTGACATGTGACTGAAAGAAACTTATGGCATATGACTCCTCTAAGAATTCCCCTCACTGCCCTCCACCAGTGGGATTGGGTTTTGGGTCTATCATTACAGTCAGAATGACTTTTATGCTGGGCCACTTTATTGAACAGTACTATTGTATTTTCCTTATAACTTATATTCACTGTGTTCAGTACTTTCTGAGCATCTCCTGGATCAGAATTCTGTGTTGTTTCTGGGGGTCTGTCAGTCATGCTCACTGCCTATTCTGGTGGAAACATATTTATTTTCCTTTTTTCTACATTATTCTTCCCAAATACACTAGATGACTTTGAAGTATGGTAGTGTAAAGTTTTATCTTTTACATATTTCTTTAAATTAATACTTTCCAAGGTGACTGCTACTAAATCATCACCAAACCTATCTTTGCTGCAGGAGTGATCTACTAAGCTATGTTGAAAGGGACAGGTTTCTCTTCACACAACAAGAAACGTTTTTGGAAGGCATCTTTGATTATTAAAAAGGGGCTGTCAATAGATCAACTCTTTTTATATGTGACTGTTGCTCTTTTCAAACTATAAATGAATGGCTAATATGAATGGGAAAGCCTGTTTCTTAATTTGCAAACGATTGGTATAGAACAATGGTTCCAAACCTGTGGTCTGAGGGTACTGCACATGGCCCATGGTTGGGGGAGGCTAACATAACAATAATATAATCCAATATATTTCTTGTGTATCACATTCAATGTTACAGTATTATTCACAATGGCTATGTCTACACTGCAAAAGTTAGTTCGAATTAACAAAGTTGAACTAATAAGTTCAACCTTAATTTGAACTACACCTGATATTAGTATGTCAAATTAACAAAGTGCACTAGTTTGACTTAACATTTAAACTAACTGCCCTAAATCAAACTGATTCAGATTGAATTAAGGCTTAAGCCTGGTCTACATGGCCCTTAGTTCGAATTAAGAATTGAACTAAGCGCTCAGTTTGAACTAAGTGCAGGTGTTACTAATTCAAACTAAGCTGTCATTAGTTTGAATTAAATAATTCCTTAATTCGAATTGTCAAAAAAAAATCACAACAGTTAAACCCAACTTGAGCACAGTATCACAGCTAACAGTTTATTACAGATAAGTAAAAGTAAAACACCAGGGGGGAGAGCAGTAGGTGCTGGTCTCCGTCCCTGTGATGTATTCCAGGAACTTTTATAGCTTGTCAGGAACTTTAACGTATATGCATATACATAAGGTAACAGTAATAAGATCTAACATTTTTTTATTGGTACAGGCTAGCATTATTCCATAAAAGGGACCCAGATCCAGGGGGAAGAGAATCTTATATAACATTGCTGATAATGTCAGGATTGAGGCAGCTCAGACTGGTATGATAAGACAGCATAGCATGTTTCAAGGATGTTTGGGGTTTGGAGTGGGGTGGGGGGGGTACAGTGAGGCACCAGTTAGAAATTCCTTAGGTCTGCATTTTCTCACAGCATTTTTTTACACCCCCCCCCTTGAGACTTTTCCAAAAGTCTCATTAATTACTTATTTTTTAAAAATCTATTATTGCTTGAATTTCATTATTTTAATTTTGATGTTTTTAATAATTCCTGCATACAAAGTATACACTTCTTTATGGTGCTGTGGACTTAAACTTTTTTGAACAGTCTTGGTTACACAGCTTAAGCAGTACCTAATGAGTAGCCACAACATAACCACAAAGTCAGGGCTACTATTATGATTAAAACCCTGTAAAATATTTTTGATCCTAAAGCTCTGAACCAGGTTCATAAGGCCCATGGTTTTTCTTGGTGCAAGATACTAGCTGCCTTTTAAATCTTGCTTAAAGCCAAAAATATTTAATCATCATTATCTGGGATGCAAGTGCAACATTCTTTGCCACAAGTTCCACCTTTAGAAGCCACGATAAATCTAAAACCATTCGGTTTTTGACAAATCTGTTTTACTTTCTAATTAATGACACTTAAGGCCATGATTGTTTCATTTGCTACTTCCTCAAGGATCTGAGCAACACACCTAATGATCTGAATGGCTCTACTGACACCACGGAGGGAAAAGGCAATTCCAAAAAATCTGTGTGTTTTAGTGATTTCTCATTTAAAGGATGTTGGGAACAAGGAACTCAGAGATTTGAGAATATGTTGAATGGTGGGCTTCAGATAAGCAGGATAACAAACACCATTTCAATTAGCTGGCCAGTGTTTACATGCCTTATTTTTACAGACCCGATATTGGCCTACAAGGGCAGTAACACCATGCTAGCAGCAAACAATATGACTTGCCATGGCAGAATACCAACCTTTTAGCCACCAAGAGGGTCATGATTTACAATCATTATAAATTACTTGAGACAATTAAGGAAGTGTCCAAGTGACGGCTGTCCTGTTTTATTACAGATGTGATATACCCTTGCTGAGGGCATGGAGTACTCAGGACTCTCATGTATTTTGACACATTCCTTTTTCTTTTTTTCTTTTTTCTTTGTTTCTTTAATTTTCTTACAGGGGTTCCACCAGACCGTATTATTTGCTGTGACTGAAACCAGTATTATAGGGATTCCCCCTTGGACAGGAATGGGGAGAAGGGAGCACACCCAGCAGTTTGTTACATTAAAATCTTATTAATTGAAGCTTACATTGAGGATTATAAAATACCAGGAACTATACTGCAAAACACTATAGTCAAATTGAAGTAAGCACCTTAAAAAATTTTAGAAGCCAGAAATATGCACAAATATAAATTACAGGTAACGATGACAACATTTTGATTCCATGGAGCCTTACAGACTTGCTGGGACCTTATTAGAAAGTATCTAGGTTATTTTTTTTTTTCTTTGCAGATTGTAAGAATGTGGTAGTGGCAAATCCTTTTCACTCTGGCTTGGCAAACTCTTTAACAACAGAGGAGAGGTTACTAGCACATGCACCCTGTGTTTTTAAACTTTTTTTTCTGAAGTTGTAGAGTTCCTGCAGTATGAAGCATGGATCTAGGTAGGCAGTCCCTGGCACTTGACTACTGTATTGGTGATTAACAAAACCTGGAACGGACCTTTCCACCATGGCTCCAGTGCAGGCTTGTGCCACTGAGTTGGAGGGTATGGCATACTTCCACTGGTACTTGAGATTAAGTATCCTTTACCCTTAAAACATTTATTTTCTTTCACCTTTGTCACTGATTGGGGATGATAAGGACAGTGCAAATGCTGAAGAATGCACAGGGCTTTGCAAATGACCTTTATAATTCTGTTAAGAGTTACTGGAATACCAAACCTTGGAATGAATTCTTTTAGAAGCTTTTGCTGACAGTAACAAGGACCAGCTTAACACAAGGACAGACTTTTATCAGTCCTTAAAAGGTACATATAACTAATACAAATTTATAAAAAAAAAAAAAACCCACACACTTTGGCATTTGTATGAAATCAATCTGAAAATTTACAAAAGGTTCCCTTTTTGTCTTCCCAGTTTGCCAATATTATGGGCTTGGCAAATTGGACAGGCATAACAATACTGATCCTGTAAAACGGGTTACTTTTAAGTAGTTACTTTTAAGTACTTTGTGTGGTAAACAGACAACGTATCCAGTCACAAGCTTGCCTTGCAAATTTCTTTTGACAAGACCCATCTTTATATAAAACAAAGTTAGGATTTTATAAAGGACCATCTTTAAAATCTACTCAAGGCATTGTTAACTGAGTGGTGACAAACAAGCAACGATGAGGTTCCTCATCCAGGATAATTGGGAGTAAAGAAGTGGGATTTAAAACAGAACAGCAAGTAAAAACAATATTGTTCACAGACAACAAAAAAATTCATATTTGATTAATCTAGCCTGAGAAAAATGCTGTATTTAGTTTATAAACAGACAACTGCAACAGTGTGGGAAAGCAACCTTTAGTAGATTTTCCAATATAAAATTTTTAATGGCTTTAACTATTAATGCAATTGTTGCCACAAATCTTAAGCAAGGAGAAAAAGCAGCAGCTATAGAATTTAAGGCAGTCCTATGATATGCCAAAGGTTGATGTTTATCCCTGTATTTCTGATTAAAAACACCCAAAGCATTTTTTATATGCATAATAACTGCAGTTTTTTTCTGGAGGTTTTATGACACGTAAAGTAGAGTAGCTTGCTTCTGTATCAATTAAAATGTAGTTGGGGTACCATCAACAAAACATGACGCAAAGGTCATCTTTGGATAACAGATAAAGGAAGTGCATTAATAAAGTCACCTTTCCTCAGGCTGTCCTCATAAGAAGGAAATTAAGGATTAAAGGGTTGGGGCATGGGCAGTGGATGCATTGTTGAAAAGTCAGGTGTCCCTTCCTGCTGGCTAGGTTGGTAAGGACACTTTACCTTTCAGTGGCCTAATTGTCCACAATAGTGATGTGAAATTTTTCATAATGCTGGAATCTTCTGCTCCCCATACCACATCCCCCTAACAACCGGGGAGCCCTTGGATGTCTGCAGATGACCCTGAGAAAGTTTCCAAGCCACCTATATCATTTGAGGAGAAGGTGTGGTGATCAAGCCTGCTTTTTCTTCACACACTCAGGCTCAAGACTAAGACAGCTTACAGAAACAGATAAAAAAAAGTACATCACAGCCAAGGCTTGCAAACAGCAAAGCATCTTATATCAGGCCCCAGCCAGTTCCCACAGGAGACTGACTCCAGCTAGTGCTTTGGGCATAGAGCCCAGCATTAGTTCACAGTCGGGTCACTCACAGGAGTGGTTTAAATGCCATGCTACCTTTCCATCACAAAATCTTCCACTTTAACCCTACATTATACCCCTGGTGCTTACAGTTTGCCTGATGAGCAAAAATGACCCGATTAGCAAAGCATCCCTACAATTAAACAAATGGCTGCAGGACATTCAGCAGGGTGGCTTATGCCATTTAGTGTTTACACCAGCCACCCCCCTTGGAGGCTGAGAAAACCATCCCTGGGACCCTGGGGGAGCCAGAGGGTGGCAACAGTCAGCTCTGCAGAATCTAGCTAACCCAACATCTGCAGCTTATATTGTAGTATTTCAATATTATATGATTTAAACTAGCTAAATTGTAGCTACCACAGCAATGTGCTACAGGCTCTGTTGTCCCAACCTGTATGGTTCAGATCCCACCACATCTGACATTGTCTTTTCCAATCTTGGACCAAGGCCCCCAAAGAAAGGGAAGCTGGTCAATCTACAACTTAATTCCTTTTACATGAAGGCCTACTTAGTGCCTTAACATTACCAAAATGCCAAAGGTCTGTTCCCATTCCTATTTCACCCCCAGGATCGTGTCCATTACTTAATGCTTTTTCTGTTACCCTGGGGTGAGGGGAACAACATATGCTTTTCACTACTCTCACAAATCACTTGTTTAAAACCAATAGCTTACTTTACAAAACCCAACCAAAATTACACAAATATCAATATTCACATTAATTACATCAATTTGCAGTCCCATAATAACTAATTTGCATGATCTGTACCTGTTGAGGGGCCACTCCAGGTAGTCTCTTGGCTTCATTTGAAATTAGGGGTCGAATGTCCTTTGCAGGATGATCTCCTGGCTCAGCTTCTTCCTTCTTCCACCCCCCCATCATTATTGCTGGGATTCTACACATACTCATTGCACATTTCAGGGTCCCTGTCTGATGCTATCAGGACCCGAACCTTCACTTGCAACAGGTTGGGGTGGTGGTTCTGTGGAGGGCAGCAAGGGTGGATTGTTACCACCACCCCCTCTTTGTTGTGGGCTCTCTGCTGCTCAGCTTCCAGGGGCATAGCCAGCAAGGAGTTTCTTTTCAAAAGAGCTCTGATAACAGCCTGTTTCAGCTCTTCAACCTCAGTTGTTAACCCTTTCACCACAACATTACTGTTACAGATCTCGGGGTAGCAATTTCCACACAACTTTGCCAATAAAATGGGAACCCGGGCTTAATGCTTAAGTTGGGGATACAATGGCACTTGAGGTGTGCTGGGCTTATTTGATGAGAGCAGCTTCTCAAAGAATCCATCCTGAAACACTTGGAGGAAAATAGAATAATCAGGAACAGTCAGCATGGATTCACCAAGGGCAAATCGTGCCTGACCAACCTCATCGCCTTCTATGATAAGATGACTGGATTTGTGGATGCGGGAAGAGCCGTTGATGTGATATACCTCGACTTTAGCAAGGCTTTTGATACAGTTTCCAACAGCATTCTCATTGGCAAATTAAGGAAGTATGGGTTAGATGCGTGGACTGTAAGGTGGATAGAAAACTGGCTAGATCAACAGTTTCAGCATGTAGGAATCAATGGCTCCATGTCAAGTTGTCAAGCAGTAACGAGTGGCGTGCCCCAGGGGTCGGTCCTGGGGCCAGTTCTGTTCAATGTTTTCATTAATGATCTGGATGATGGGATAGATTGCACACTTAGTAAGTTTGCTGATGATACCAAACTGGGGGGAACAGTAGACACCCTGGAGGGCAGGGACAGGATTCAGGGAGACCTAGACAAATTGGAGCAGTAGGCCAAGAGGAATCTCATGAGGTTCAACAAGGACAAGTGTAAGATCCTACACTTGGGACGAAAAAACCCCATGTACTGCTACAGGCTGGGGAGTGATCAGCTAAATAGCAGCACTGGAGAAAAGGACCTGGGAGTCATGGTGGATGGGAAGCTGGATATGAGTCAGCAGTGTGCTCTTGCTGCCAGAAAGGCCAATGGCATACTGGGCTGCATCAGAAGAAGTGTTGCCAGCAGATCGAGGGATGTGATCATTCCCCTCTATTCTGCACTAGTGAGGCCACATCTGGAATACTGTGTCCAGTTTTGGGCTCCCCACTACAAAAAAGACACGGACAAATTAGAGAGAGTCCAGAGGAGGGCAACCAAAATGATCAAAGGGCTGGAGCACAAGCCCTGTGAAGAAAGACTGAAGGAACTAGGCTTATTTAGCCTGCAGAAGAGAAGATTGAGGGGGGATTTGATAGCAACCTTTAACTACTTGAAGGGTTGCTCCAAGGAGGATGGAGCTTGACTGTTCTTGGTAGTAACAGAGGGCAGAACGAGAAGCAATGGTTTCAAGTTACAGCTGGGGCGGTCCAGGCTGGATATTAGGAAAAACTTCCTTACTAGGCGAGTGGTGAAGCATTGGAATAAGTTGCCTAGGGAGGTGGTGGAATCTCCATCTCTGGAGGTGTTCAAGGCCCAGCTGGACAAAACTCTGAGTGGGATGATCTAATGGGAGTGGTCCTGCTTTTTTTGGCAGGGGGTTGGACTAGATGACCTCGTGGGGTCCCTTCCAACCCTATGATTCTATGATTGGCAAGTAGTATTTTGGGATTTTAACTCTTTTAAACTGAGTTTTCAGCTTGTCCTAGGAGTCCTTTAGACTCCTGACAACTGATTTCTGGTGCCTTTTAGACATTTTTAATAAAAATTAAAATACATATTTCACTGTTTTGTGGGGTCCTGCCATTGCTTTTGAGGAATCTTAGACCCCAAAGAACCACAGTATCAGAAGGGTCTGCAAAGGGTCATCTCTGACCCCCTACAAAGTTGCCGGATTTGTTGTGTGGAAACAGTCCAAGACAGATGGCTTTTCATACACTTCTTGGAAAAACCTGCTAAAGGAGATTCCTTCATAACTTCCCTAGGCAGTTTGTTCCATTGTCCTAAAGTTCATACAAATAAGAAGTTGTCCTCGGATCTAATTTAATATTTTATACTGTACTTTGATCCACTGTGTCTTGTCCTGCCTTTAGTGGCAAAAAAGAATATTTTTCTCCATCTTTTTCATAACAGCCTTACAAGTATTTGATGACCACCAGCATGTACCTCCTTAACTCCTTCTTTTCTAAATTACAAATATTTAGTTCCTTCAGCTTTTGCTCACATCACTCGTATTCCATTGTTTCAAACATCTTTGCCACTCACCTCTAGATTCTTTCCAGTTTCTCTTCATCCTTTCTATAAGGCAGTAACAAATGGGAAAGCATACTCCATCTGGGGCCTAACCAGCACGAAGTAGAATAATACTTTCACTTCCTGTGATTTGCATGACAAATCCTATGTTAATCCAATCCAAAATTGCACATAGTTTTTTTGCAACAATATTGTATTCTTCATTCATTTAGAGCAGGGGCCTGAAACTCAAATCACCACAAGGGCCACATGAGGATTAGTACATTAGCTTAAGGGCCACACCACTGAAACCTTGTCATACAGAAATATTGTAAATATTGGTAACAATAGTGTTGTTGCGGGTCACAGGAAAAAGCTTTAGGGGTTGCATGTGGCCCACGGGCTGCTTGTTTGAGACCCCTGATGTAGAGGTTGTGATCCCCTATATCTCCCACATCCTTCTCAGCAGTGCTGCTGACAAAGCAGTTATCCCCTATTCTGTATTCATGCCTTTGATTTCTCTTCCCTTACATTTGTCTTTGTTGAATTTCACATTCCTCTATACCTGTTCTGATTGGTTCATATTTTGTTTAAAATGTACTCCAGTTGGTAGAAGGCAGAAAGAAGTCTTAGAGTGGTCACATGACACTGTAGCACATGGGTCAAGCCACCCCAGAAATGATTGGTCAAACTCTATCTTAGGTTGATGCTATGTGTCTGAATCACATTCAGAAAGGGCTGTAAGAAGAGTTTTACAAGTGGTCAAATGCCACCTCTCACTTCAAGTTACGTATCAATCACCACGCTGGAATTTTTCCTATGTTGTCAAACTCCCGCTTGGTTCAGACCCCCCAGGAGGCACAGAATCCAGGTTTCCGATGTCTGAGCCTTTATGCTAGCCACAAGGCTATTCTGCCGTCCCTATTCATATATTAACACCTTTTCTAGCATGTTGTCTTCTCCCAATGTCGAAAAGTCCCTTCAGGGCTGGTCCTTGCACAGGTGATAGTAAGGGCTGCAAGGGAAAGCCGGGAGCAGGGCAGAAGCATAGGTCACTGAGAAAATGATCTGGTTTGTGGAGAAAAGTTGGCTGTAACAATATTATTATGCTTCTCAGAAATGGCAAAGCAGTGGTGAGGTCCAAAGTTTCTCCATCTCAGTGGGAAGACCTCATATGGCTGCCTCAAGTACATCCAGACTTCCAAAAGTGGTCAGGTTTCTATAAGCCTGGATTTTTTGGGATTTCTGCTGTTGTTCTGATTCTTCTATGGGAGCCTACACTTGGCTATATCTGGAAGCTGAAGAATAGGACCTCATGGTGAGGAGGCTTGGGATGTGAGGGGAGCAGAGAGAGGGGCAACCTGCCATGGAGTTCTCATGTGGGCATTAAATACTATGCAGCAAAGCTCTGTGTGAGCACAGCTCTTCTGAATACAACACCAGCCAAATGGATTTTCAAAATGAGGAAGGAAGAGCTAAACATTTATTGCTGCAGGTTCACTGAAACATTTAAATGTGTGTGCACAGGTCCAGGAACACTCTCAATGAATTTAAGATATGATGGTGGCATTCCATTTTGATAATATTTAATTTTAAAAGAAAAGAAGAATTGAATTTCTATGGGCAAGCAATAGCAAGAAACCCACTGTTCACAAATCAAAACACTCACACACTCATTTGCTATGCACCATGACAACCGTTTGTTTTTATTAAAAGGAGACCAACAAGCTATTATGGGGGATATGGGGGCTCTCTTGTGGATATTTTCCAACTCAAGTGTTTCTTTGCAGCTGAAACAAAGAGGATCCAATCATTGCAGAAGTAAGTTATCGTCTGCCAAATTCTGTGAGATGCAGCATTGACGATCACTTCAGAAATGGATTGCCACTGGGCTGGAAAAAAAGGAGAAACACTCATATTGTATGTTTATATCCATTAAAACAAAGAAAATATGGCATTGCATTTCAAATCAAAAGCAGTAATCTTCCCCAGTCAAAGGACACTACTCAGGCCTTATCTTTGCTAAGGGCAGCAAATTTACCTCTGCCAGTTCAAATTTCATGAACTTCTTTGACCTACTCAGTCAATCAAGAGCTTTGATCCCTGAACATCACCCAGACAACTGGGTAGTGCTCAGCTGAATGGAGACCTCCTCTCTTTGACTCAGTTTAGTGGACTTGTGGGAATAGGGAAGGTAAATGCAGATACACAAGTTATTTTAGGGAACTTGTTTCTCTCTCTTCGAGTGCTGCCAAAATTCTGTGGCTTATGTGGTGAAGAGCAGGCCACAAGGTGAGTTTCAATGGTCTGACATTTTTGAGTGGAAAGATTTGAAAACAATTTTCTATGATGGAAAATCATGATTATATCCAGACTGTGAAAGTGGAGCATAAATTAGTGCCTGTTTGCTTAGGTGGAGGTGATTTAGTTCCCAGCTGACCCAGAGCCCCCTTCCCCCCCCCCCATCTGGGCAAAGAAGAGTCAGTAAGAAAAACAAAATTCTCTGAGATAGAGATGCTCCCTCTTGGGCTGATGGCTCTTTTCATGTAGGACCCCCAGATTCTCTTCTGCTCTGCTCTTCTCTGAGCAACTCCCAGTTTGCTTTTGCACGATTCATTTTTAAAACAATTTCTATTTCTCAAGATCAGTCTGTCTGTTCCTCCCTGCTCTTTTGCTTGCCTGAGAGACTAACAGCTGCTCCAACCAATCCCACTAGTCTGAGGTTGCCAGGGCTTTCAAATCAAGAAGGGTACCCAGAATGGAAACATTTCCAGAAACAGACAGATATATGAGAGGAAGGGGATTTAGTGGAACAAAATTGGCAGCTGTTCTTATGTTGGATGCTACCCTGTAAATTCTAGGGTTGAATCTGCCCTCAGGTATTGAAAACAGGCTTCTTCTGGCAGTGACTGGGAAGCTGATGAATAAAAGTCGTGAAAAGTTTAAATATGTAAGCATGATTTAGAAGTCAGCTTGTGGTTAGTTATTGAAGATTTTCTTTCACAGATTGGCTCACATTATATACTGAAATATGACAGGCCTCACCCCAATACACATGTGCAGTGTCTCCTTCCTCCGTCCCTTAGCTCAATGGGTGTACACATTCTTTCTGATGAACTAAGCATTGAATTACAAGGAGCAGCTATTTGAGACTCCTAGGCTATGTCTACACTGGGGTGCTCTTTTAAGTCAACTTAACAAGGTTGACAAGCTGACTTAAAATCAACCTTATTAAGTCAACTTAAGGTTATGTCTACACTGGAGACAGTGTAGACATACCTCAGGAGTGCAACTGCGCCCAGGCCCTGCCACTTCTTCCACCCTGGCACCTGATCTGGCTCTGGGGGCCCAATCCAGCTCTTGCTGCTGCCGGCAAGTGGCTCAGTGCCCAATCTAGCCCCAAGCTGCTTCCTGCAAACGTCAGGCAGCTCAGAGCCGGCTCAGGGTCCGAGCCACTTGCTGGCAGCAGCAGTAGCTGGCTCCAAGCCACCTACCACTTGTGGCAAGTGGCTTGGGGCTGGATCAGGTTCCAAGCCACTTGCCAGTGGTGGCAAGCGATGGCTGTTAGCCACCTGCAGCTTGTGGCAAGTGCTTGGGCCCAGTTTGGGCTCCCAGGGCCAGCTTGGGCCCTGAGGTGGGGTAGGGGGTGAGGCTCCTGCCTCTGCATAGGTCAATTTAATTTAGACATAGAGTTCCTTAGGTCGACTTAAGGGAGTTTAAGTTGACCTAAGGCTCCAATGTTGACATACCCCTAGAAGCTGCACAAAGCTACAAATGATGCACATCTCCCATGTGCTCTCCTGGAGACTTTACTTTTCTCCTTCCCTTCTATCTTCCACAGTCTAAGATAAAAGCAGCAATGTTGCTGTAGGGTGAATCTGGCCACTGTCCCTGTTCCCATGATGCTGTGTTGGTGATACAGACACGCATTAAAATATGCTGTGACAGAGTAACTGTTTGGTAGGTTTTCTTACCATAACACACGATTTTGCCTCTTTTGTACCTCCACTCCCTGTTTGAGTCTAAAGAACGGCTTTGATTTGCTGTACCAATATGACCTGATCCTGTGACTTATACTCCCTTTCATTTATTTTTCCCCATTCTGTAAGTTCCCATTCTCAAGTAAGTGTCAAAATGGGATTTTCTCCCACAAAAACTCATGCAATAAATAAATTTGTTAGTCTTTAAAAGTGCCATAAGACTTCTTGTTTGTTTTGTAATAAAGGAGTAAAACATGGCTCAGATCATAGTCCCTCAATTATCTTCCTTGAAAGTACTGTCCTGGAGTGGTGGTTGGTGTTTTCAAGTCTCAGAGGGGCAATCTCTGTAGCACTGGGCTCTGTGGAGGTTCTGCGTCACTCCAGGCAGAGCATTGGCCATAGGTAGCCTGAATAAAGAAGCGGTAAGGTTATTGTGTGATGTGAAACCTGGATAGCTGAGAATGATGGCAATACAGAGTTCTCCTTTCCACCATGTTACAAATAGTGTAAAGGTCATTAACATAGAACTATAGAGATAAGAGACATAAGTTTCTGGTTATACAGTAATGTCGGCCTTGTGGACCCTGAACTTACCGGCCACGTACAGCAAGGGATCCCGAAACCACAGGTTCCAGTTGCTCTAAAAGGGGGGAGACATAGAGCAAAGCAGATGCCACCATCCTCAATGCATTTTAAAAGGCCTTGGATAGGACTTGTTTGGCTTTGTGTGTATCCTGCACAAAGAACAAGAGTTTGAAGTGTCATTTACAGAAGAGGGTGGTCAAGAATTGTGAATTCAGGATGACTGGCATTTCCTGTTAATGGAATTTATTATTCATTGAAACAAGGCCACATTTGCCCACTTATCCTCATGTGACCCTTTTGCTAGACCGTTGATAATATGTAAGTGTCTGTAGTTCTACATTTGTTCACTGGCTGCCCCTAAGAAATGAAGAAGCAAGTTAATTAAACAGATGTGCTGTGTCCTCAGCTGAAAATTTCAAAATCATTGCACTGAGCATGATTGTCTTTCACAGTCTCACGCCTGTACAGGATGAAAAGCATGTAGCTGCCTCCATCACAAATGTCTCATAATGGTCCTGCAATGGTTCTCAGTTTTTCTGGTCCCTAACAGTGTTGTGCCAGGCAGCATCATTAATGCTGATTGGCTGAGCAGGTTTGAACTTGCTCGGTACTATTGGCTGGCTGGACCTTTCAGAAATAAAAAAAGTTTGAACAAGCTCCTTTTAGTCAGAATGCCAGTTTATATGTAAGAATCCAAAAATAAATAAAATAAAAAGACTTGTGCGGACTCAGCACTGTGGAATACTTTCTCAATGTCTAATTGCATGGTTAGATATGCTAGACAGCCAGGTCCTTTTGAGAATGTAGCCCAAATGTCCTTTAGGATATTCAACTAGATTTTAACTGTGCTTTCTTTAAAGTATCCTCTAGTCACAGACATCAGCTGAAGAACTTAGCAATATTGTTTCATTGTCTCTATTGTCTGATTTTTGACTTGTAAGTTCTTTGGAGAAGGGAGCATGTCCTTGCTGTATAATGGACTGGATCTGAAATGATCGGGTCCCAATCCACAGCTGGGATTCTGAGGTGCATCTATTTTATTGTTATACATCATTATTAAAAATAGTAATTACTATTTTTATTATGAAGTAACCATTTCTGTACAAATAATTCCAACACCACACAATGGCATTTCACTAATGAAGTGAAATACACAAATATGTTTTCTTTCAAAGAGTATGGCTAAGACATCTCAAAATATCTGCCACATCAAATACCTGAGTTTCACTCCTACACTCTCTATTCTCTTACTGCAACATAATGCACTTTATAATACAGCATGTAAAAGCCTTAAATAATTCACTCTTTTCAGCAAACTATGTGAAATTATTTATCTCCTGGTTCCCAGCCCACTTCACAATCCCATAGACCAAAAGACATTTTCATTAGGTTAGGGCAGAGGAAAAGGACACCTCTTGTATTTATTCAGGAAAGATGCTCCATACTGATAGATTAACAGTATGGTCAGAGCCAATTGACTCACAGGGACCAGACCCAAAAGGAACTGTCTTCACAGCATCTGACAAAGTGGGATTTTCTCCCATGAAAGCTCATGCAATAAATACATTTGTTTGTCTTTAAGTGCCACAGGACTCCTTGTTTGTTTTCAAAGGAACCATTTGTGATCATGCACTTGTGCTCCTGTAAAACATTGGCCATAGAACTTCCCCACAATATTTTTTGGGAGGAAACCTTTTAGGGAAAAAAAAAAAAAAAATCTCATCTTGACTTAAAAATTGTGAATGATGGAGAATCCACCACAATTTTCATAAAGTAATTACTTTCATTGTTCAAAATTTACACCGCCTTTCCAGTCTGAAATTGTCTACCTTCAACTTCCAGTCATGGGATCACATCACACTTCTATTTACTAGGCACAGAAGCCCATTAACAAGTGTTTGTTTCTCACACAAATACTTATAAATTGTGATCTGATCACCTATTAATCTTCTTTTTTGAAGTGAAAATAATTGCACTTTTTAAATCTATCCCTGTGAGGCATGTTTTCTGATCCTTTGTTTTTTCTCTGAACCCTCCCCAAATGATTAACATACTTCTTGATTTGCAGATGCCCAAACTGGACACAGTATCCCAAAAGTGTTCATAGCTGGAGGTGCCCAACACTGAGGTAAATATGCTCTCTGCTGCTTCTTCAGACTCCCTTTTTTGTGTATACAATGAGTTCATTAAACCTTTTAATGACGGTTCCACAAGAAAATCATTTTCAGCTGATTATGCACTCAAAACACTAAAATCTTTTTTTCCCAGAGTTACCATTTACAAAGAAAGAGTCCCTCATACCACAGGCATACCCAGTCTTCTTTGTTCCCTGATCCATACATGTATATTTTGTATACTTATGTCCTGTTTACAGAGAGATTCAAATTGATTTGTGTCAGTGACTTACGCTTTTATATTTGTCACCTGCAGACATTCTGGGATATGATTATATATTTTCTTTCATATGCTTGAGAAAATTGTTGACTAGAGGAGCGGCAAGAGCCAATCCATGTTGGACTCCACTAGAGAGAAATTTGGCTCCAGTTCAGCCAAATCTGAATGCATCCTAATGAGCACATTCAAGGCACCTTTCCAACCCTAAAAGTATTCTCCAACCAAATATCAGATATCTACTGCATCTCATGTAAACACTACAGCTCTTTAGAAAAAAATGGGAAAATGATATGATAGAGCGAGTTTCAGGAATCTTTAGTACAGACTCACATCTGGCTGTTTATATTTTCCATTCATTTCATTAAGATCTTACCTGGAAAGCTGTGCAGAACCAAGAAAAGGACAGCAAAAAGAAGATAAAGAGTTTTCATGATTGAAGTTTGCCTGGGAACTCAAGGGCTCTGGAGAGAAATGACTCAAAGACAGAGTGGAAATAGTCTCTATTTATTGGCTCCTGGGGGTTGTGAAATGCTGCTCTGTTGTAATTTTGTTTTCAAGCAGGTCATATTTATTAAGATTATGCTGCAATCTGTTAATAAGAATGATTATTATTTATATACCAGGAACATTACAGAAGAATTTCAATGAAACGCAGTTTACGGGTCCCTGCCCTGATGAAGTTATAATAGAAATATTTATATCTTGAAAATGTTTGATAACTAGTTGAAAGCTTATTGAAGGTATTAAAAAACCTCTCATTAAATTTAAATGTGTGTGATTGTGCAGAGGATCATTCTAGAAAAGAGCTACACCAGGGAAACTTTGGCTATAGGATGTTTGCAGTTGTTTCTCTGTTCTTTAGAATATTTATCAGTAGTATTTTGGTTGTATTTAGGGAAATTTCCTAATCTCATGCATTAAAAGACAATACACAGATGTTAACATTATTTTGAACTTATAAATATAATGAATAATATTCCCATGAGTAATATTCTGTGTATCAGAAATATGTGGGTCTGTTTTTTTCTGTACCTCTGAACTGAGTAATTTTACACGTAACAGTATGAGTACACTGAGTTTTCCTCTTCTGTTCCCTTCACAACAGACATCACCTTAATTATCAATGTCTCGATAGAGACATAACACCTTGATTCATGAAATGTGGAAGTCAATCACATCCAAAGGTGCTAAGCACTTCTACGAATTTCTGTATTTTGACAGGAAGGAGAGAGAACAAGTGATTGGGGTTAAACTGTGAACAGAAAAATTTGAGAAAATTGCCAAGTATTATATGGAGACATTCGACACCTCAGTGTTCCCAGTGGGATTCATTTTAACCAGGGTGCAGAGACCACAAAAAACTCCACACTCCAGATATATTCATACCCCCTTTTTTTTGCCCTCTCGTTTCCAATCAGCTCCTTTATCTTCATTTCTATTGATTTCAAAAAAGCAAATAGGAACAGTTTTAGGGAGCGTACCAAGAATGAAAATTCTTACAGGTGGGGACATCAATGGAGAACTGAAGATCTGTTACATGGCTATCCCTTTCATCCCCCAGTCAGTGCCCTCTGTTTCAACTCTCCCACAGTGAATGGAAGCTATCCATATCCTTGCATGCCAGAATCACAGAATCATAAAAACTGGAAGGGATCATGAGAGTTCATCAAGTTCAGCCCCCTGCACTCATGGCAGGACCAAGTAACCTCTTAAAGCATTCCCGACAGGTGCTTGCCTAACCTCCTCTTAAAAATTTCCAGTGATGGAGCTTCCACAGACTGCCTAGGCAACTGATTCCAGTGGTTAATCAACCTGGCTGCATTTACACTGGCAAATTAGTTCAAATTAAGGAGCCTTAATCTGACCTAATTTAGTCCACATCCACCATAGACTTTCACCAGTTTGAATTAAGGAATTCCTTAATTCGAACTAATGAAAGCTTAGTTTGAATTAGTAACACCTGCATTTAGTTCAAACCATGTGCTTAGTTCAATTCTTCATTAGAACTAAGGGCAGTGTAGACCAGGATTAAGCCTTAATTCAAACTAAATAAATTTGAAGTGTCTGGCTTGTTCATCTGAATAGTGTTAATTATTCTGTGCTCTTCACAGCCAATATTATAAGGCCAGAACACATGCTCCACTGAGAGCTTATTCAAACTGAAACTGGAAATCAAATCTGAGTATGGCAAACCCTTGTTTCAGTGCCTTTGTAACACTGTTTCTTTGAAAGAATTAATTACATTGATGTGTTTGACTTTTTGTGCATATCACATGAACAGGGAGTGAGACGGTGCAGAAATGACAATATATCAGTTGAGGTCTGCAGTTCGGGGTGCCATTCCTCTACATATACCACATTGAAGACATTTTCATCATCTGGACTCAAGGAAAATCGGATCTGGAGGAATTCCACCAAGATTTCAACAATTTCCACCCATTATGTATTAATAGAGATTTGGGCTGGCTCAAGCATTATCAAAGCCGATTTTCCTCTCTTCTAGCATTTTCATCATCTTATCTGTTTTTCCACATTCTTCGAATCAAAACAACTTATTTGGCTTGCTGAAAGAGACTGAAATGACCTTGTGACTTACCTCGCTCTGTATGCATTCACTTGATCTGCTACAATTTCTATTTCATGCATCTAATGAAAGTGGATGATACCCAGAAAAGATTATGCACTAAATAAATGTGTTAGTCTTTAAAAGTATCACAGGACTCCTTATTTATTCCACATTAAGCATCCTAGAAAACAAGACTGTGCACATTTTAGCTGAATTTTCAAAGAACCTGCCTTTCTGGTATAACCTCAAGATGAAGAAACTGTTCCTGGGTATTGACTATTCATGAGGGCATCTGCACAGAGTCCCTCAAAAAGTCTGAAGTTTAAACTGGAAGTTATTTACTGAGTCTTTTCTCATTTTAAAATTTGCAATCATCCAACCCAGAACAGACCCATTTCAACTCCACCCAACCAAGCAATATTTATGAGGCTGCCTCTTACATCAGTTTAAGCAACCATAAACAATCCAAACAACATCAACCATTAAAGAACATTTGTGATACAGGGAGGTACCAGCTGTACATCCCTTAAATGTGACAGGGTGGGATTGAAGGACTTTTAGACTATGGTATTTTAAATCTGCAACAAAGGAGTGAGCAGCCCTATTTAATTAACTCTCTTTGTTCCATTCCTATATTTCAGTCGTGTATATACAGATAACTACTTCCTATTCAATAGTATTAAAGTTGTAGTAATGTTGTGCCCTGGAAGATAATTGCACTGGTTTGGCTATGTCTTTATGGGCAAGGCCAGTGGTTCTCAATCTTTTGCTGGTTGCAACACACTTGGTCGCAATATGTTGCCCTACAGGACACACCAACCCATCCCCCCAAGCTGAATCCAGCCATCTCCTTGGCTGTCTGTGATACACTTATCACTGTGTAGTGAAGCAGTAATATGTTCTCACAAAATGGTTGAGAAAAGCTAGTCTAGGCTACACTGTCTGTGGCACATCCAACAGAATAGCTTTCATTGTTTGACTTTGATTGTCATGTTCAATCAAACCCAGAACTAGTTGGAGGCTGATTTCTTAAGAGCTACCCAGAAGAGAGCAAAGCACTGATTTGATGGGCAGGCATTGCTAATCAACTCAGCATTCTGGCTACCCTGTGGTAAGTAGGCATTCAGCAGTTGAAGGGAGATGCTCAAGTTATTTTAAGTAACTTGCATATCTTCCCTCACCTGCCACCAATAACACCCCGCAGTGTAGACCAGACGTGAGTTCATAAAATTCAGTCAACAGAAAATGTCCATCAAGCTGGGATCACAATTCTTAATGTGAATAATATTTAAGGTTCTTTTTCTGTGTGAAAGATTTCAGAATGTTGTCTTAAAATGTAGACATACTGGGGGGGATCCACAACAGGGGAGGTCACCTGGCTTTATTGAAAACTTGTGGTAACAGGAATAGTTCCTTACCACAGGGAAAGACTCTTGGGATGGGCAAGATTCTTGCAGGGGTTAGCTAACTCTTTCTCCATAGCCTTCACTCTACTCACTCCTGTAGCTATACACTGCTTTGTGATGCAGTTTGCTTTCCATTGTTCAGTGTCTATGTTCACTCTAGATACTGCGTTCCAGCAATGTGTAATCTAGATGTAATTTTAGTGGCATGGAGAGGTGGTGCTAATTTTCTCTGATATCTATGTTGAGGCTTGAACTAGGTCTATTTTGTAACATCAGGAAGAACACCTAATTATTTATCACAACTCTTGAAACTCCTGGCACCCTTGATAGAAGAGTTATTTGTATATGCAGGGAGGTGAACTACAGCGTACATGTGAAACAAGCATAAGAGAAGACAGAATGGGTGATTCTTTGCTTCTTCATTATGGAGGAACATCTCCACATTTTGGGTGGCTCCTCCTATTCCTTATGGTCAGTGCTGAAACTTTGATGGGTGAGCAGTGCACAAGCCCCTCATTACTTTCACCATAGATGCTGATAAATTTGCATACATGTGAATGAGAAGCCTCCCTTTATTCTCCCTGAGTTAACTCATAAGTGGGGAAGGCAGCATTAGGAGATGGTGGCTTGAGGATCTGGGAAGTGGGAATTTGGAGCTTCCAAGTAATAGAGCCCCAGGACGAGTCACTGCCCCATCTCCAGACAGTTGCTGACAATTTCAGCTGCTGTTTTATCTCAGTCTTTGTGCACTGGCTTATGGTGACAGAGACCACTGGGACTTTTCCTTGCCTGCCATACGCGAGACTGGGGCCAAAGGGACAGAAAAGTGGAGGAGGCCACATGAGGAGATGGAGTCCAGGATTCTGTGAAGGTGGAGAATAGACCACAGGATCTTCCTGATGGGAAGGAAAAGGAGGGAAGTAGAGGAGATGTCCTGTGCAATCCCAGGCCTAGTTTAAACTGCCATGCTGGGCCAACAGGAGATATACCCAATCTACATATCGTAGAATACATATCTCTCATTGATTTAATTACCCTCCCTTACCACAGTGTCTTCACTGGGTTGCACCGATGGGACATGCTTTCTGTTCAATGGAACATTATTCTTTCCTGGGGGGGGTGGAGTTACTGTGTCAAATGGAAAGCACTTCCAGGATTGATTGAGCAGGTTTCCACTGGCTGCTCAGTCGATACCATTGATTCAATCCAAGGAGACCAATTCACAGATTTCAGTGTAGACAAGACCCTAGTCTCACTTCCCAGAAGCAAGGGGAATTTTTTTCTCATTCAGAGTCAGCTCTTGGATATGTGGAGAGTAAGCAATGGAAGCTGTTGGTAAAGAGACAGAGCAACGATGGGAGCTTTTCCTGGTTCTCCAGCTCCTGGGACATGCTTTGACACCTCTTACCTAAACCCTGGCTGCCTTCTCTTCTTGGTACATACTCCCTCTCTTTTGCTTCTACTGGACCACTCCAGAAGGAGGAAGTCTGAAAACATGCATGTGCAGCATCACACCCCAAAGTGAAGGGAGAAAAGTTCAGAAATATATGTGTGCCTTTCACAACAGGGACATTCTCCTTAGGAAACTTGTGGTTGCACCCTGGTGCACACAAGGGCTGTGTTCACACAGCACTTTTGTTTCGAAACAACCTCGTTGTTTCGAAACAAAAAAACCCATGTTCACACGACGCACAGTTGTTTCGAAACA
>ML682048.1:86584-223686 GCA_007922195.1 Podocnemis expansa
GGGGGCTGAGCCACCCCGCAGCGGCTCACCCCCTGTTGGTGCCTGCAGCCCCCTTTCTGGGGCTGCAGGGTGAGCCAGCAGCGGCTCACCCCCAGGGGTAACGAAATAGCATGTTCACACTGTGAACTTGCTATTTCGTTTCCCGCTTTTTTCTTATTTCGAATTAACATTTTTTTTAATTTGAAATAAGATATTTCGAAATAAGGTGTTGTTTCGAAACAAGTTGTTTCGACACAACTTATTTCAAAATAACCCTGTGTGTGAACACAGCCAAGGAGAAAAGGGCTACAGCTTATGAAGCAGCATGGGATTTGCCTCGACCATCTAACAAGCATGATTCAACTACAACTGCCTTTTCTACACACAGAGTTTAACACATCAGTTAATATTTTAGAAACACCCCTCTATTCTTTGTGAAGGCAAAGCCTTCTAAGGCAGATATGAGTAACTAGAGTAACAAACCACATTCCAATATAAGATAGCCGGTCCTTGTTATTTTCAACATTTAACAAAATCATCCAAAGCACAGGACCTGGTGGTGATGGAGTACTTAACTGTCCAGACAGCTGTTGGGAAAATAACATGCAAGGCACAGATTATCCAAGAAGTTGTTGGAATGTATTGGAGAATTTTTTTTTTTATTTATTCCAAAAGGTGAAGAAAGTACTAGGGGTGAGGATGTTCTCAGCTTAATTTTGAAAAACAAAAGAAAGTGGTTGAGAATGTGAACGATGAAGGTAACTTAAGTGAAAGTGATCATGAAATGGTAGAGACATGATTCTAAGGAATGGTAGAAGAGAGGAAAGTCAAATAAAAATGATGTATTTCAAGAAGGCAGACTTTAGTGCACTAAGAAAGTTGGTAAGTAGGATCCCATGGGAAGTATGTCTAAAAGGAATAACAATTGAAGATAATCGGCAGTTTTTCAAAGAGACTGTGTTTGAGTCACAAGAGCAAACAATTCCAATGGTAGGAAGGATAGGAAATACGGCAAGAGACCACCCTGGTTTAACCAGAAGATTTTCAATCATCTAAAAATAAAGAAAGAGTCTAACAAAAAGTAGAAACTAGGACAAATGACTAAGGAGGAATATAAACAACACAATTATGTAGGGGAAAAATCAGAAAGACAAAGGCATAAACTGAAATCTAACTAGTCGAAAGCAGAAAAGGTAACAAAAAAGCCCACATCTTTAAAAACACAGAAACCAGAAGAAGACGCAGGGCAGTGTAGGACTGTTACTCAGCAAAGAGGGAGAAACAATAATAGAAAATGTGGAAATGGCAGAGGAACTAAATGCTTTCTTTGTTTTGGTCTTCACTGAGAAGTTTGGTGATGTTTGGGTGCCTGATGTATAGAAAAGCAGTGAAAAAATGGGATGGAATTAGAAACTAAAATAGAGAAAGAACAAGTCAAAATTACCTAGAGAAGTAGATGTCTTCAGGTCACCAAGGCCTGACAATATGCACCCCAGAATACTTAATGGATTGACTCAGGAGATATCTGAGTCATTAGCTATTGGTCTTTGAAAAATCATGGAAGAATGGAGAAGTCCCAGAGGACTGGAGAACAGCAAATACAGTGCTCATCTATAAAAACAGAAATGAAGACAATCCAGGGAATTACAGACCAGTCAGCTTAACTTCTGTACCAAGAAAAATAAAGGAGCAAATAATTAAGCAATCCTTTAGCACATATCTAGAAGAGAATAAGGTGCTAGCTGATATTAAGCATGGATTCGTCAAAAAAAAATCATGTCAAATCAATCTGATAGCTTTCTATGTTCGGGTAACAAGCCTTGTGGATAGAGGGGAAGTGGTTTATCTAGACTTTAGTAAGGCTTTTGATACCATCTAGCATCACCTACTCATTAACAAACTAGCGAAGTACAGCCTGGATGGAGCTACCTTAAGATGAGTGAAAAATTGGTTGGATTCCACTGCCATAGAGTAGTTATCAATGGTTCACAGTCATGCTGGATAGACATAATGAGTGAGGAAGCACAGATATAGGTTCTGGGTCCAGTTCTGTTAAATATTTTCATTAATGATTTAGAGGATAGCATAGACAGTGCATTTGTAAAACTTCCCAATGATACCAAACTGGGAGGGTTTGCAGGTGCTTTGGAGGATAGGATCACAATTCAAAATGATTTGGACAAACTGAGGAAATGGCCTGATCTAAAATAAAAAAAACAACTGCAAAGTGCTCATCTTAGGCAAGAACTATCCATTGCACATATACAAAATAGTCAATGACTACCTAGGAAGGCATACTGAAGAAAGGGATCTGGGTACCAGCCTGAACCCCAGGCTAAATATGAGTCAACAGTGTAATGCTGTTGCAAAAAAAGCAAACAACATTGTGGAATGATTTCACAGGAGCACTGTAAGTAAGACATGAGAAGTAATTTTTCTGATCTACTCAGACCTGATTAGTCCTCAACTGGAGTTTTGTGTCCAGTTCTGGACACCTCATTTCAGGGAAGAAGTGGAAAAACTGGAGAAAGTCTGGAGAAGAGTAATACAAATGATTAGAGATTTGGAACACTTGAAAATTGAAGGAAGACTGAATGAGATGGGTTTGTTTAGTATGGAAAAGATAAGACTGAGAGGGGATATGACAACAGTTTTCAAGTACCTAAGATGGTCACAAGGAGGGAGAAAAATTGTTCTCCTTAAGTGCCAGTGATTGATAGGGCAAGAAGTAATGGACTTAAATTACTGCAAGGGGGACATTAGAAAAAATTGCTACGTTTCAGGGTGATTAACCACTGGAGTAAATTGCCTAGTTAGGTTGTGGAATCTCCCTCATTGGACGTTTTTAAGAGGAGGTTAGATACATACTCATCAGGTATAGTTTAAGAGGGTACTTTGTCCTGCCATGTGTGCGGGGAACTGGACTCAATAACCTCTCATGGTCCCTTCCGGTATTTGTGATTCCATGATTAGAACTGCTTTGGACAAAAGCCCAGAATTATAGATACCAATTTAAGAATTTTTTTTAAAATTTAGAGGTTTTTGGAAATAACCAAATTTATGTTTTCAAAACCTTTCACATTGTACCAAAAAACTTTCATTTTTACATTGTACCAGTTTTAGTTTATTCAATCACTTTTCATTTTTTGAAATCAGTGGAAAAATGTAGAAAGGGGTATTACTTAAAAAAATACTAATCCTGGATTTCCATAAATGTTTAAAAATTTATATTTAAAAAAAATGTAATTGCTATGTTTATGTGTTGCTTGTGGTTGTAGGAGAAAGAAAAAGGTTAAGAAAGATTAGTAGAAATGTCTAGGTATTGGCTAGAGGCCTAACAAAGCAATCCAGGGAAGTGGGCCTGAATGGCATGCACACTGGGCACGAATTGAAGGGACCACAATAACATCATTGAAATTGGCATGAAATAAGCTGAAACTGCAATAATATGGATAAAGATGAGAATGTACTGGGAGAGAATGTACTTGGAGAAAGGTAGTGTTAGCTGGTTTCATGCCAAAAGAGATAATGACGAATGCTGTGCCTAAGTGACTTGTGCAAAGGAGAGATTTGGCCAAATCATGACACCTTGATGGATGACGATGCTGAGCGACCTATCAAATTAAGGGGTGATATCAAAGGAGGGCTGCACAGGTCAATTAAGTTAAAGGCAGATAAGGTATAAAAGTAGGAGCCCTAGGGCTCAGACTTCCTGCAGCCAAGAAGGTGACAGCTAGTCCTGCTGTCAGTTGGGCTGTTCCATTGCAGTGAGAGCACCAATGCTGCCAAAAAATTTGTTGATATGGATTGTTTGCCATAGTGCTACGTTGCAATAAAGCCTAGCCTGGCCCCTTTGTTTCTACAGAAACCCATGGTTGTGTTGGTTTCCTCGATCGTGAGTGTTGCCTCAGTTTACTCAAACACGCATTCACACATGCAGCCAAACTGATATCAGCGCCAGACACAAAACAATACTGATAAGAACACATCTTGCCTGATGTGCCTGACCGCACTCTGCCCAGTGTACCACAGCGGTTTATTTCCCTTTCATTTTATAGAATTAAATTTTTTAATGTGAAAATTGTGTACTTGTTTTTTCATTAGAAACAATGAAAGAGTTTGTCAAGATTTCTTATGATGCTGATATTGGACAGATTTGCTCTTCAGCTGAATTTACTCTCCAGAGAATTAAAAAAAAAAAAGAAAAAAAGTAGCAGTCTGTCACTTCTCAGGGCTTAATGTGACCTCAAATTGCTGTAAATCTTCACTCTTGTTTTGTTACAATTAACACATTTATTTAGAGTTCTTTAGCTCAACATCAACTGACATAACCAGAAGCCTCTTGTTTGGGATGGATTTGTAATTTTGTGATGGAAGTATAATATTCCATAGAATCATAGAATCATAGGGTTGGAAGGGACCTCATAGGTCATCTAGTCCAACCCCCTGCCAAAAAAAGCAGGACCACTCCCATTAGATCATCCCAGTCAGGGTTTTGTCCAGCTGGGCCTTGAACACCTCCAGAGATGGAGATTCCACCACCTCCCTAGGCAGCTTATTCCAATGCTTCACCACTCACCTAGTAAGAAAGTTTTTCCTAATATCCAGCCTGGACCGCCCCAGCTGTAACTTGAAACCATTGCTTCTCGTTCTGCCCTCTGTTACTACCGAGAACAGTCGAGCTCCATCCTCCTTGGAGCAACCCTTCAAGTAGTTGAAGGTTGCTATCAAATCCCCCCTCAGTCTTCTCTTCTGCAGGCTAAATAAGCCTAGTTCCTTCAGTCTTTCTTCATAGGGCTTGTGCTCCAGCCCTTTGATCATTTTTGTTGCCCTCCTCTGGACTCTCTCTAATTTGTCCCTGTCCTTTTTGTAGTGGGGAGCCCAAAACTGGACACAGTATTCCAGATGTGGCCTCACTAGTGCAGAATAGAGGGGAATGATCACATCCCTCGATCTGCTGGCAACACTTCTTCTGATGCAGCCCAGTACGCCATTGGCCTTTCTGGCACCAAAATGGTCTCTCACATTTTTTTTCTTTTTCAGAATGCCAGATTTCAATGGATTGTCATCACCACTCCACTATTCACTAAGGGTATGTCCACACTTAGAATTTAATTTGACTAGATGGTGATCGATTCAAATTAAATTAAATTCATGGCCACATTTGCTTTCATCAATTCGAACTGAGGAACTCCTTAGTTTGAATAGATAAAAGCTGACTTCAAAGTAATCAAACCTTGTATTATTTCGAAGTCGCGGTCAATTCAAACCCATTAATTCAAACTGACACAGCATGGCCATGCAAATTCGAACTAATGCTTAGTTCAAATAGACCACATTTTGCCCTTCTTCTTCCCATGGTGCATGGCACCAGGAAGGGGAAGTGCTCACAGACACAATTTACCCCCAATCCTTCATGATGGCCCTGCAGCCACAGTCACATGGCAGAGGGCCATTGCCATGGCTGAGGCTGGTGTTAGCACCCAGGGCAGGCGCAGGTTGGCCATCTGGGGGCTTCAGGAGGTCCTCTGTCTCCTGTCCATTTGGGGGGCAGAGAACATCCTGTCCCAGTTGTGGGCTCTTCACCACAACTGGGCCATTTATACAGAAATGGCAGAGGGTCTCACCGCCCAGGGGCACCCCTGGACCACAGAGCAGGTCTGTATAAAGACTAAATCCCTGTGCCAGGACTATGCCTGGGTCCAGGGGTTGAGGCGGCTCTGGAAGCAAGAGTGTGGAGACATGTGTCCCTACTTTGAGGACGTGGACAGATTCCTCAGAGAGGAACCATCTGGCCTGCCTGCCAGCACAGTGGACAGCACTGAGGTGCCCACCATGACCGCCCCAGAGAAGGGGGAAGCTGGTGACGTCAAGGTCCACTTCAACAGCCCAGCAACAGGGTCATCATCCACTTGGCCCCCAAGTAGTAGCCCTGACCTCTTCACCACCACTGAGGAGGCACCCACCACCACAGAGGCTCAGGAGGAGGAAGGACCACCCCTGAAAGAGGACCTTGTTGAGGGAATCTCCCATAGGACAATACCAGGAGCTGTGGGTAAGTCTTCCTTCCTTCCTCCATGTGGGCAAGACTACACGGGCCTGTGACACAGGCAGGGCCATGGGCCAGGGGCAGGGGACAGGCACAGTCCCAGCTACTTGGGGTGGGGGGCACCGAGGCTGTCTGATGGGGTGGACTGGAGGGAATCCGTGAGGCATCGGGGAAGCTGAGTCAAGCAGTGTGGGGGCCAGTGAATGGGTGGATGGTGGAAACTCGAGGTGCCAATGTAGAGGTTAGACCACGTGTAGCCCTCACCCCAACACATGGTCTCTGGTTATGCCCAGGAGCCACGTCAGGCTCAGTGTTGCCTGCCACTGCAGGTACCACATTCTACCTGGCCCAAAGGGCATGACTGCACATATCTTGGGGGCCCCTTTTTCACGGGATGGGAGTGGGAGGCATGGGGACGATCAGGGCTTGGGTGCTTGCTGCCCGTAGGTCACACAGAGCAGCAGCAACATAGCCCCTTGGGAGTAACCCTGTCCTCTCCTCCTTCCTCCACCAGCTCATGCTGTGGACCGACACCATGCTGCGGGGAGCCCACCACCCACCACACAGTGGAGGAGGAGGGCACATTGTTTCCACAATGACCTCCTCCAGCAGCTGATCGAGCTGGGCCAGGGGCCGAGGACAGCATGCAGGCCTGGGGGGGGGGCAGGTGTTGGTCAAACAGGCCTCTGCCCTGTGCCTCCTTGAGAAAGCCATGAACTTGGAGGAGCGCCACACCTTGCACAGCAGCGCCACAGTGAGGCTCTCACCGCCATCACTGTGGCCCTCCAGGGCACTGGGCCTGCCCTCGGTTGCCTGGCAGATCACTTTGCTGGACCAGCTGCCCTTGACCCGGCCCAGATGGGAGCCCTGTGTTTCCCAACCATGGTATCCCCGCACCCAGGGTGGGTGAGCTGAGGGCCATGGGGAACACATCCACAGCACCGGGACTGCCCCCCCTTCCTGAACCTGTTTTTCACCCATCCCCCTGTTCTTCAGCAAGCCCCTATTCTCCCTCAAGTCCCCTATTCTGTCCCATTCCCTTTTAGATAAAGATTTGAAAACAAATATGTCATTTCAGTCTGCTTATTGCTTTGGGGATAGGGTCTTGGGGGCTGCAGGTGTGTGGGCAAACTAAGGAATTCCTCAGTTCCAACTGATGAAAGCAAGTGTGGCCATGAATTTAATTTAATGTGCGGGGTGGAGCTGGTGAGGGTGTCTGGTGGCAGAGCTGGTCCTCAGGTTTTTCTCTGAGGAACATGTCCTTAAGCTCCTCACAGATGGTATGGGCTCTTTGTGGTGCCCATTCTGTCTGCTGCCTGACTGCTGGAAATGTGCAGTGAGTTGTTTGGCTTCAACCTCACAGATGGTGGGGACTCTGTTGCTCCACATTTCACAGAGATTATGCAGGGCAACACAGGTGCTGATGATCACTGGGATGGTCTCCTACACAAGATAGAGGCATGTTAGAAGGCAACACCATCTGGCTTTGAGCCTCCCAAAGGCGCACTCCACCTCCCGGTGACACCTGTTCAATCTCCTGTTAAAAACCTCCCTGCTTGGATCTAGATGGCCTGTGTATGGCTTCATAAACCATGGGAGGAGAGGGTAGGCAGCACCCCCTACCAGAAGGAGGAGCACCTGGACATCCCCAACAGTCATGTCATGTGGCAGGAGGAAGGTGCCCACCTTCATTTGCCTTTAGAGGCTGGAGTTCTGCAGCACAGGCATCATATGCCCTCCCTGGCCACCCAGCATAGATGTTTGTGAAGAGGCTCTGGAGATCGACTAGAGTCTGCTGGAGCACAGAGTAGTAGCCCTTGTGATTCTGGTACTCCGTGGTTTGCTGCAATGGGGTTCAGAATGGCATATGAGTCATGTTGAGGATGCCTGTGCAGTTGGGGAATCTGAAGGCATGGAGTCTGTCCAGGGTCTTTTACAGGTTCCTGGGGGTGACCAGGTGGACTAGCAGGACCTCATTAATTGCCCTGAAGACCTGCAGAAGGGGAGCTCCCATAGTGGCCTTCCTAATCCCAAACTGATGTGCCACTGACTGATAGGTGGCTGGGGTCGCCTTCTTCCACAGAGCTTTGGCTACTCTCTTGTCCATAAGTAGGGTAAGTCTGATACGGGTGTCCATTTGGTGCAGCTGGGGGGGGGGGTGAGCTCGTGGACCAGCTCTAGGAATGTCTGCTTCCTCATCTGGAAGTTCTGACGCCACTGCTCATTGTTCCAGGTGGCCAGGATGATGCAGTGCCGCCAGTCACCTCTGGTTTCCCTCACCCTGAAGCGACAGGTCATGGAGGGCAGCCTGGTGGCCACAGAAGCAGGCAGGTCCAGTGTGGTGGAAGTGCTGGTGCCTGCCTCTGTGCTGTCAGGGTCCAAGAACACTGTGCTCAAGGCAACCAGAGCACTGGTCAGCATTGTGGGGGTGCCGGGCACCTCAGCAGCAAGCTGCAGGAGCTGGGCTTAGTACCTGACCTGCTCTCTCTACCTCTTGCCAGCCACAATGGGCAGGGGTGTGAATCAACTTCCTGCTTATATAGGATTGGCTGGGGCAGTAGCCCTTTTCAGAGGCCATCTTGCCATACTTCCCATGTGCCCCTCCTCAAGTTCAGACTAGGAGGTCCTGTCCCTGGACATGCTAGTTCGAACTGGATTTTCTAGTGTCTCCGTGTTAATTTGAATTGACTGAATTCAAATTAATAATTATTAGATCAAATGTGTCGGGGCTCAGAGCAGTCCCAAGGGTGAAGAGATATTTGCAGCCCTAGGAGACTCCCAGCCCGTGTCAGTGTAGTGCCAAATACCCTGTTTTGGCAGATATTGCTACTGTCCAGCCAAAGCAACAAAATAGGCAGAAACAGGGCTTTTGACACTATACCTTGTTTTCCCAGCCAGTTCGTGAGTGGGAGAAGGGGAGCCACCTGGCCCTAGAGCTGGGAGCCTCCCAGGGCTGTGAAGATCTCTGTAGCCTCACTCAGGCTGCTGGCTTCTCACCAAGACACATTTTTGTGCTCCAACACAGTGTTAAGAACTTCTCACCTAGACTACTAGAATAATAGAACAGACTTATAGGATCAGAAGGGACTGTAAAGGGTCTTCTGATCTAACTCCATAACAAATGCAGCATTTGTTATGTGAAAACAGTCTAAGAAAGATGGTTATTCAGACCCCTCCTTAAAATCTCCACAAAGGAAATTCCTCCATGACTTCCCTAGATAGCTTGTTCCATTGTCCTAATGTTCACATAGTTAAGAAGTTTTTCCTGTGACTTAATTTAAATCTGCTATGTTGTAGTTTGACCCATGTCTTCTACTGCCCTATGTGCAAAGGATACCAATTAATCTACGTTGTCTCATGTCAGCCTTACAAGTATTGGAAAACAACTATCATATCCCCCGTCCTTAAGACCATAATTTCAAAACTCAAAAAGTATTTCAGCCTCTGCTCATATCACTTTCATTCTGTCCTTTTGATCATCTTTGTTGCTTGCCTCTGGATCGTTTCCAGTTTCTCTATATCCATGCTGTACAGTGATATCAAAACTGAACTCAATACACCAGCTGAGGCCTAACCAGAACAGAGTTGGGTTATCACCTACTATGACGAGCTTGCAAAACCTCTTAGTGCAACCAAACTTGCACTTGTTTCTTTTGCAGCAATATTGCATTTTTCACATATTGCAGTCTTCACAGTTGTGACCCACCACAACTCCCAGAACTGTCCCAGCTGTGCTGCTGCCCAGCTAGTTATCTCCTATTTGCATTGGTCCATTTGTTTACTCTTCCCAAAATGCAGCACCTTACATTTGTCTTTGTTGAATTTCACATTCCACTCTAATTGTTCTGGTTGGTCGTTCCCTTCTGGAAGGACCTCTGGGATGAAATGTGCTTCTGTTGGTAAAGGTTGGCAGAAAGAAGGTTTTAGAGAGGTCACATGACAGTTTCATATGTGCCACTCCATCCCAGAACTGATCAGTCAAACTCTGCCTTAGGAAGTAGGGGGTGCTGTGTGCCTGAACCACATTGCTATTAGCAAACTTCTGTAGGAGGAGTTTTTCAACGGGATCATATGCTTACTCTTGCTTCTAGTTATGGGTCAGTCTCTATGTTCAGATTTGCTTTAGTTGATCAAACTCAGGACTACAGGTCACTCAACAGGCCAGAGAGAGGCATAAAATCTGTATTTCTTCTGTTCCAGGTTAAGGTTAGGGTTAGGGTTAAGGTCTGATCACTAGTGTTGAGAGAAAAGCTCGTTCTCTGCTCTGGTCAATGAAGGAGCCGGACGACAGGAGGAAGAATCACAAGTTTATTAACACTCAGAGCTACTAAGTGCAGCCGGCTCCGAAGGACCGGAGCTAAAAGGGTATTATACCCAGGTACAACAACTTAATTCAAGGAAATCTAAAAATGGTTAATATATTCAAGGTAAACAAGATTAATACATTTATTGGTACCATATAGAGATAGTTTTCATACATATTCATATAAGATAGGAGAATTAGTAAAGAAGGTCAGGCAGGCTCCTCAGAGCCTGGGAATGTAATAAACAGGAGAAATTATTGATTAATAGGTGACCTCAAGACTGGTGCAGTTTCCCTAATCTTCTGCTTAGACTGTTCAAGGATGCGAGAGGCTCTATACTTTTGTTAGTCAGGCTAGAGGTTGAAATAATATTAAGGGAACAGTGCTAAGATGGAGTCACTTATGCTCACAAGTTTGTGGTCTCATACAAATCTCATAACACTAGGATGCACTGCCTTCTAAGTTCATATATTAATACATTTTCGAACAAAATGTCTTTTTCAGTAAGGACACTTCTCTGCAGGGATGGGCCCCGTGGAGTTCATGGGAAGGGCTGTCTGAGAGAATTAGGAGTGGGGCAGGGGATTGGGGCACAGAGAAAGGGATTCGATTTCTAGAGAAATGCTGGCAGGAACAGTGTTTTGCTGCTGCAGCACAGAAATGGCAAAGCAGCAATGAGTTCCATTGTTTCTCCTTCTCCCTGGGTGGACTCCATCAGACTGCCTCAGTTACAGCCAGACTTGTAACTGTAGTCAGACTTCTGTTAGCCAAATTCCTTGGATTTGTTCTGTGGTTTTGACTCCTGCATGGGAGCCTTCTTCACTTGACCATGTCTGGAAACTCAGGTACAGGAGGAGGCCACCTCCTTGTGTGGAGGTTTCAAAGGTGAGTGGAGCAAAGAGTGGGTTGACTTGCAGTTAAAGGAGGAGGGAAGAGGTAATGACATATTTTTCAGCTCATTGATGCACACAAATAGGTATGCCCTCTCGTCCAGGAACACTTCTGGATGAAGGTAACATCTGGCATTGACCTTTCACTTTATTTATATTTCATTTAAAAAAAAGAAGAATGGAAGAGCAACAGCAATAAATCTGCTGTGCACCATTCAGAACACGCAGAGGCTCCTTTGAGCTGCACGCTTGTCACCCAGTTTCTTTCATTAAAAGGAGACTATCAAATTACTCTGAATGATACAGGACCTTGCTTGTGGACACTTTCCATCTCACAAGGGTCTTTGCAGCCCAGATGAAGTGAATCCAGTCATTTTAGAACCAAGTTCTTATCCGTCTGATTTTGAGAGCTACTGCACTGAAAATCTCAGTTGCCATCAATTGGTGAGCTACAGAAAGGAAAGGAAAGCTTGCATTCTATCTCTGTATCTCTTAAAATAAGTGAAATATTAAATATTAAAGTGGTCAATGAATTTTAAACTTAGTAATTTTGGAGCAGGTAAAAGTATATGGCTATATGCCTCAGTGAGGCTCTGAAAGGTTTCATAATCAACTTGTGTGGCTCTTGATTTCCATAAGGTTGGCCACCCCTGCACTAGCCTGTTTATAATGCTTAAGTGTCTGTAGTTCTGCATCCTGTCACTGGCTGCCCCCAAGAAATGAACAAGCAAATTAATTAATTAAGCAGATGTGCTATGTCCCCAGCTGAAAATTTCAGAACCATTGCATTGAGCATGGTTGTCTTGCACGGTCCCACACCTGTACCGGATGAAAAGCGCATAGCTGTTTCCATTATGAACTTCTTATATTGGCTACTATAGTGGTTTATACTTCCGGGTTCCTAACAGTGATGTGCCAGGCAGCATCATAAATGCTGATTGGCTGAGCAGGTTTGAAATTGCTCAGGACTGTTGGCTGGCTGGACCTTTTAGAAACAGAAGGGTTTGAACAAGTGGCTCTAAGTCAGAATGCAAGATTATACATGACATTTCAGTACTGGGGAATACTTTCTCAATTTCTAACTGCACTGTTAGGCATACCAGACAAGTTGTTCCTTTTGAGAATGTAGCACAAATATTCTTTAGAGTATTCAACTAGATCTGAACTATTTTCCTTAAAGTATCCTTTAGTCACAGATATCAGCACAAGCAGTATTGTGTCATTATCTCACTTGACTGATATTTGAATTGTAAAATTTTGGAGGAGGAAGTATGTCCTTTTTTAGCAGAATAGAACCTGACATGATCAGGTCTCAGTCTACATCTGGGATTCTTAGGTGCATCTACTTTATTATTATTTATCATTATTAATATTAGCATATCTTTCTTATTATAGAGCATCCATTTCTGTACAAACAAGTCCAAAAACCACACAATAACATTTCAGTAATAAAGCCAAATAAACAAACAGTATTTCTTTGGAAGAGCATGGCTAAGATATTAGTAAAATAACTGACACATCAAAGATCTGAGTTTCACACCTACACTGTATAGTCTCTCACTGAAACATGAAAAACACTTTATAATAAAGTGTATAAAAGCCTTATATAATGCATTCTTTTCAGCAGACTATGTGAGATTCCAATTCATTGTGTTTTCGATTCCAGCCCACTTCAGAATAGACCAAAAGGTATTTTCATTAGGTTACACCAGAGAAGAGGAAAGCTTTTGTAAGTGTTCCCGAAAGATGTTCAGCACTGATAGATTTCCAGCAGGATCAGCCATTGCTGACTCACAAGCAATTAGAACCAAAAGGAACCATTGTACTCATGTACCTAAAAGTGGGCATAGAACTTATCCACACTAATTTAAATGTAATTTTTTTTTGGGGGGGGGATACTATTTTGACAGAGAACTTCTGAATGATGGAGAATCCACCACATTTTTTGGTAAATTAATTTCTTTATTTTTTTTTTTAATTTACACCTTTTTCAGTTTTTTATTTGTCTAGCTTCAACTTAGAATCAATCGATCATATCATGCTTTTACTTACTAGGTACCAGAGCCCATTAATAAATATTTATTCCCCACACACATGATTATAAATTGTGATCTGATCACATTGTAATCGTTTCTTTTGAAGTTAAAGGCATTGTGCTTTTTAAAGTTATCACTAAGAAGCATGTTTCCTTAATCCTTTGCTTCTTCGCTGAACCCTCCCCAAAATGATTAACATCGTTCTTGACTTGCAGGCACCCAAAATGGACACAGTATTCCAGAGGAGTTCACAGTGGGAGGTTGCCCAACACTGGGGCAAATATGCCCTCTTCTCCTGTTTGGGACTACCTTCTCTGTGCATCCAATGTGTTCATTAACACTTTTAATGACAGTATGCCACTGGGAACACTTTTTCAGATGACTAATTACCTACTGAGAATGCCAAACCTCTTTTTTTAGGGTTACTGTTAAAAAAGAAGGGGTCCCTCATGCCATAAGAATGCCCAGCCTTCTTTGTTCCTTGTTCCATACATGTATATTTAACTCCATTATTATGTATGTCCTGCTTAACCAGTGATCAAAATTGCTGTGCATCAGTGACTAAATCTTTTATATTTGTCACCTGCAGACATTCTAGATGACGAACCCACTCTTTACTGCCTAGCCTCACCCCAGATTCATCTGTTTCCTCCCTCTGCCATAATCAAATGAAATTAATGGGTATTTTATAATTGATTTCAATGTGTGTTGCACATTTCATATATTTTATCAGATGCAACTTACTCAAGGTAGGAACTTGAGAAATGTATTTACCTGATATGCATCAGAAAATAACATGGTTCTGTATTAATAACAATACTAACAATAAACATATAGCAGCACACATCACATGGCTATCACTTGCTTCATGCACAGTCTAGGCAGTTCGATGTATTACAAACTGCAGAGCCCTAGAAATTCAAGGACTGTAAAAACAATGACAGTCCTGTGGCACCTTAAAGGCTTAACAAATTCTTTGGGATTAAGTTTTTGTGGGCTGCAACACACTTTGCCAGATGCATCTGAGGAAGAGGGTTCCAGTCCATGAAAGTTTATGCCTGAGGAAATTTGATAGTATTTAAGATGCCATAAGACTCTTGTTTTTGCTGTAGGCAGATGAACACAGCTACCCTGCTGGAACTTCTCAGAAGGGCAAAAAATGTCAATGGAGTTGTTAATGTAGAATTAAAGGTTCTTGTTGGTACACTGTCCCTTGAAGAACAGTGAGTCAAAGAAAGCTCAATTTCTGAAAATGAGGCATGAGTCTCCCAAACCTGGCACAAACACAGGCAACAGAGAGATCTTCAAGGCCCCCATCTCCCAGTTCATCAGAGAGAGAGCAAGGGGAGGGCATGAAAGCCCTCCAAATCTGAGTACATACACAGAGGGAGAATGTGGGTCTGACAGGTAGCATTGTGCCTATTCTTCTTCATTCCCCATGCCGCTCATGCCCCCATCCCACTTCCCAGGGTCTTCCTCCTCCACTTCCCCAAACCTCCCTCAACTAGATCCCCAATCTCTCTCACTTCCTCCATCAGCCTTCCTCATTTATTCCCTCTCGCTCAGTCCCTCTCCCCACACTGAAATCCCAATCTCTCCTCCCTTACACTCTCACCCCTCCACTTCCAAATGTACCTCCTAACTCACAGCAGGGATTCACACCCCATTTTTTCCACTCAACAACAATGATTTCATTCCCTCTCCAGCCCCCCAAAATTGCCACCCATATCTCACATGAGTGCATCACAAGTTGCAATCGCTTCCAGCACTCAGTCCAAAACATGTTTTGTTTTAGGTCCAGGCTTGGCCTTAGTTTATCCTTTGTTGTGTTAATTGAAGTTTCAGTTCACAACCACCACTTTCTGTGAGGTCTGTCATTCATCCAGTCACCCTACCTCTAAATTAATGAGGTTAATAAACCGTTTAACAGCAGCAGAAGAAAAAAAGATCAGGGTGTTTTAGAGGGGTCTCTGTGGTCTAGGAATCCCTCAGTAATGTTAACAGTACTCTGCTAACCCATGAGGTAAACACTTAAGGCACTAAATGTATCCTACACCTCTGCAAGACACACCAAATTTCAAAAGAAACTAAATATTCTGATTTCAGAGGGCTTAAAAAAGCTCAGATTTAAACAGAACTCAGGAGGCAACCTTAACTTTAGTGGGCAGCTGCGCTTCAATATTATAGGCTATGTCTAGACTTAGGGTATGTCCACATGTACCTTTTAAATCGAAATAACGGAGGTTATTTCAATTTAAAAAATATTCGGACCACATGACATTCTTTTGAATTGAAATGATGAGCTCTGTCATTTCAATTTAGGAGACACTGAATTGAAATATGTTAAACCTACTTTGAATCGAAATGTCTGCTAAATTGAAATGGTTATTCAAATCAATGCTGTTTGGACACATTATTTCAAAATAATAATTATTTTGACTTAACGTGATTTGCCCTTCTACTTTCCAGGATGCTGTCCTTTTTCTATATATCGGGTGTGGGCATGGCCCTTCTACGGAGCCATCTTGCCACACCTCCCACGCTGACCCTCTCCTGAATAGAAATAGCAAATCCTATGTCTGGGCTTATTATTTCTATTTGGGTTTTTTGGTGTGGACCTGTTAAATTGATTTAACTTAAATCGATTTAATGATTTTTATTTCGATTTTATTAAATCGATTTAAGTTAAATTGGTTTAACCACATACGTGTGGACATAGCCATAGAGTGTCGGTTTGATTTACTGAATTCCAACTAGTCCCTCAGTTCGAATTGAAGAAAGTGAGTTTGGCCATGCACTTAATTGATTTGAACTGAGTGTCATCAATTCGAATTCAATTCTAAATATAGACATACCCATAGGGACTCTCCTTCTCTTCTGTGTCTTTGTGCCTCTTCTCCCTAGTGACACAGAACTCTAGGACAAACTTCAGCCATGAAGGTACTTGATGTTACCTTTGCAGTTTTTGCCCTCATGCTCCAGGGTGCACCAGGTAAGATGCATTTAAAAGGATGGATACCATAAACTAATATTTGTCACCTTGCACTAAAGTTTCCAATTAATGTTACAATTACAGTATTTTGTTCTCACTCTTTAAAAGAGCTATGAAATACCTCCACAGCATGCAGCATGAATTAAACTTTGGCATGGGAAATCCTGGGATCAGGGAGGTGCTTTTGGTGCATGCAGCACAATTCATTCTGATATGACTGGATTCTGACGTGTCAAACATCCCCATTTGCCTTTGGGGTTCTCCTGAGTAAAGCTCACTTAGCATTCCTGTACAACACATTGCCTGTCACCATAACATCAAAGCTCCTTCTGGAGTGATCTTGGAAACAAAACTCAGAAATTCATGTATGCCTCTTGGAACATAGGCTTTCTCCTTAGGAAAAATGGTGTTTGCACCCTTGTGAACACTGGGGAAAAAGACACCAATGTGAAACTGTTGAGTTAGAATTCATATGCTAATGTAAATCATTATATTAGATCTGAATAGAGATTTCGGCTGAGTGACCAACTATAAAATGTGATTACCCACTCTTCTAACATTCTCACCTTATCTGTTGCTCCACATCGTTTAATTCAAACCAACTTGTTTGGTTTTCTGAAAAAGACTGAACTGATTTTTTGACTCAACCTCCCCTGTGTTTATTCAACTGACATGTTAAAGAGTTTTCATTTTATGCATCTAGTGAAGTGTAATTACACCTGCAAAAGTTCATGCAAAAAATAAGCTTCTTAGTCTTTAAAAGTGTTGTTCTGGGCCCCTGACTTTACTGAAAACTCAAAGTGAAAGGGACAGTTCGCCTCGCATAGCGAAAGACTCTTAGGATGGGCAAGGGTCTAGCAAGTGTTAGCCAACTCTTGCCCCATAGCCTTCCCTCTGCTGATCCCTATAGCTATACACTGCTTTGTAAGGCAGCTTGATTTTCAGTCACAGAATCAGAGAATATTAGGGCTGGAAGGGACCTCATGAGGTCCTCTAGTCCAGCCCGCTGCTAAAAGCATGTGTTGATGGGATTCACATTTCATGGGGTGTTTGGTGGCTCCGTTAGAGACTCTTCAGATGTGTCTTCCATTTCAGTCACTTTTTGAGAGTCAGCCTTCAAGGGGCCACCACAAGGATCATCAGGAGTAGATGAGACCCCTCCATGAAGCCTGCTGGGGAATTGCCTAACTCAGCTTCTGTGTCAGAGTTACCATTGCCCCCCCCCCCCCAGGCCAGGGTCAGATCCAGGCTCCCGATTCTCAGATGTGCCAATTTGAGAACCTCTGCTATGGAGCATCTCTCTATCTTCCCTAGAACTGTGCTACATTGTCCTAATGTTCATACAGTTAAGACGTTTTTTTTTTTCCTGAGATTTGATCTAAATTAACTGTGTTACAGTTTGAACTGCTGTGTCTGGTCCTGCCCTCTGTGCCAAAGAAAGCTATTTTTCTCCATCTTTTTATGGCATCCTTACAAGAGTTTGATATCCACAGTCAAGTCCCAACTTTATTCTCTCTTTTTTTTTAATTAAGCACCTTCAGCCTTTTCTCATATAACTTCCATTCCATCCTTTTGACCATCCTTGTTGCTCACTTCTGGATCTTTTCCAGTTTCTCTATACCCATTATATACAATCATATGGAAATTGGACAGTGTACCCCAGCCAAGGTGTTACCAGCCCTCAGTCAGTCGGGATGATCACCTCTTGTGGCTTTCATGCAAAACTTCTATAAATTCCACCCAAAACTGAAATTACTATTTTTTTTTGCAAAAATATCACATTCTTCATTCATGTTGAGGTTTTGACCCACTGCAACACCCACTTCCTTTTCATCAGTGCTACTGCCAAACCAGATAGCCCCATTCTGTCTTCATGCATTTTATTTTTCTTCCCTAAGAGTAGCACCTGACAGTGGGCTCTGCTGAATTTCACACTCCACTAGATGTATGCTGGTTGCTACACAATTACCGTCTGCAAGTGAGCATAGTTGAAAAGTGCTCCAGTTTGCAGAAGTTGGCAGAAAAAGCTCTCAGAAAGGTCATGTGTCCCTGTCCCATAGGAATCAGTCCTTCCCAGTACCAATTGGTCATATTCTGTCTCAGGGGTGCTGTGTGCCAGAACCACATGCTCACTGGGCAAGAGCTGTAGGAACAGTTTTTACAGGGGTCATATGCTAACACTTCCTTCTGATAACACGCAAATCTCCACTTATGTGTCACCCAATAGACCAGAGACAGATGTAGAATGCAGGTTACTTATGTCCTAAGCAACTGTTCTAGTCATGTGGATGAAGTGTTTTCCTAGTTTATATATCAATACTTTTTTCCCAGCACAATGACTATTTCAAGTAAAGAGAAAGCTCGCCATAACTTTTCAGACTCAAGGCAAGGGCTGTGTGGGAGAGCTGGGAGCAGGACAGGGGAATAGGACACTGAAAAAGAGATCTGGTTTGTGAAGAAAAGTTGGCAGTAGCTCTATTTTGTTGCTGCACAGAAAAGGCAAAGTTCCCTTGTTTCTCCCTCTCTGTGGAAGAACCCCCTGAAGCTGCTGTAGTTACACCCAGAGTTGTGAAGGCAGTCAGGTTGCTCTAAGCCTGGATCTTTGCATTTGTGCTGCCCGTCTTATTCCTATATTTCTTTCTTCAGCTGCAATTGACCATGTCTTGAAGCGCATTTACTGGAGAAGGGGACTTGGTGGTGGGGAGATTTGGGAGGTGAGCAGAGCAGAGAAAGGGTAATATATCATGGAGTAGTGAGGAGGGATTTACATACTTTAGAGAACTCTAAAGAGGTAATGACTAATCCTCTTGAGCTCACTGTGACAAACAATTATGTATGTCTTCTGGTCCAGGAACATTCCAGGATGAATTTAGCACATGACAGTGATCCTCACTTTATTTATATTTAATATTTATAAAAGATGGAAGGATTTCTGTGGAAAAGAAATGCCAAAAACATCTGCTGTTCATCAATCTAAACATTCACACTGGCCTTTCTTATACACAGCTACTTTATTGAAAATAAACTAACAAGCTACTTTGGGTGATACAGGTGCTTTCTTGTGGCTTTTTGTTCCATCTTGGCATTCCAGATGAAGAGGATCCAGTCATTTTGGAAGCCAGGTGTCATCTGCCAGATTCCCAGAGATGCTGCATTGACAATCTCTGCTGCCGTTAATAGAAGAACTGCAAAAAGGGGAGAAAATCTCACATTCTGTGTTTATATCCATTAAAACAAGGAAAATATGACATTGCTTTTCAAATCAAGGGCAAAGCACTAATTTTTCCAGTCAGAATGCTCACACGGTCATTTGCAATGCACCAGAACAACCAGTTAATTTTACTGAAAGGACACTAAGAAGCTATCACCATCACTGAAGTGATTTGACACAACCAGGGAACTACCTCTGGGCCACAATAATAGTTTTTGTATACTAGCTCACACTGCCTGGGAGTGTCTCACCCCTCCCAACTTCTCTGCCTCCTTTCCCTGCTGCAACATTAAACATTCTAGGCATCCTATTTAGTTTAAAGGGAGATCCAGTAAGTAACTAGGGCTATGTTCACACGGGGAGGGCTTGTTTCGAAATGAGGTTTCGAAACAAGCTGTTTCGAAATAACTCTTTATTTCGAAACACCTTATTTGGAGGACAAAAAACTTTGTCCTCGAAATAAGGCCTGCGGCGCCTCACCTGGTGGGTGCCTGCAGCCCCTGCAGGCACCCGCGGGGTGAGGCACCCCGCCGCACCTTACCCTGCTGGTGCCTGCAGTCTCCTGCAGGCACCGTGCCCCCCCCCCACCCACGGACACCCCTCAGCACCCTGGCCAGGGTGCTGAGGGGGAGCCCTTCCTCCCAGGGTGCTAAGCACATGTTGTTTCGGAACACTTTGTTCCGAAACAACATGTCCAAACAGGGCTGTTTCGAAACCTCTGGTTTTGAAACAGCCCTGTTTCAAAACACAACAAGGTTTAGGTTATTTTGGAAGGAGCATGGCCATTTTGGAAGGAGCACGGCTGTTTGCTTGTTTCGAAATGGCCGTGCGTCATGTGGCCATGGCACTTCTTATTTCGAAACAACCTCTGTTGTTTCGAAATAAGAAGTGTGTGTGGCCATACCCAAGAAGAACAGGGATAGAAAGGCTTAGGGATAAACAATGTAACCAGGTTAATTTTATTGTAGGGACCTTCGGTTTTAAAGTAGTAAAATGAAATGCTTAGCATTGAATTCACAGTGATGTGTAAATGTTCTTGAATTCTAAGAGAAGCAAGTTAAAGACTCTGAGTTTATGTTGAGCTAACTTAAGGACTGAAACACTTAAAGAACACTCATTCTTACTGACTTATATTGGAGAGTGAGCAAATCTGATAATCTGCATGGCTATGTCTACACTAGAAGGCTCAGTTGTGTCAACTATCACGACTATCACTTGTCAACTATATTATGTTCAATTAGAGAATCCCCATTTTTTAGCATTGGCTTAATAAAGTCAACTTAAGCAGGATAGCAAATAGATTTGATGTAATAAAAGTTGACTGTAAGCACATCCCCTTCCTTAAGTCGACTTTATTCAATTAATTTAAATGGCCATGTTTTGTTAAGTCAACTTAATAAAGTCAACCTAACCCTTCAAGTTGATATTAAGGGTGGGTGTTATAAAGTGAACTTAAGGAAGCCTTTAAGTTGAATTAATAAATGAGAAAAGTGGCCATGGAGTTGCTTAAGTCAACTTAAACCTGGTTGTGTCGACTTAAGCCTGCAGAGTAGACATAGCCCTTGTGCGTCCCACTGGACAGTGCATGTTTGGCGTCCTCCCTTTTTGTCAGTCTCTTGTAGGATCCAGCAAAAGTGTGGTTCCTTTGTTCAAAATATAGGTAATTGAACTCTTTGCTCTGGAAGACTCTGATTCAAACCACAAATTGCTGACCAAAAAGTCTCAGTAGCCATTATATGTCATCTGCAGATGCACACAAGGTCATCTCTGCGGTCCATGCAGCTTGTGTTTGCAATATCTTTGTCCCTGATAGTGTATGACACAGATGAGAGCACTCTGCACTGCACCTCCTGGATCTCACATCTTCCTGTATGGTTGTTAAGAATATTTCACTTAGTGTCAGTGTGAGAGGACTCAAAACAATTTATCACTAAGGGAAGACTTGGTTGTACACAAGCGGTGAGACTGGAGCATGGACTCTCATCAGCAGACTTGGTAAGTACCTCAGTTCTCCTCAGATTAGCGGGCGATTTAACACCTAGCTGAACCAAAACCTCCCCAATCTGGGGCAAACAAAAGTGAAGAAAAAATAACTTTCTGAGCTAGAGGTGTTTCCTCATGGACTGAATGAACATTTCTACTCGTCAGCTGTTTCCATGTAGAGCTCCCAAATTCTCCACTCTCAGCTCTTCTCTGACTCCCCCCACCCCCCAAAAAATAGTCTGCTTTACAGGATTTATTTTTAAGCCTTCTCTAATTCTCAAGATCAGTCCTCCTGCTCAGCTTTGCACTCGTCTTTGCTTGAGAGTCGCACAGCAGTTCCAACCAATTCCATTCAATCCAAGGTCAGCAGACCTTTTGAATCCAGAAAGGTACTCCGAAAGGAAAACTTTCTAGAAATCAACAAGAATTTGGGGGGGGGTCTATGGAATCAGACTGACAGCTGTGTTACGGGGAGGGGGGTGCTACCCTGAAAATCCTGTGGTTGAATCTGTCCTTATGAAGGTATTGAAAATAGGCTCATTCCATGAGTGACTGGGAAAGTGACATATAAAAGTCCAGAAAGTCCAAAAGTAGAAGTGTGAATCAGAAGCCTGTTTGCCCCTAGTTATTCAAGTTTTTTGGTAATAGATTCAATCTATTTATTTCTAGATATGACAGACCCCCACTTTCCCAAACATATGCACACTCTGTGCTCCCTACTAACATTCCAATTTTACAGAGCAGCTATTTTCAATCCAAACACTACTCAAAGATATAAAGGAGACACTCCCTAATGCTCTTTCCCAGAGACTTATCTCCTCTGTTTTTTTTTCCACATTCTAAAAGAAAAAACTACAATGTAAGTATAGATATTACTTCAATACTACCTAGGAATACATAGATCAGATAATTTCCACTATACATGGAAGCACCATTCTGGGGTTGCGTGGGGTATTTTCATTTCTCAGAAGGGTAATCTTTATAACACAAAGCACTGTGGAGGGGCTTCTCCAGACTGTGGCCAGACCTTACACAGCCTGAACATAGCAGGAATCAGAATTTATTTATAAATTTATTGTATTATGTGACCTCCAGAGAGCTCAGGATTGGAACAACATTTTTCCTGTGTCACAAGGTTGTGTCAAGGTAATTAAACCAGAGCCATAGCAGTTAGAGAAATAAATGTTCTGCTTAAAGAGTAACGCCTGCCTTCTAGAATGCTGAACTTACCGGCCATATGCAGCAAGGGACCCCAAAACCACAGGTTCCTTTTGGTTTAAAAGGAGGGAGACATATGCCAAAGCAGATGCCTCCAGCACCTACGCATTGGAGGGGGTTCTTGATACCATTTGTTGATGTTGATGGGTCCGTTGATGTGTTTGGTGCTACGGTGAAACCTGCACAGAAGGAAAGAATATAGACTTTCATTTACACAGCAGAGCAAAAAAGAGCTATTGGTATAAAATGGCAGGGATTTCCCAACAAGTGAATTTCCTTTTCTCTGAAAGAAGGCCAAGTCTGGCTGGTTATTTTTATGTGTACCCTTTTATTCGATCTTTGACAATATGTAAATGTCTGTTGTTCTATGTCCATTTACCAGCTCCTTCTAAAAGCTGGAAAAGGAGGTTAATGAAGCCAATGTTTTGGCTCCCTGGCTGCACAGTTCAGAACCATTGCACTGAGCATGGGTGTCCTTCACAGCTCTACACCTGTATAGGATGGGAGACAGGCAGCAGCCTCAATCACAAACTTCTCATAGTGGATGTTGCAGAGGTTTGGACTCTCTTTGGTTCCTAAAAGTGATGCACCTCACAGTATGAAACATGCTGATTAGCTCAGGAGGGTTGAACTGGTTCAGTGCAGGGCTGCAAGACTGAATCTTCTAGAAACAGAAGGATTGGAACAAGTCGCTTCCCATCTGAATGACTGATTTTCTGTAAGACTCCATGAAAAGATATTCTGAAGACTCAGCACTGGGGAGTACTTTCTCAATGACCAATTGCCTTTTTAGACATGCCAGCCAGGCCAGTCCTTTTGAGAATGCAGTTCACGTATCCTTTAGGAAAGTTAGATTAGTATATTTCAAACTAAACTTTAGCTGTGCTTTCCTTAAACTAACCACTAGTCACAGATATAAGAACAAAACCTAAGAACTATTCTGTTGTTGTCTCTCTTGTCTCATATTTCAATTATAAATACTTTAAGGCTAGAAGTTTGTCTTTTCTGTAGTGTACGGTACAACACAACCTGACACAACTGAACTGCAGTCCACAAATTTTATTTCTAAGTGTTAACCTTGTAATAAGAAATAATAATTACTATTCTTGATTAAGTTTAATAAAAATAAGAGATGCATATTCATTTCTGCAAGACCTATTCCAACACCATGCTATGACATTTCCAGTTTGGAAGCCAAACGACTAATATGGCAGTTTGTTTCTTTGGAACAGTATGGCTAAGACATTGGGAAAACAATTTGCCAGTTCAGAGATCTGGTTTCCATTCCCAAACTGCCTATTCAATCTTTGGGTCATGAAAAGACATTGAGGCTATGTTTCCACTTAGATTGCTAAATTGATTTAACTTAAATCAATCTAATTGAATCAATATAAATCTAATGTTTTGATTTACATTAAATTGATTTAACATGTCCCCAATGGAAACCCAAATCGAACTAGCAGGACTATGGACAGGGCTTGCTAGATCAATTTAGGAGAAGGGCACCATGGAGGTGTGGCAAGATGGCCCCAAGAAGGGCCATGCCCCCATCCAATAAGTAGAAAGAGGAAGGCATGCTGGGAGGAAGAAGAGCAAAAAGTGTTAAATCAAAATAACAGTTAAATCAAAATAATGCGGCTACACTGTATTATTTTGAAATAATAACTTCGATTTAACCATCATTTCAATATAAGGTGAGGTGTTATTATTTCAAAATGACCTTCCTTATTTCAAAATGAGGGAGTTCCTCATTTCAAAATAAGGAGAGCTAATATAGACATGCACTACTTTAAATTTAAATAATCACCATTATTTCGATTTAAAGTGTAAGTGTAGACATACTCTGAATAATAAGGTACATAAAAGTTCTAAATCATGCACCCAAAGCAGCAGAAGATATGAGATTCCAATTCTTAGCGTCCTGCTTCCCAGCCTGGTTCACAGTCCCATAGACCAAGGCATATTTTCATTGAGTTAGGCCAAAGGATGAGGACACATGTTATATTTGTCCTGTACAGATGCTCAGTTGTGACAGATTCAGGGCATGGAACAAGCTGATTGACTGACAGATCTCACAGCCAGAAGGGAACATTGTAATTATCAAACCTGACCTCCTGTATAATACTGGCCATGGAGCTTCCCCAAGATAATTCTGAGAGGTTATATTTTCAGGAAGAAGAATCATATCTTGACTGACAAATTGTAAGTAATGAAGAATCTGACACATTTTCTGATAAATTGGTTACTATCATTGTTTAAAATGTACACCTTCTTTCCAGTGTGAATATGTCTAGCTTCAACTTACAATCACACTTTATTTTCTAGACCATCATCCATCAATCATCTCCTTTTAATCTAAAAAGGTTGCATTTTTTTCCCGAATCTATCACTATGAGGTATGTTTTGTAGTAATCATCCCTTTGCTTTGTCTCTGAAAACTACAAATGATCAACATCTGTCTTGACTTGGGAGCATCCAAACTGGAAACAAAATTCCAGAAACATTCACAGTGCAAGGTGACTAAAACACAGATGAATAACCTCTCTACTCCTTTTTGCTAGTTCTTCTTTATGCATTCAATAAGTTCATTGATAATTGTATTGACTGGATTCCCCTGGGAACTCGCTTTCAGCTGATGACCCACCTGGATTTTCAACCTCTTTTTTCAGAGTTACTGCTTACAAGGAAAGAGTCCTTCATGCTGTAAGAGTGCCCAGATTTTGTTTCTAGAGCCACATATTTATCTTTAGCTGTATGATTGTTTTCTTCTGTCCAATTTACCAAGTGATTCTAATTGCTCTGTATCAGTGACCTGCTCTTTTATATTTGACACTTTCAAACTTTGCAGGGGATGATTTAAGATTTTCTTTAATATCTTTGACAAAATTATTGACAAGAAAAACTCCCTGCTGGATTCCCATACATAGAAATTTGGCAATGTTATTTAATGTTTCAGTTCAGTCAAATCTTAAAAGGCATATTAAGGACATTTTTCTTATCCCAGGACTATTTTCCAAGCAAATATCAAACATCTACTGAAAACCATATTAGGATGACAGATCTTTAGAAAAAAGGTGGGGAACATTATGATACATAGCTTTATGAAACCTTAGAATGGACTCACACATGTCCCTCTAGATTCTCCCTTTATTTCATTAAGTTCTTACCTGTATAGATTTGCAGCACAAGGAAGAGGACAACAAAGAGATGGTAAAGAAACTTCATGGTTGAAGTCTGGATGGGAACTCAACGTTGCTGGAGAGAAGTGAGTCAAAGTTAGAGTGGAAATGGAGAGTCCCTAATTATCAGCTGCTGGGAATTATGAAATGCTTATCTGTTGGCATCTGATTTGAGAGGATGTCCTATTTATTAAGATTATGCTCCAATCTGTTAATCACAATGATTGTTATTTGTTCAGCATCATCAAAATTCCTGCATAATTTCAGTAAAATCCAGTTGCAAAGTCCCTGCACTGAGGAAGTAATAAGTATTTACATCTTGCAAATGTGAACTAACTGGCTGAAAACCCTTTGAAATGTTTGGAAAGGCTCTCATGAAATTTTAATGGAGGTCCTTGTCCAGAGAACAATTCCAGAACACAGATTTATCTGGGAAGCTTTATAAGCTCGATGTGTGCAGTTGGATATTTGCTTTATTGAACATGTATCAATCTTTTATATAACTGACAGTATGAAAAATGCTGATTAGCTGAGCAGGGTTGAACTGGTTCAGTGCTGGGCTGCAAGACTGAATCTTCTAGAAACAGAAGGATTGGAACAAGTCGCTTCCCATCCAAATGGCTGATTTTCTGTAAGACTCCATAAAAAAAGATATTCTGAAGACTCAGCACTGGGGAATACTTTCTCAATGACTAATTGCCTGTTTAGACATGCCAGGCAGGCCAGTCCTTTTAAGAATGCAGTCCAAGTGTCCTTTAGGGGTTTAGATTAATATATTTCAAACCACATGTATAAGTATAGGCCCTAAAAACTATTGTGTCCTTGTCTCTCTTGTCTAGTACGTGGATTATAAATCCTTTGGAGCTAGAAGTATGTCTTTTTTGTGCAGAACAACACAACCTGACACAAATGGAATTCCTAAGTGTTGACTTCATAATAAAAATAATAATTACTATTATTGACTAAGCTTAACCACAATAACAGGTGGATTCATGGCAAGGGCAGATTTGATTGATTCATAGGTGTCAGAGCCAGAAGGGACCACTGTAATTATCAGGCCTGACCTCCTGTATAATACCGGGCATGGAACATCCTCAAGATAATTCTGAGAGGATATTTTTTTTAGGAAAGAAAGAATCCTATCTTAACTGAAAAACTTTAAGGAATGAAGAATCCACCACTTTTTTGATAATAGTTTAAAAGGTATACCATTGCTCAAAAGGTATACCTTGTTTCCACTGTGAATTTTTCTAGCTTCAACTTACAATCACACTTTATTTTAAAGATCAAAGTCATTTATCCTCGCATCCATTCTGCTAAATTGTGATCATCATTCTTTAATCGTCTCCTTTTAATCTAAAAAAGGGTGCATTTATCTGAATCTGTCACTTTGATGTATGTTTTATAGTCTTTTAATCATCCCTTTACTTTGTCTCTGAATACTACAAATTATCAACATCTGTCTTGACTTGGGAGCATCCAAATTGGACACAATATTCCAGAAGCATTTACAGTTCAAGGTGCATAAAACAGAGGTAAAAAACCTCTCTAATTTTTTTTTGATAGTTTTTTCTTTATGCATTGAATGAGTTCATTAATTATTTTAGTGACTGAATTCCCCTGGGAACTTGCTTACAGCTGATGACCGACCTGGATTTTCAACATCTTTTTTTCAGAGTTACTGCTTACAAGGAAAGAAACCCTCATGCTATAAGAGTGCCCAGACTTTATTTCTAGATCCACACATTTATCTTCAGCTATATCATTGTTTACTGCTGTCCAATTTATGAAGTGAGTCTAATTGCTCTGCATCAGTGATCTGCTCTTTCATATTTGTCACTAGCAAACCTTATAGGTGATGATTTTAGATTTTCTTTAATGTCTTCAACAAAATTATTGACAAGAAAATTTTCCTCCTGACTTCCAATAGATAGAAAGTTAGTTTTGTTACATAATGTTCCAGTTCAGCCAAATCTTAAAAGGCATATTAGGGGCACCTCTGCTCCCCCAGGACTATTCTCCAACCAAATATCAGACATCTACTGAAAGACATATTAGAATGACAGACTTTTAGAAAAAAAGGTGGGGAAAGTTACGATACATAGCTTTATGAAACCTTAGGATGGATTCACACATATCCCCCTCTAGGTTCTCCCTTTATTTCATTAAGATCTTACCTGTATAGATTTGCAGCACAAGGAAGAGGACACAAAAGAGGAGGTAAGAAACTTAATGGCTGACGTTTGGATGGGAACTCAACGTTGCTGTAAAGTAGTGAGACCAAGACAGAGTGAAGATTGAGAGTGTCTTTTTACCAGCTGCTGGGAATTGTGAAACACTTATCTGTTGAAATCTTATTTTGGAGGATATCATATTTACAAAGATTATGTTGCAATCTGTTAATGACAATGATTGTTATCGATACAGCACCATCAAAGTTCCTGCAAAATTTCAGTGCAACCCAGTTGAGAAATCCCTGCACTGAAGAAGTTATAAATATTCACATCTTGCAAATACATTCTACCTGGCTGAAAGCCTATTGAAATGTTTGGAAAGGCTCTGATTAAATTTAAATGAAGATCCTTGTCTAGGGAACATTTCCAGAACATAGATATATCTGGGAAGCTTTATCAGTTGGATACGTGCAGTTAGGGTACGTGCACACTACGTGTTTAAGTCGACTTAAAGGGCCTTAAGTTGACTTAAACAGACCCCTGTCTACACTGAAGGGCAATAAAGTAGACTTTAGGGTCCAGTAAAGTTGACTTTATAAGGTCCACTTATAAAGTCAACTTTACTGTTAAGTAGACTTTAGTAAGTCGACTTATGGCAATGTGGACTCACTAAGTCGACTTGTTAAGGTCTACTTAAAGTCGACTTTAAGTAGACTTTATTAAGTTGACCTAATAAAGTCGAGTTAGCTTTTACAATGTAGACATAACCTTAGGTGTTTGTTTTATAGAACATTGATCAATTTATTATGCAAATTATAGGAAATTCTTTAACTTCATGAATTATAATACATTAAAAAGATGTTAAAATTCTTTAAAAATGAAAAATAAGGTCTCCAATACTGTTGTCCAGATGAGTATGGGTCTGTTGCTTTCTATATATCTGAATTATTTTTTTTCTTAGTGATATGAAAATATTATGAGGTTTGCCTTTCTTTTCAGTTCATAACAGGAATCAGGCTAGAGTACAATAGTGTAAAGTAGGGACACAAAATGTTGATGCATCTGATGTGGAGGCCAATGGCATCCAAAGCTGGTAAGCACTTTTCAGAATTGATCTCATTCTTGCAGGATGGAGAAAACAGAAAGTGATTGGGTTTAAGCTGCAAACAGGCATATTTGAAAATATTTCTAAAGGGTTGTATGGGGACATTTAACACCTCTTTATTCCCTTGGGGATTCACTTTACCCAGTATATAAATATTACCAAAATAACCCCCCAGATATATTTTTGAAATCTCCTTCCCAGTTCTCTCCTTGGAGGCACCAAAGAGAAAGATTTGATGGGATGGGTCAAGAATGAGAATCCATGAAGATGGGACATTAAAGGAACATTGGAAAGCTATTATCTGGCAGTGAGCTGTCCATCTCATGCCCCAGTCAATGACATCTGTTTCAAGCGTCTCTCTGTGTGGACAGAGGTTACTGCTGCTTTCTCCACAGACAAAGGACTAGAGGTCCTGGACAGTTCCCTTCCCAGGGGCAACACAGACAGTAGGCTTGTTACTTTGGCTGGCTACCTTGTTGCTCATCTTTCTCTGTGAGGTTCCCACCAAACACAGAAAGAAGTTGGACAAAAACATCAATACTCTTCCAGACAGTATGGATAACTGCTTTATTTATTTATTTAGCAACACAATGGGGAGGCTTCCCAGCTCTGCATGGCACATGTAGCCCCTTCCCCGAGCATGATGGACTCAGTGGGGTGCTGAGAACCATGTTTCAACAGATTTTGTTACTTTGGTCAGACAGTAACAAAATCTGCCAAAACAGAATAGTTGGGACTAGAACAGCTCTCCTTCACTCACTCAGATGTGGGGCAAGAGAAGCTGGTGATGCTGGGGCTGGGAGCAGTCCCAAGGCTGAAGGGATATTTGCAGCCCTGGGAGACTGCCAGCGTAGTGCCAAATACCCTGTTTTGGCAGCTATTGTTACTATCCAGCCAAAGTAACAAAAATCTGCTGAAATATGGCTTTCGACACTATGCCTGTTCTTCTCAGCCCACTCCTGACTGTGAGAAGGGGAGCCAGCTGGCCCTAGGGTTGGGAGCCTCCGGAGGCTGCAGAGATCTCTTGCAGCCTCAGGAGAGCCCTCAGCCCCAGCACTGTGAGCTCCTCATGCCCCATTTTTGTTAGGACTGGAGCCTCCCAGGGCTGCAGAGATCTCTGTAGCCTCAAGATTGCTTCTAGCTACAGGAGCATGCTATAGCTGCTAGTGACATACTTCTTTGCTCTTCTGTGCTTGGACACAGTAGTTGAGAACTTATCACCTAAACTTCTAGAATCACAGAAGAGAATCACAGGATCAGGAGGGATAGTAAAGAGACATTTAATCTAACTTTGTAAAAAGATGCAAAATTTGTTGTGTGCAAAAAATCTAAGACAGATCCTTCCTTCAGATTTCCACAAAGGAGATTCCTCCATGACTTCCCTAGATAGCTTGTTCCATTGTCTTAATGTTCATATAGTTAACTTTTTCCTGTGATTTAATCTAAATCTACTATTATGTATTTTGGCCCACAACTTCTACTGCCCCATGTGCAATGGAGAGCAATTAATCTACATTGTTTTATGTCAGCCTTACAAGTACTTGAAAACCACTACCATATCACCCTACCGTTAAACCTGTCTTTTCAAAACTCAAAAAGTACCTCAGCCTCTGCTCATACCACTTTGATTCTGTCCTTTTGATCACCTTTGTTGCTTGCCTCTGGATCATTTCCATTTTCTCTATATCCATGATGTACAGTGATAGTAAAGTTGAATTCAGAACACCAGCTGAGACTTAACGAGCACAGAGGTGGATTATCACCTACCATGACATGCATGTGAAGCCTCTTAATACAACCCAAAATTGCACTTTTCTTTGTAACAAAACTGCATTCTTCATGTATTCCATTCTTCGCAGTTGTGACTCACTACATCTGTCAGAGTTATCTCAGCTGTGCTGCTGCCAAACCAGTTATCTCCCATTTGTATTGGCCCATTTGTTTACTCTTCCCAAAACGCAGCACCTTACATTTGTCTTTGTTGAATTTCACATTCCACTCTACCTGTTCTGGTTAGTTGGCCCCTTCTGGAAGGACCTATGGGACAAAAGGTGCTTCTGTTGCCAGAGTTTGGCAGAAAGAAGGTCTTAGAGAGGTCATATGACAATTTCATGTATGCCACTTCACGCCAGAACTGAGTAGTCAAACTCTGCCTTAGGAAGAGTGTGTGTGTGTGTGGGGGGGGGGGGTGCTGTGTCATTGGCAAAGTTCTGTAGGAGAAGTTTTTACAAGGGATCATATACTTACTTCTGCTGCCAGTTATGGGTCAATTTCTATGTTCAGATTTGCTTTAGTTGGTCAAAATGAGGACTGCGGGTCACTGAATAGGCCAGAGAGAGGCATAAAATCTGTATTTCTTATGTTCCAGGATTAGGGTTAGGGTTAGGGTTAAGGTCTGATCACTAGGATTCACTGCCTTCCTAGTTCATATACTAATACATTTTTTAATAAAATGTCTTTTTCAGGAAGGACAGTTCTCTCCAGGGATGGCCCCTGTGGAGTTGGGAAGGGCTGTCTGAGAGAATTAGGATCAGGGCAGAGGAATGGGCCACAGAGAAAGGAATCCAATTTGTAGAGAAATACTGGCAGGAACAGTGTTTTGCTGCTGCAGCACAGAAATGGCAAAGCAGCAGTGAGCTCCATTGTTTCTCCCTCTCCCTGGGTGGATCCCGTGAGACTGCCTCAGTTACACCCAAACTTGTAAATGTAGTCAGGCTTCTGTTAGCCTAGCTTCTTGGATTTGTTCTGCAGTTTTGATTCCTGCGTGGGAGCTGTCTTCTCTTGGCCATGTCCAGAAGCACAGATACAGGAGGAGGCCACCTCCTTGTGTGGAGGTTTCAAAGGTGAGTGGAGCAAAGAATGGGTTGACTTGCTATGGAGTACTGATAAGGTTTTTGCACACTAGGCAGATAAGCTCTGTATAAGCCCAGTTCCTCTGACAATGTTGAAATCCAAAAGGATTTGTTAAAGGAGGAGGAAAGAGATAATGACTTATCCATTTCACCTTGTTGATGCACACAAACAGGTATGTCCTCTTGTCCAGGAATACTCGTGGATGGATTTAACATCTGGCAATGACCTTACACTTTATTTATATTTCATTTGAAAAAAGAAGAATGGAAAAGCAATAGCAAAAATCTGCTGTGCATAATTCAGAATACGCACAGCTCCTTTGAGCTGTATCCTCCTCACCCAGTTTGTTTTATTAAAAGAAGACTATCAAATTACTGTGAATGATACAGGGCCTTTCTTGTGGACCCTTTCCATCTCACAAGGGTCTTTCCAGCCCAGATGAAGAGGAGCCAGTCATTTTACAACCAAGATGTCTTCTGTCCGATTTTGAGAGATACTGCGCTGATAATATCAATTGCCATCAATTGGTGAGCTGCAGAAAAGAAAGGAACAGTTACATTCTATTTTTGTGTCCATTAAAATAAGTAAAATATTGCACTGTGTTTCAAATCAAATGCAAGTCAATAATTTCCCCACTCAAAACACTAACATGCCCATTTTCAATACATTACACTAGTTATTTTTATTAAAAGGACACTAATGAGCTACCAACATCACTGAAGTGACTCTGTGGTGCCACAGCACTAGTGCTAAGTGACAGGATTAGTTTTGTAGGCCAGTCCACACTATTTGAGAGTCTCTTAGCACTCCCAAATTCTCTGCATCCTTTTCTTGCTGCAACATTAAGTATGATTTTTTTTGTAAACTAAGTATTAAAGTTATGAAGAACAGCTATTTTAGACTCTTAGATGCTACACAAAAATATTTTCTTTCTTGCAGTTACTCTCCTGAGGCAGCGGTGGGTGTTGTCAGCTCTCAGAGAGGCAATCTCTGTAGCACTGAACACTGTAGAGGTTCTGGGGTTTCCCCGGCCTCTGCCCTCGCCATGGGTGGTCTGAGAAAAGCACCGTTAAGGTTATAGTGTGACACACAACCTGGATAGTCCAGAGTCACAGCAACCCAAAGATTTCTTTTATGCCATGTCACATCACAGGTTGTGCCAAGGTCGTTAAAGAAGAGACATAAATATTCTGGTTACACAGTACTGTTGGCCTTGTCGACCCTGCACTTACAAGCCTTTCATAGCAAAGGACTCCAAAAACACAGGATCTGTTCACTCTCAAAGGGAGGGGGCATATAGCAAAGCAATTCCCACCATCCTGTCTGCATTTTATAACTCCCTTGCAAACACATGGCAATTGGGTGTATCCTGCACAAAGAAAAAGAGTCTAAATGTTTATTTAAAGAGCAGGGTGGTCAAGAATTGTGAATGAAGGATGACTGGCATTTCCCATTAACTGAATTTACTATTCACTCTAATAAGGCCACCTTTACTCACTTATCCTCATGTGACCCTCTCACTAGATCTTTGATAATATGTCAATGTCTGTAGTCCTGCATCCATCCATTCACTCACTGCCCCTAAGAAATGAACAAGCACATTAATTACATTGATGTGCTGGCCACTCAGCTGAAAATTTCAGAACCATTACATTGATCATGGTTGTCTTTCACAGTCCCACATCCATACAGGATGAAAAGCACATAGCTATCTCCACTACAAATTTCTCATACTGGCTACTGTAGTGGTTTTGACACTTCCTGGTTCCTAACAGTGATGTGCCAAGCAATATCATAAATACTGATTGGATAAACCAGTTTGAAATTGCTCAGGACTGTTGGCTGGCTGGAGCTTTTAGAAACAAAAGGGTTTGAACAAGTTGCTTTAAATCAGAATGCAAGATTATACATGAGATTTCAGCACTGGGGAAGACTTTCTCTTCTCCTGCTTGAGTCTACCTTCTTTATGCATCCAATGTGTTCATTAACTCTTTTAATGACAGTATTCCACTGGGAACACATTTTCAGCTGATTACGCACCCAGAATGCCCAAACCTTTTTTTTTATGGTTACTGTTGACAAAGAAGGAGGTCCATATGCCCTAAGAATGCCCAGCCTTCTTTGTTCCTTGATCCATACATGCACATTTAACTCTGTGACTATGTAGGTCCTATTACCCAGTGATCAAAATCACTCTGTATCAGTGACTTACTTTTTTATGTTTGTCACCTGCAGACATTTTAGATGATGAACACACTCCTCAGTGGGCGTTGCACACTCTATATTTTTATAAGGTGCAGCTTCCTCAAGGTAGGAACTTGAGAAATGCATTTGCCCAACATGCATCAGAAGATAGCATGGTGCTGTATTAATAACAATAATTACAATAAATAGATTGCAGCACACATCAGATGATTATCACTTCATGCAAAGTTGCGGCAGTACAATGTATTACAAACTGCAGAGCCCTAGAAATTCAATGGCATTGAAATCAATGACAGTCCTGTGGCACCTTAAAGGCTTTAAAAATTCTTTGGGATTAAGTTTTTGGGGGCTGCAACACACTTTGCCGGATGCATCTGAGGAAGTGGGTTACAGCCCGTGAAAGCTTGTGCCTGAAGAAATTTGATAGTACTTAAAATGTCATAAGACTCTTGTTTTCGCTGTAGGCAGATGAACACAGCTACCCCACTGGAACTTCTCAGAAGGACAGTAAATGTCAGTGGAGTTGTTAATGTAGCAGTAAAGGTTCTTGTTAGTACCCTGTCCCTTGAAGAACAGTGAGTCAAAGAAAGCTCAATTTCTGAAAATGAGGCATCAGTCTCCCAAACCTGGCACAAACACAGAGGACAGGGACATGCTAGAGAGGGTTCAGAGGAGGGCAACCAAAATGATTAAAGGGGTAGAGCACAAGCCCTATGAGGAAAGACTGAAAGCATTAGGCTTATTTAGTCTGCAGAAGAGAAGATTGAGGGGGGATTTGGTAGCAACCTTCAACTACTTGAAGGGATGCTCTAAGGAAGATGGAGCTCAACTGTTCTCGGTAATAACAGAGGACAGAACGAGGAGCAATGGTCTCAAGTTGCGATTAGGGAGGTCAAGGCTGGATATTAGAAAAACTTTTTTACTAGGAGAGTGGTGAAGCCTTGGAATGAGCTGCCGAGGGAGGTGGTGAAATCTCCATCTTTGGAGGTGTTTAAGGCCCGGCTGGACAAAACCCTGACTGGGATGGTTTAGTGGGAGTGGTCCTGCCTCTGGCCCTGCCTCTAGATGACCTATGAGGTCCCTTCCAACCCTAGGATTCTATGATTCTATGATCTTCAAAGCCCCCATATCCCAGTTCATCAGACAGCAACGGGAAGGCACAAGAGCCCTCCAGATCTGGGTACATACACAGAGGGAGAATGTGGGTCTGACAGGTAGCGTTGTGCCTATTCTTCTTCATTTCCCATGCCCACATCCCATTTCCCAGGGTCTTGCTTCTCCACCCCCCCCCAAACCTCCCTCACCTGGATCCCCAATCTCTCTCACCAACACCATCAGCCTTCCCCATTTATTCCCTCTCACTATACTCTCTCCCCACACTAGTATCCCAAATCCTCTTCACTTATAGTCTCACCCTCCACTTCTTAATGTACCTCCCAAGTTACAGCAGGGATTCATACCTCATTTTTCCCCTCAACAACAATGATTTCATTCCCCTGCCACCCCTTCCCCCCAAAATTACCACCCATATCTCACATGGATGCATCAGAAGTTGCTATCGCTTCCAGAACTCAGTACAAAACATGTTCTGTTTTAGGTCCAGGCTTGGCCTTAATTTATCCTTTGTTGTGTTAATTGAAGTTTCAGTTCACAGCCACCAATTTCAATGTCTATGATTCATGCAGTCATCCTACCTCTAAATTTAATAAGGCAAATAAAGTGTTTAATAGCAGCAGGAAAAAAAGAGGGGAGGTTTTGGGGGTGGGGTGGTGGGTCTTTGCAGCCTGGGAATCCTACAGTAATGTTAACAGTACACTGCAAATCCATGACGTAAATCCATGAGGTACTACATGTATCCTGTAGCACTGCAAGACACACCAAATTTCAAAAGAGTCTAAATATATTGATTTCAGAGGACTTAAAAAAGCTCAGTTTTAAATAGAACTCAGGAGGCAACCTTAACTTTAGTGGGCAGCCATATTTCCATAATATAAGGACTCTCCATCTCTTCTCTGTCTTCGTGTTTCTTCTCCCTAGTGACACAGATGTCTAGGACAAACTTCAGCCATGAAGGTACTTGATGTTGCCCTTGCAGTTTTTTCCCTCATGCTCCAGGGCACACCAAGTAAGATGTATTTAAAAGCATGGATACCACAGACTAATATTTGTCACCCTGAATTAAAGTTTTCAGTTAATGTTATGGTTATAGTATGTTGTTCTCACTTAAAAAAAACAATGAAATACCTCCATAGCATAGAGCACAAATTAAATTTGGCAGGGAAGTCCTGGGATCAGGGAGCTGCTTTTGGTGCACCCAGGACAATTCGTTCAGATATCATTGTATTCTGACCTGTCAGACTTCCCCATTTTCTTTTGGGGTTTTCCTCAGTAAAGCTCATTTTGCATTCGTGTGCAACACACTGCCTGTAATTGTCATACCCTGTCTCCTTCTGGATTGATTTTGGAAGCTATACTCAGAAATTCATGTATGCCTCTTGGAACATAGGCTTCCTCCTTAGGAAAAAGGTGTTTGCAACTGTGTGTACACTGGGAAAAAAGGCTCTGATGTAAAACTGCTGAGTTAGAATTCATATGCTAACGTGAATCGTTATATTAGATCTGAATAGAGATTTGGGCTGTCTGATCAACTATTAAATGTGATTTCCTGCTCTTCTAACATTCTTACCTGTTGCTTCACATAGTTTAAATCAAAACAACTTGTTTGGTTTTCTGAAAAAGACCGAACTGACTTTTTGACTCACCCTCCCCTGTGTTTATTCAACTGACATATTAGAGCTTTCATTTTATGCATCTCGCGAAGTGTAATTACACCCACAAAAATTCATGCAATAAATAAGTTTTTAGACTTTAAAATTAACATTGGACTCCTTTTTTATCCTCCTTTATTTATCTTACAAGAGAAGACTGTGCACATTTGGGCTGCATTTTCAGAGAACTCGCCTTTCTGAGATAACCTGACATTATCTTTTGGTTATAAAGAAACCATTCCTGGGTACTGAGTGTTCATGAACCCATCAGCACAAAGTCCTCCCAAATGTCTGAAGTTTAAACTGGAAGTTATTTATTTAATCTTTTCTCATTTTAAAATTTGCAGTCATCCAACCTAATAGAGACCCATTGCAACTCCACTCAAACCATATTTATGAAGCTGCCTTTTACATCAGTTTTATGAACCATACAAATCCAAACAACATCAGCCACTAAATGATGCTTGTGAGATAGGGCGTTACCAGCTATATATCCAATAAATGTGAAGGGTTGGGATTGAAGGATGCCCAAAGCTGTGGTACTTTAGATCTGCAGCAAAGGAGTGAGCAGCTGTATTTAATTAACTTGTTCAGTTTCATTCTTTGAGACCATCACTGTACATACAAAGAACTGCATCCCATTCTGTAGTGTTAAAGCTGTGGTACATTGCACAATATTTGGGTTGATTTGGCTGGGTCTCTGTGTCAAGAAAAGTCAGTCAATGGAAAATACCCGACAAGCTGGAAACACAAAGGGCAGGGAGAAGGTTCTTTTTATGCCTGAAAGATGACAGAATAATGTCTTAAAACGTAGACACTTTGTGGGGACCTGCACTCTTGGAGCTCGCCCGACTTTACTGAAAACTTGAAGTAAAAGGGACACTTCCCACCATAGGGAAGGACTCTCAGGATGGGCAAGGCTCTAGCAAGTGTTTGCCAACTCTCCCCATAGCCTTCCCTATGTTGACCCCTGTAGCTATACTCTACTTTGTAAGGCTGCTTGCTTTCCATTCATAGACTCTGAGAATATTAGGGCTGGAAGGGACCTCATAAGGGCACCTAGTCTAACCCTCTACTAAAAGCATGTGTTGGCGGGATCCACATTTCATGGGGTGTTTGGTGGCTCCAATACCGAATCTTCAGATGTGTCTTCCACTTCAGCCACTTTTTGAGAGTCAGCTTTCAAAGGGTCACCACAAGGATCATCGGGAATAGATGAGACCCCTCTATGGAGCCTCCTGGGGAATTGCCTAACTCAGACTGTATATCAGATTCACTACTGGCCCTCTGACTCCAGAGTCACATCCAGCCTCCTGGTTCTCAGTTATGCCAATTTGAGAACCTCCCCAATGGGGTATGTCTTTGTCTTCCCTAAGCACTTTGCTACATTGTCCTAATGTTCATACAGTTAAGATGTTTTCTCCTGAGATTTGATCTAAATGCGCTGTGTTACTTGAACTGCTGTGTCTGGTCCTGACCTCTGTGCCAAAGAAAGCTATTTTTCTCCATATTTTTATGGCATCTTTACAAGAGTTTGATATCCACAGTCAAGTCCAACTTAACAGTCTCTTTTCTGAACTAAACACCTTCAGCCTTTTCTCATATGCATTACATCCTTTTGGTCTTCTTTGTTGCTCGCCTCTGAATGTTTTTCTAATTTGTCTATATACATTCTATCCAATCAAATGGAAAACTGGACACTGTACACTAGCTAAGGTGTTACTAGCACCAAGTTGGTCTGGATTGTGACCTCCTGTGGCTTTCACACAAAGCCTCTATAAATGCTACCCAAAAATGAAATATTTTTTTTGCAAAAATATCACATTCTTCACTCATGTTCAGGTTCTAGCTCACTGCAACAACCAGATACCCCCATTTTGTCTTCATGCATTTTATTTTTCTTCCCTAAGTGTAGCACCGATCACTGGGTTTTGCTGAATTTCATATTCCAGCAGATGTATTCTGATTGCTACGTGGTTACCATCTGGAAGTACCTAGGGTTGAAAAGTTCTCCAGTATGCAGAAGGTGGCGGACAAAGATCTTAGGTTATGTCTCCCTGTTCCATGTGTGTCAGTCCTTCCAAATACCAATTGGCCATATTCTGTCTCAGAGATGCTCTGTGCCAGAACCACATTGGGCAATAGGTGTAGGAACAGTTTTTACAGGGGCCATATGCTAACTCTTCCTTCTAATAACACGCCAATCTCCATTTATGAGTCATCCAATAGGCCAGAGACAGACATAGAATTCAGGTTACTTATGTCCTAAGCAACTGTTCTAGCCATGTGGATGCACTGTCTTCCCAGCTTATATATCAATACATTTCCAGCACAGTGATTCTTCCAAGTAAAGACAAGTCTGTCCAGGATTTTGCAGAGGTCAAGGGAAGGGCTGTGTGGGGGATCTGGGAGCAGGGCAGGGGAATAGGACACAAAGAAAGAGATCTGGTTTGTGGTGAAAAGTTGGCAGTAGCTTTATTTTGCTGCTGCACCGAAATGGCAAAGCAGCAGTGAGCTACCTTGTTTCTCCCTCTCCGTAGAAGGATCCACTGAGGTTGCTTCAGTTATACTCAACTTGTGAAGGCAGTCAGGTTTCTCTAAGCCTATATCTTTACATTTGTGCTGCTGGTCTAATTCCTCTAATTTTTCCTTGTGCTGCACTCACCCATGTCTGGAAGCTCAGGTAGTGGTGGAAGGGATCTCATGGTGGGGAGTTTTGGGAGGTGAGAGGAGCAGAGAGATGGTGATATGTCATGGAGTCCTGGTGTGGGATTTACAGACTGTTTAAAAATGTTCCATGTAAGTCCAGTACCTTTGACAACAACACAAGTCAAATAGATTGGTTAAAGCGGGAAGGAAGTGGTAATGATTAATCCTTTTGAGCTAACTGAGACAAACAGTTATGTATGTCTTCTGGTCCAGAAACACTCCTGGATTTATTTTGCACATAAAGAGTAACCCTCACTTTATTTATATTTAATATCTAAAAGAGACTGAAGGATTTCTACAGAAAAGAAATACCAAAAACATCTGCCATGCTTTGATCAAAACACTCACACTGCTATTTCTTATGCACAGCTACTTTATTGAAAGAAAATTAACAATCTATTATGAGTGATACAGGCATTTTCTTGCAGATTTTTTTTTCCATCTCACAAGATGCTTGGCAGCCCAGATGAAGAGGATCCAAGATTTTTAGAAGCAAGGAGTCATCTGCCAGATTCCCAGACATGCTGCATTGACAATCTCTGCTGCCGTTACTAGAAGACCTGCAAAAAGGGGAGAAAATCTCATGTTCTATGTATATATCCATCAATACAAGGAAAATATGGCCTTGCTTTTCAGATCAAATGCAAGACACTAGTTTGCCCAGTCAAAACACTCAGACGCTCATTTGCAATATACCATCACAACCAGTTAATTTTATTAAAAGGACACTAAGAAGCTACCACCATCACTGAAATGATTTTGACACCACCATAGCAGTACTGTTGGGCCACAGTAATAGTTTTTGTAGACAAGCCCACACTGCCTGAGAGTGTCTTACCCCTCCCAACTTCTCTGCCTCCTTTCCCTGCTGCAACAATAAGCATTCTGGGCATCCTGTTTAGTTTAAAGGGAGATCCAGCAGGTAACAAGAACAGGGATAGAATGGCTTAGGGATAAACAATGTAACCCGGTTAATTTTATTGTAGGAACCTTGTTTTTTGTTTTTTTTTTAAGTAGTAAAAGCAAATTCTTAGTATGGAATTCACAATGGCTTGTAAATGTTTGGAATGCTAGGAGAAGAAATTTAAAGGCTCTGAGTATATATTGATCTAATTTAAGGACTGAAACCCTTAAAGAACACTCATCCTTATTAAATTTCATCATAGAGTGAGCACATCTGAGAATATGCATAGCTATTTCTACACTAGAAGGCTCAGTTGTGTCAACTTAACAAGGTTGATTTATAGTCAGCTTTATTAAGCTGACTTAGAGAATCCCAAGTTTTTTAAGGTTGACTTAATAAAGTCAACTTAAGACAGGATAGCTAATACATAAGACGTAATAAAGTTGACTTTAAGTTCATCCTTGACTTAAATGGCTATCGTGGCATAATGTGACTTTATTAAGTTGACTTAAATGGACACATTTTATTAAGTCGACTTAATACAGTCAGCCTAACACTTAGGCTGTGTTCACACAGCCCTCTTATTTCGAAACAACAGAGGTTGTTTCAAAATAAGATTTAGGCTGTTCACACAACGCACAGTTGTTTCGGAACAACGGGTCCTGTTGTTTCGAAACAATGGCGTTGTTTCAAAACAAGTTAAACCCCATGCGGGGACAAAACAACGTTGTTTCAAAACAATTGTTTCGAAACAACGCCTTGTGAACACGTTGTTTCGAAACAACGGTGACTTGTTTCGAAATAACTTGTTGCCTGAACCTGCTATTTCGCTTTGAGCTTTTTTCCTTAATTCGAATTAACAAACTGTTAATTCAAATAAAGTTATTTTGAAATAAGGTGTTATTTCGATACAAGTTGTTTCGAAACAACTTGTATTGAAATAACCCCCTGTGTGTGAACACAGCCCTAAAGATGACTTTAAGGTGGGAGTTATTATGTTGACTTATGGAAGTCCTTAAGTCAATTTAATAAATGCTAAATATGGCCATGGAATTGCTTAAGTTCACTTAAACCTGGTTACATTGGCTTAAGCCTGCGACGTAGACATAGCCTCTGTGTGTCCCACTGGACAGTGTGTGATGCGCATCCTCTTTGCCAAAAGTCTGTTGCAGGATCTAGCAAAAGTGTGGCTCCTTTGTTCAAAATATAGACATTTGAACTATTTGCTCTGGAAAACTCTAATTCAAACCACAGATTGCTGACCAAGAAGTCTCAGCAGTCATCATATGTCATCTGCAGATGCACACAAAACCATCTGTGTGGTCCACACAGCTTGTCATCTTTGCAGGATCTGGCTCCGCAGATTGTATGACACAGAGGAGAGCACTCTGCACTGCACCTCCTGGATCTGCAGTTCTCACATCTTCACCTTTTTGGTCATTTCCAATTTTCCCTTAGTGTCTGTGTCAGTGGACTCAAAACAAATTATCACTAAGGGAAAACTTGGTTATACACAGGTGTTGAGAGAGGAAATTAATTCTCATCAGCAGACATGGTCAATACCTCAGTTTTTCCCAGATGAGCAGGTGATTTAACACCAGGCTGAACCAAAATTTCCCCATTCTAGGGCAAACAAAAGTAAAGGAGAAAAATAACTTTCTGAGCTAGAGATGCTTCCTCATGAACTACAAGAACCTTTCTGCTCCTCAGCTGTTTCCATGTAGGGCTCCCAAAATTCTCCTCTCTGAGCTCCCCACCCCCCACAAAAAAAAATAAACAGTCTGCTTTTGCAGGATTTATGTTTAAGCCTTTTCTGTTTCTCAAGATCAGCCCTCCTGCTCAGTGGCAGCGGGGGTGGGGGAGGGAAGCATAACATGGTCAGAGAAGCCATAGCATGTTTAGATTTTCTCATAGGCCCTATTGCAGTGTACTTGCTGTTAAAATAAAATCATGTGTTACAAGTCCTAAACATGATGTAGAATACTAAGAAATGAAGATACAAAGGAGAAAAGTTTAAAACTGAACATAGATTACTTTCAAGTTTTGGCACAACTTAACTGCTGTGAAGCATCATATTCCACAGTGAAATTCAAAACATTGTGCAATACTTAGAGATGAGCATCTGCAAGAGCTTTTCCCTAGTGCATTGACAAGTTACTGCCCAGATTTAAAAAAAAAACAACTTGCCACAAGCCTGTAGTGTTCTATATCTAGCAACAGCTAAGTTTTTACTGTATAGGCCTAGTTTCATGGTAACCTTGAATAATTATTAGTATCTGACATTAGCAGAATCAATATTTACCCTATTTTTATGATAAAATTACAGTGCACAATGAATTTTAAGCTTAGTCATTTTGGAGTAGGTAAAAATACATGGTTTTATGCTTCAGTGCAGCTCTCAAAGGTTTAATAATCGACTTGTGCGGCTCTTGAGTTCCGTAAGTTTGGCCACCCCTGCTATATAGGAATACATGTATGAGATAATTTCCAGTATATTTTCTTCCATGGAAGCCCTGTTCTGGGGTGGTGGTGGGTCTTTTCGGTTCTCAGAAGGGTGATCTTTGCAGTACAAAACACTATGGAGGGGCTTCTCCAGACTGTGGACAGGCCTTACACAGCCTGAATAAAAGATGTGTAAAGTTATTGTATTAGGTGAACTGCAGAGAGCTCAGAATTGGGACAACATTTTTCCTATGTCACAGAGTTGTGTCAACATAATTAAAGAAGAGCCATAGCAGTTGGAGACATAAATGTTCTGGTTAAAGAATAACGTCTGCCTTGTAGAGTGCTGAACTTACCGGCCATTTACAGCAAGGGACACCATAACCGCAGGTTCCATTTGGTTTAAAAGGGGGGAGACATATGCCAAAACAGATGCCTCCAGCACCTATGCATTGGAGGGGGTTCTTGACAGGTTGACCATTTTGTGCTACCACGACACCTGCACAGAAAAAAAAAAAAAAAGCAAGCACTGACATTCCTTTACACAGCACAGCAAACAAGAGCTATTGGTGCAAAATCACAGGGATTTCCCATAAAGTGAATTTCCTTTTCTCTGAAAGAAGGCCTAGTCTGCCCGGTTATTTTTATGTGCCCCCTTTTATTCAATCTTTGACAATATGTAAATATCTCTAGTTCTATGTCCATTTGCCAGTTGCTTGTAAGAATTGGAAAATAAGGTTAAGGAAGCTGATGTGCTGGCTGCCTGGCTGCACAGTTCAGAATCACTGCATTTGGCATGGGCGTCCTTCACAGCTTGACACCTGTACAGGATGGAAGGCAGGGAGCAGCCTCAATCACTAACTTCTCATAGTGGGTGCTGCAGTGGTTTGGACTCTCTCTGGTTCCTAACAGTGATCTACCTGACAGTATGAAAAATGCTGATTAGCTGAGCAGGGTTGAACTGCATCAGTGCTGGGCTGCATGACTGCACCTTTTAGAAACAGAAGAATTGGAATAAGTCTGAATGCCTGATAGTCTGTAAGACTCCATAAAAAGATATTGTGAAGACTGAGCACTGGAGAATACTTTCTCAATGACTAATGGCCTCTTTAGACATGCCAGGCAGGCCAGTCCTTTTGAGAATTGAGTCAATGTATCCTTTAGGGAAGTGAGATTAGTATATTTCAAAATAACCTTTACCTGTGATTTCCTTAAAATCACCACTATTTGCAGATATAAGTACAGGACCTAAGAACTATATTGTCATTGGCTATGTCTACACTACAGGGCTCAGTTAAGCCGGTTTAATAAAGTCTACTTAAAATAGATATTATTAAGCTGGCTTAGCATGTCCACACTCAAAGTGCCAGGAGACTGTCCATATCCACACTGGCAGCTGCTATGTCGCTCTAGGAGCGGTGCACTGTGGGTACCTGGCCCACAGTGCCCCACAGCAGAGGTGCCCCTCTCTTCCGGCCACTCCTTTACTACAGAAAGTGAGTGACCACACCACCCTCCATCCTGTGTTTAGCAACAGGGAGCCCATGGAGGTCAGGGAGCCTGACGTAGCCCCGCGATGTGCCAGCGCAGCACTCCACACCTTCCCTGCATTGCCCTGACTCCTCTGGCTCTGGACCAGGTGCTGCAGGGCACCTGCCAGTGCAGGGGCAGGGCGCAGCAGTAGTTAAGACTTAAACACCAGGAAACAGCACATAGAGGCAGGTGAAGTCAAATCAGCTGTTATCATGGGGGGAAAAAAAAACATAGTCAGGATTTAATCCTGCTTTCACACAATCTAATATAAAAGAAACAGCAACTAATTTTCTTTTTCTTTCTTTCTTTCTTTCTTTCTTTCTTTCTTTCTTTCTTTCTTTCTTTCTTTCTTTCTTTCCAGTGTTTAAACCTTAACAACTGCTTTGATTTGCTGTTAGACTGTGACTTGATCATATGTCTTACACTCCCCTGCATTTATTTCCTACCATTCTGTAAATTCCCCCATCTTCAAACTGTCTGATGAAGTGAGATTTTTCTCCCATGAAAGCTCATTCAATAAATACATTTGTTAGCTTAAACAGTGTCTCTGGACTCCTTGTTTATTTTACAACAATATCGGGGGTGTCCTTTGAGAAGGGGAGACACACAGGGTTGGTCACAGAGGGGGCGAGACAGGCAGGGTCAGGCTGGAAAGGGCAATGGGGAGACAGGGATTTGGGCAGAGAAGGGGGAGACACTGAAGACTGGGCTGAGAAGGGAAAGGGGGGAGACCCACAAGTTTGGGCAGAGAAGGGGAAGACACACAGGTTTGGGCAGAGAAGGGGGAGACACCTGGCTTTGGGCAGAGAAGTACTGAGACATGCAGGGCAGGTAAAAAAGGGGGAAGACATGTGGGGTCAGGTAAAGAACAGAGGAGACATGAGGGGTCAGGCTAAGAACAGAGGAGAGATGCGGGGTCGGGCTAAGAATGGGGGAGGCATGCAGGGTCAAGCAAAGAACGGGGGAGACCTGATGCTAAAGTCGACTTTATTGCCCTGCAGTGTAGATAAGGGCTCTTAAGTCGGCTTAAACACCCAGTGTGGACATACCCATTGTCTCTCTTGTCTAATATTTGGATTATAAATACTTTGGCACTAGAAGTACATCTTTTCTGTACAGAACAACACAACCTCACACAGTCGAATCCCAGTCCACACATGGAATTCCTAAGTGTTAACTTTATAATGAGAAATAATGATTACTATTATTGAATAAGTTTAATAACAATAACAGGAACAAATTCATTTCTGTAAAACCTGTTCCAACACCATACATTGACACTTCCAGTCTGGAGGCCACACAACAAATACAATAGGTTATTTCTTTGGAACAGTATGCCTAAGACATTGGTGAGATGGTTTGCCACTTCAGAGATCTGGTTTCCATTCCCAAACTGTCTATTCTCTCTTTTGGTTATGATAAGACACTGAGGCTATATCTACACTTAGATTGTTAAATGAATTTACATTAAATTGATCTAACTGAATTGAAATAAAATTAATTAAATAGATTTAAGTTAAATCGATTGAACATATCCCCACTAGAAACCCAAATCAAACTAGCATGTCCATGCCCAGGAGTTGCAAGTTTGATTTAAGAGACGGGCACCACAGAGGTGTGGCAAGATGGCCCCCAAGAACAGCCATTCCCCCACGCAATATATAGAAAGAGGAAGGCACTCTGGGAGGAAGAAGGGCAAAAAGTGCTAAATCAAAATAAAAGTTAAATCAAAACAACACAGCTACACTGCAGTATTTTGAAATAATAATCTCGATTTAACCATCATTTCAATATAAAGTGAGATGTTATTATTTCAAAATGACCTTCCTTATTTCAAAATAAGGAAAGCAAGTATAGACTTGTACTACTTTCAACTGAAATAATCATCATTATTTCCATTTAAAGTGTAAGTGTAGACATATCCTGAATAATAAAGTACATAAAAGCTCTAAATCATCCCCCCTAAGCAGCAGAAGAGATGACTTTCCAACTCTTAGGGGCCTGTTTCCCAGCACAGTTCAAAATCCCATAGACCAAGAAATATTTTCACTGGGGTAGTCCAAAGGAAGAGGGAACATATTATAAGTGTCCAGAACAGATTCTCAGTGCTGATAGATTCACGGCATGGGAAGATCCGATGGATTCATAAATGTCAGAGACAGAAGGGATCATTGTAATTATCAGATGTGACCTCTTATATAACACTGCACACGGAACTTCCCCAAAATAATTCTGAGACAATATCTTTTAGGAAAAAGGAATCCTAATATGATTGAAATTTTGTAGCTAATGGGGAATCCACCACATTTTTTCATGAATTCATTATTTTCATTCTTCAAAATGCACACCATATTTCCAGTGTGACTATGTCTAGCTTCAACTTACAATCATACTTTATTTTCTAGATCAGAGTCCATTATTACATTTTTGATCCTCACATGCAGTCTTATAAATTATGATCATCATCCTTTAATAATCTCCTTTTTTATCTAAAAAGGTCACCTTTTTCCCAATCTATCACTATGAGGTATGTTTTATAATCTTTTGATCATCCCTTTGCTTTATCTCTGAACACGACAAATAATCAACATACGTCTTGACTTGGGAGCATCCAAACTGAACATGACATTTTAGAAATGTTCACAGTTGAAGGTGCCTAAAAAAGAAGTAAATAAATAACCTCTATACTCTTTTCTGATACTTCTTTATGCATCCAATGAATTCATTAATCATTTTAGTGACTGGATTCCCCTGGGAACTTGCTTTCAGCTGATGACCCACCTGGCATTTCAACATCTTTTTTCAGCGTTACCTGCTTACAAGGAAACAGTCCCTGTGTAAGAGTGCCCAGACTTTGTTTCTAGATCCACACATTTATCTTTAGCTGTAAGATTGTTCACTTCTGTCCAATTTACCAAGTGACTCTAATTTCTCTGTATCAGTGACCTGCTCACTTATATTTAGCACTTGCAAACTTTAAAAGGTGATGAGTTTAGATTTTCTTTCATGTCCTTGACAAAATTGTTGACAAGAAAAACTCCCTGCTGGATAGAAAGTTAGTTTTGTTACTTAATGTTCCAGTTCAACCAAATCTTAAAAGGCATATTAAGGGCACCTCTCCTACCCCAGAACTTTTCTCCAACCAACTAACAAACATCTACTGAAAACAATACTAGGATGACAGATTGTTAGAAAAAAAGGTGGGGAAAGTTACGATACATAGCTTTACAAAACCTTAGGATGGAGTCACACATGTTCCTCTAGATTCTCCCTTTATTTCATTAAGTTCTTACCTGTATGCATTTGCAGCACAAGTAAGACAACACCAAAGAGAAGGCAAAGAAACTTCATAGTTGAAGTTTGAACGGGAACTCAACGTTGCTGTAGAGAAGTGAGTCCAAGGGAGAGACGGAGAATCCCTATTTATTGGCTGCTGGGAATTGTGAAATGCTTATCTGTTGAAATCTTATTTTGGAGGATGTCATATTTATTAAGAGTCTGTTGCAATCTGTTAATGACAATGGTTGTTATTTGTACAGCACTATCAAAATTCCTGCAAAATTTCAGTGCAACCCAGTTGAGAAACCCCTGCACTGTGGAAATTATAAATATTTACATCTTGCAAATGTATGCTAACTGGCTGAAAGCCCTTTGAAATGTTTGGAAAGGCTCTCATTAAATGTTAATGAATGTCCTTGCCCAGAGAACAATTCCAGAACACATACATATTTGGGAAACTTTATCAGTTGGATGTGCCCAACTGAGTATTTGTTTTGTAGAATATTTATCAATATTTTACACAAGTTAAAGGAAAGTGTTTAACTTCAAGAAATATAATACATTAAAAAAGATGTTATAATTCATTAAAAATGAAAAAAAAAATAAAGTGAATAACATTTCCAGTACCGTCATACAGAGAAATGTGGGTCTGTTGCTTTCTATATATCTCAACAAAGGATTTTTAGGCTTAGTGATATGAGAACATCATGAGGTTTCCCTTTCTTTTCCCTTCATAACAGGCATCAGGCTAGATTATAATAATGTAAAGTAGGGACACAAAATATTGATGCATTAGATGTGGAGGCCAATGGCTTCCATGGCCGGTAAGCACTTCTGAGATTTCCCTCATTCTCCCAGGAAGGAGAGAACAAGAAGTGACTGATTTATGCTGCAAACGGGCATATTTGAAAATATTTCTAAGGGTTGTATGGAGGCATTTAACACCTCTTTATTCTCTGCAGGATTCACTTTATCTAGCACACAAAGATTGCAAAGTAACCCCCAGATATATTTTTGAAATCTCCATCCCAATTCCCTTTTTGGAGCCACCAAATAGAGGGGTGAGGGGACTGGATCAAGAATGAGAATCCATGAAGATGGGGCATACAAGGAACATTGGAGAGTTATTATATGGTGGTGAGTTGTCCATCTCATGCCCATGTCAATGGGTTCTGTTTCAAGTGTCTCTCTGTGTGGACAGAGGATACTGGTCTTCTTGCCTTCCACTTTCTCCAGAGATAAAGGACAAGAGGCACTGGACATTTCCCTTTCCAGGGGGAACCCAACCAGTAGGCTTGTCACTCTGGCTGGCTACCTCACTGTTCATCTTTCTCTCTGAGGTTCCCACCATACACACACAGAAGTTGAACAAAAATATCAATACTCTTTCAGAGGGGTAATGCCAGAATGGACAATTGTTTTATTTATTTATTTTCTCATCTCTGGTTTATAAATACAGAGCTAATAGAGATTGTGATAATGTTTTCCTAGGCAAAAGGGGAGAACTCCAGGGATGTCAGACACCCTTACAACTGAGCCGGACTCCAACACAGAAGTGAAGTAGATGCCTCTTCTGTAGACCCCTCAGGGAACCATTCCTCCCAAATGCCCTGCTCATTCTTGCCTTGCCTTGTGCTCTGTTCTTGTGGAGATAGCTATCCACCTCCTGCTCTACCCCTCCAGCATTGTGAGAAGATACCTCTCATCCAGATGGCTTTCCAGAATTCAGTTAGCAGCCCTTTGCTCCTTGCACTATCATAGAGGTCTGGACAGCTCCCTTCACAGACTGAAGCCTCTGTTATTGTCAGAGGAGCAGCATCCTCCCCTTTTAGTAGCAGAACAGAACCATTCTTCATTATATCTCAGATTAGGCATTTTTGAATACTCAGCAGACATATCATCCAAGTTAGTCAATGCTGATTGTAAAGGAGAGCCTAACATCAAACCTGTGCTCTTATCTGCTTCTTTATAGGTTAAAAAAAAAATGATTTTTTTTTCTTTTTAAAGTTTTGGGTTTTGTCCCCCACCCACCTGTTCTATACCTTGGAAGTATCAGAAAAGTCAAATCTCAGGTTCCCTCTTTTGCTGGAAGGCTTTTGAAGACCCCAGAGAAATGCATGTGAGGTTTCTCAACCTTATTTTCAGGGGGAGGGGCTGCTGAATCTTCAGCAAGATTTTTCCCACTTAACTGCTTAAAAAACATCTTTCTGAAATAGCTGTTCATAATTTAAAAATAAAACATACAGTTTTAATTCTTCCTTAGCTTCTGTGGTATCCTAATCTTTCCATGTCTCTCTCTCTCGCTTTTACTCTCTAGCTCTCTAGTACATCAATGGCATAGAATGACCATTTACCTGAAAATGTCACAAGGGATAAAATGTGAATAGAGCAGGTCCCAACACAGAGTATTTGGAAGGAAGGAATCCAGGTCTTGTGCATGGAGGAGGGACTATGTTGTGTGTGTGAGAGAGAGAAAAAAGAAGTGTGTGAGAGAGGCAGAAGTAAGTTAAAAGGCTTCATTTTTGCAGGTTTCTCTTGATTTGTCTGGCAAAATGTCCAGATACTCACTAGGATTTCCCTAACAAAATACTAGATTATTACCTCAGTAAAGAAAATGTGCAAATACTTTTGCCTCTCCCACATACCACATCAGGTTAGCAGCTACCTTTGTTCTGAGCAGCTATCTGTGAAGGTCTGTTGCCACCCAAAGGCAGATCCCAACACACCTCACTTTAATTAAATTGGCAGATACTCATCATCATGAAGTCTTATTTCCAACATTCTCACTTAATAAGCAGTGATGTAATTATAATATATTGACAATGGGAATACTTGACACCCTTTAACAGCTTCCCTCAAGGAAGATCCAAGCTCCTACCATCCCTGAATTGACCCTAATTTTGACCCTGCAGTTGCCAAAACAAAATGGCAGTAATGTCACAGATTAGAAATGAGCTCACATTGCAGGGCTCCTGACTTTTGTATACCCTTCCCATCATCCAGCTTGTGTGACCTTCTGCAAAGAAACTGATGCCTTTCCAGATCAAACCTATTCACTGCTAGGCAGCCTTCTGTGAGCATTTATTTGTGATGTGCTATTGATCTGCTTTTGAGTTTAGGTGTACTTTGGTGATTACAATGCTGTTCCTAACAAGCTGTTCCTGGCTCATTGCACTAAACTGCATCTTTGAAGGCTCATGCAATAATAAACTGGGATATGAAGAGTGTGAACGTGGTGGCTAACATCGTTCACTTTGCCAGAGACACAAAAGGATTTGCTAGCATTGTACCAAAATCCCAGCACCAGCACAAAACTCATACAGTGCACACAAAGCCAAATTAAGTCTCCCATGGACCTGGATCTCCTAGAGCTTTTGGGGCCCCCATCATCCCTGTGCCATCCCCCAGCTGCCCTGGGAATGGGGTTCTGTACCTGCAAGAGTTGGTGTGAGGCCTGGGGGGACACATATGAAGGTTTGGCTCTTCCATCCTGCTCCCTACACTTACCCCTGTGGCTGCTGCCTTTCCTGCTCCAGCATGGGGGGATTGGGGGAGCAATCCGCCAAAAATCTTTTTAACCACTGTCCTCCATGCTGAATGGTGCTGCACCCCTCCCATGGGGCCTCCTCAGCTTCATTCAGCGACATGCAGGGAAAGAGGGTGGGAGGGAGCCATGCCCATGAAAGTTGACTGGTAGGGGCGCTGGCAAGACCCTCTTAGGAGGATCCAACCTCATTGACATCCCCTATTCAGCCCATGACTCCCTCGTTGAGCCCAGCACGGGGCTGGGACGCAGGAGAGAGGTGTGGACTGGCATAGCCATGTGGGATGTGAGCTTTGGGAGCAAATGGTCCAGCCCCTCATGCTACCACTGGGAGCATTGTTCCTCCTCCCCCCAAAAATGTTATTGGGCCTTGGACTGGGGAACGGGTGCTTGCAGCCAGGAGGGGGGCTTTGCCAGGCAGGGGAGCTGGTTCAGATGGGGCTGCCCCCCCCCGGCTGACAGAGAGGTTCTGGCCCATCCCTTTGCAATGTGCAGAGCCTGGGGGTGCTGCAGGGGCCAGAGTCTCACAGATCTAGGCACATAGAAGATAGGGGAGAACATGGGACTGAGGGCTACCAATATCCTAACTCCTCCACCAGGCCTCACAGGCGTAATACAAAGGACATTTCACTACAGTTAATACAAAAGGTATTTGTAACCCATACCAGCTGTACTAACCATTTCCCATCATGCCTGGCTCCTCGGTGGGCTAATCAATAGCAGGTGAAATTATGCTAACTACATAATTGTACTCATGCAAACACAAAGCCCTTGTCAGTGAGGTGCCCCCCCTTTCAGCTGTCTGAGAAGGGGGAATGTCTGAGATACACAGAGCTGATTATCCAAGTTGCCTGACAAGTAGTGATCAAAGCAGAAGAGAGCTTTTTCCACAACAGGTGGCTGAAAGACCACACAGACAACTGGCTTAGCTCCAGAAAGTGACAAATCATGGCCTTCTTCACGGCTCAGTTCTTTCTTGTGACATACCAGGCTGGGGGGCAGGCCCCAGGGTGCCAGACTGGGGAAGAGGGCAGAGGGTTGGCCCTTCATGATGCACAGGGGATGATGGGGCACCAGGCTAGGCTGGGCAGAGGGGCTGCCCCATATGAGCTGGCGGTGGGCTGCAGGGCTGCCAAGGTAGGTAAGTATTGGGGTCACTGTGAGTTCTCTTTGTGGAGATGGGGTGCAAGGGACTGAAGGGCGGCTGTACCTACTTCTGCACCCCTCTCCCCGTGCATTGTGAATGGCCAGCCAAACTCTTCTCCCCGGCCTGGTGAGGACACTCCCTCTGATTCAGCACTGGGCTGCCGGGCCGGAGGAGGAAAAGTGGGTGCTGTGTGGCAGATATGTTCAGGGCAAGGGACAGAGCCAAGCTTGCATTTGTGTTCCTCCCCAGAGCTCACCTCCTTGTCTCATTGTGACATCGGATGGGTCATTTTCCTGCTGGATAAATCTGCCATCCATGACTCAGAAATTGCAAGAGCTTCCAGTTCCTCAGTCCCCCCAACCCCAATTTTTAAGTCTTGTCTCCTCATGAACTAGCCCTTTCTTATATTAATTTAACGTTGCGTTTGCAGCCATCTCTGTCTCATTTAGTTCTTTCTCTCAGTTTAACAGTATCAGAAACAGTGTTTTAGTTTCTGGTTTTGGTTTTTGTTTCCCCCCCCCTCCCCCTGCCCCGGGGGAAGGAGTGCTTGGTAGCCTGGAACCCCTCAAATTTAAACTCTTAACAATTAACATTGTCCTAAAGACCTGACATCTTGGCAGTTTCCAAAGGGATAGGCATGTTAGTCTAGTCCAGCAAGAAACAAAAACAAAAAAAACACCAAGGAGTCATGTGGCACTTAAAGACTAACAGATTTATTTTTTGCATGAGCTTTTATTTCTCTGTTCAGGCTTTCAGAACAATGTTTTGAACTGGTGACACAATGCGGGTTCCTGCTACCCTGAGAATTGACCTGGTTTTGCTGAAACATTTGCAAACTGTGATAAGTGAGAAATTCTTTGGGGTTGCAATGGTGTGAGGCTCTGGGAGGATTTAGCCAACCTTGTTCCCACAGCCTCCCCCCTGCCAGAGCCTTTCACTGACACCTGTAGCTATACACAACTTTCTGGCTGTGGTTTGCAGTTCACTGTGGCCTATGGCTACAAGTTCCTTGCATGCTGGCCAGCAACGTGAATTGTAGCTGTAGCCATAGAGTCATGGGTGGGTGGTACTTAGCTTTCCCAGATAACTGAGTAAGGTCTTGAACCAATTCTGTTTGTAACTTTAAGGGGAATCCTAGATACTGAACCTGGCTCTAGTTGCAGCTGACAACCACTGGCTGAAGGGCTCTATGTATACACAAGGAGGAGAATGACAACATACGTGGAAGAGCAAGTGAATGTGGAAGAAGCATGGGCGACTCTGGATTTCATTTCTGTGGAAATGCATTTTCAATTTTCAGTGCATTGTTTGCACTTTGTTCCTATTTCTTACTGTCTGAAGCACAACAGGAGATTGGGTCAGAGCACCCAGCTCCTCCAGTGCCTGGGCTGTAGAAAAGTTCACGTGAATGCCCTTGCCAAGCTGCCAGCCATCTTTCCAGAATGGGCCCAGAATTGAAGAAAGCCACATTAGAAGAGGGTGACCTGAAGGTTTGGGAAGCAGGAAGGCAAGGCCTATGACACCCCACAGTCCCAGGGAAAGCCTCTGCACAGGCTGATCACTGAGAATTTTAGGTATTGTTTGCTCCCAGTTTCCAAGACATGACCCTAGATGAGAGAGAGATCTCTCTCTGTTTTTTATCAGAGAGATTGGGACTGGTTGGACATATTCCTCCCATGTTAGGTTTTTTTCTCCATCTTCTACCCTGAGAGAGACTGCGTCCAAGGACATGGACAAAGCAACATGAGGTGATGGTGACTTCGGATTCTGTGAAGAGGGAGCAGGGACAACAGGGTCTCCATTCCAGAAGAGTGAAGGAGGAAAAGGAGAAAAGTCCCATCCAGTTCTGGTCTCACTCCTGGGAGCTGAAGGGAATTGGGAGAGTGTTTCTCAGGCAAAGTCACTTCTTGGTGGTCGGGAAGAAGCAATGATTGAAGCTATCAGCAACCAAAAAGAATCGGAGTGGCAGCTTCTCTGGGGATTTGTTGGGGCCCCTTTTCCCTGAACTCCAGGCTGCCATCTTCCCGTCTTCCTCAGCCTCTTCAGCTCTGTCCACATTGGCAAATTAGTCTGAACTAAGGATTTTTAGATGTTTTTGAAATTAAGAAAAAAAAAGATCTTTTGTTTAAGAGAAAAATCCCACATTTTTAGCAAAAAGCTTCATTCCATGAGAACTATTTATTTATTTATTCAACGCAAAAAAATTCTCTCCCCTAGAAGATGGACGGAGGAAGCATAAGAAAGTGAGGGGAGAAGTTGCCTTTATTCTTCCCACCTCATTTTCAGAGCTAATACCAACTCTCAGTTGCACACCTGAGAGCATCCTGAAAAATCAAGTCAGTGCACTCTGATTTGCATAAAGATGTGTGTAAATTTGCGACCATGGCCTCTTTCTGATTCTCACACCCACTTGGTCAACTCATACCATCCATTATCATTAATGTTCATCCCACAGCCATGCTCTCATCAACCCATCTCTCCACGCCCACTCTCATTACACCATAATGGCAATTTAATGCATTACCCACCCCCATTCATCCCACACTCTCCTAACCTCTCACATTCTGGGAACCCACAGCTTTTCCCCAGAAGCATCCAACCTACATGACGGTAGGCAGAGCACAGCCACGAGATCTATCATCTATGGCCAAACGCAGAGAAAAAAAAGGGGGCTTCATGTATGTTCATTTAAAGTCCCATTTCTCTTAATAAACGAATGAGGAATGTCCCCACTTCCCAACTGCTTTGTGTGGTTTCTTGGTCAAGATGCTGGCAAAGCCCCAATTTCTCCAGTAACTGGTCTCCGGCTATGTCCACACACAAAGTTTTATTTTGAAATAAGTCAGTTTGAAATGACTTATTTTGAAATAAAACCCTTAAATTGAAGCAACTTATTTTGAATTAAAGAAATTATTTCAAAATAAGTAAAGCCCCTCCAGTCAAAACAGAATGCCCTGCATATGGACATGCTATTTTGATTGCTGGAGAGGGGCACCCTGGGAGGTGTGGCAACATGGCCCCTGGCGGGGGGGATCTTCCTGCCCTGGGTCTCTGCTCCTGCTGGGGGCAGCAGGGCAGGGCCATGGGGCACCCCAGCAGCCGCAGGGAGCCCGGTCCCCACCAGCTCCCCAGCGCCCTGGGGCTGAGTGGCTGCAGCTGCGGGGAGCTGGATCCCACTGGCTCCCCAGACTCCTGGGCTGAGCGGCTGCAGTGGCAGGGAGCCCTGCGGCTCACCCCGCCGCCAACTCTGGGGGGCTGCAGCCCCAGGCGGGGTGGCCGCAGACCCAGCGCAGGGCGAGCCTCCGTGGCTGCAGCCACCCCACCCGTGAATGCAGCCCCCCGAGCTGGCGGTGGGGTGAGCCACGGGCTGTGGCCACTTCGCCCCTGTATCTCTCCTCATTACCCTGGCCAGGGTGCTGAGGAGGGGTGGCCCAACCTCCCAGGGTGCTATGCACCCTGGGAGGAAGTTCCAACAGGTTATTTCAGAAAGCTGGTTATTTTGAAGTAACGTGTCCAAACGGCATTATTTCGAAACAACCATTTCGAAATAACTGCCATTTCGAAACTATCTGGGTTTAAGCTGTTTCAAAACAATGGTTCTTATTTCAAAATGACGGATCCCGTCATTTCAAAATAAGAAAACTTTATGTGGACCTAATCTCTTTTATTTTGAAATAGCCAATGTTATTTTGAAATAAAAGAGATGTGTGGACATACCCTCCCAGTTCTAATGACAGTCTCCTTTTGCCCTGGCCAGAAACATCCTTCCCTTCAGAGCCCCAGCTTCACGCTACCTTACCCAGCCAAAGGGTCCACTAAGCCTGGTTCCCCTCCACTCCCCAGCACACATATCCCCACTCCACATAAACACCTAATTTCCTCAGGCAGCAGCTCTATGCTCCACCCCACAGAAGGGTCATGCTGATTGCCAGGGTAGGACCATGTCAGAGAGTGGGACCTCCATCCCCGATATGACTGCTGTTGACATCCCATTTTCCCATACATTTCAGCTGAAGAGGATATTTAAAAGAAAAAAAAAGTCTCTTGGATAGTCTTTGTGATTGTAGAAAAGATGATAATAACCACAGGAAAACAGAAGAAGTTTGTGGAGATGGCCTGGCACTGTCGTTGCTGTTGTTAATTTCAATTTCATTTCCAGAAAAGAAAGAGGGAAGACAATCACACACAACAGAGGAAGAGAAAAGAGCAACAATAATGGAAAATGTGGCTTCCACCTCTGATTTTGATTCTCCTTTGCAGACTTGCTGCTGAAAAATCACCGGAGCATGGTCTAATCAGCCACTCCAAGACGCATCAAACCCATACCAGCACTTGGTATGTAGGGTATTGCTTTTAGCTGCCTCTTTCTGATAACATATTTACGGCAGTGTTGCAAAATTAAAGTTTTGGCTGGCTGCGCTAGACTTCTGTTAAGCACAGTGAAAAGGACAAGAGATAGGAAAGAGAGAAAAAAGGTTGGGAAGGAAAAGAGCTGAAAAAGGGAAGGTGTGTGTATGGGGGGGGGTGAGAGAGAGAGAGAAAGGCTATGTCCACACGTACATCGTTATTTTGAAATGAGTTATTTCAAAATGAAGTCCTTATTTCAAAATAAGTTAATTCGAATTAAAGGAAAAGCTCAAAGTGAAATAGCATGCCCAAACTCAGGACTTGCTATTTCGCTTTAGGAGAGTGGCACCATGGGAGGTGTGGCAACATGGCCTCCTCCCTGGGCCATGCCCCCACCCAATATAAGCTAAAAGGAAGGCACCCTGGGAAGGAGAAGGGCAAAAGTGTTATTTTGAAATAATGGTTATTTCAAAATAACACGTCCGAACAGCGTTATTTCGAAGTAACCATTTTGAAATAACAGCCGTTTCGCTTTAAAGGAGGTTTAAGCTATTTTGAAATGACGGCTCTTATTTCAAAATGACAGAGCCTGTCATTTCAAAATAAGAATACATTTCAAAATAAGCAGTGTTATTTTGAAAGAAAAGAGATGTGTGGCCATACCCAGAGAGAAAGAGAGTGCATCACAACATATGTCATGTTTGGGACTCAGCTGAGCCAACATGGAGTTGATGTAATTGCTGTGGCTCTCTCTCTGGCCCCGTTAGTCAGGATCTCTCTCAGGATTACCCCAAAGCTGATCTGGGGTCCCAGGAGACAGTAGGGCTGTATGATAGTGGAATTTGCTCTAGTAGTCAATTTTTCTCCCCCAAATCTCTTTCTTTAGGGATTCTAAAAGAGAGTGATGGGAAGAAAAGCTTATGGTCATATTATTTTGTCCATTATTTAAGTCTGGTTTCCAACTTACCAAATACTGACTCATCCATTTCTGGTTCCCCATTTTTCTTGTATACCTTAATACAATTCTTGAGTTATATACTTCAGGAATTTTTACTGGAACTAACAATTTATGAATTTACATTCACCTTTTACATTTTAACTTAGGGTAAATTTGTAGGCCCAATTATCACAATACCACTCTGCTATGTCTTTCACATCATATAAGAAGTGAAGGTAAAGCATAATTTCAAAAGACTTTGGAGTAGCATAATAAACAAAGAGTCATAGCATTGAAGGCCAGAAGGGATGATTAGATTACCCATAATTTTCAAAAGCCATAGAACAGGGTTTCAAATCATTCTGTGTTGTAAGCAAGTTTCAGTGTTTTCTTAAGAATCTTTCTCTCTACTTGCCACTGATTTCTATTCCTTAAAAAAGAGGACTGCTTCATTCCTACCCTTTTGGTGTGTTCTCCCTGGGTCTATGCTCAGTTCTATGATTGAAACTTTCAGAGTTGATCCTTTCACCTTGCAACTGTCCACATAATTCCTTTCACTTTCATATAGGCCTTTTCTTCCAAAAGCCTGTACACAAATGTTGGTAGACTGGCCGAAAAAAATTGTGTGTTGTGTTGATCTGGTGGGATTTCATTTGTGAGCTCCCCTAAGTTTTCCCCCAGAGAGGTCTCAAGTAACCCTTCCTTCCCATAAGTATCAAGGCAATATTTCCTCTAATTTTTTGTAAGTTTTACGCAAAAAAAAAAAGAAAGAAAGAAAAATCGTGTGTGCTAATATTAGCTCTGTTGAATTTTTTTTTTGTGTGTGCACAGGTTTCACAACCTGTGTGTGCACATACATGCACACAGCTTAGTGGGAACATTAATCACAGACTATGTCTACACTGGCAAAGTGGTCTGAATTAAGGAGCCTTAATCCAGACAAATTTTGCCCATGGCCACACAAGGCTTTCCTTAGTCTGAACTATGAAATTTCTGAACTAAACACCTTCAGCCTTTTCTCATATAGCTTGCATTCCATCCTTTTGATTATCTTTGTTGCTCACCTCTGGATCTTTTCCCAGTTTCTCTATATCCCTTCTATACAATCATATGGAAATTGGACACTGTACACTAGCTAAAGTGTTACCAGCACCAAATTGGTCTGGATTATAACCTCTTGTGGCTTTCATGCAAAGCCTCTATTAATGCCACACAAAGTTGAAATTACTTTTTTTGCATAAACATCACATTCTTCACTTACGTTGAGGTTGTGACCCACTGCAACAGCCACATCCTTCTCAGCAAACCAGATATCCCCACTCTGTCTTCATGAATTTTATTTTTCTTTCCTAAATGTAGCACCTGACGCTGGGCTCTGCTGAATTTTGTATTCCACCAGATGTATTCTGGTTGCTAAGTGGTTAGTGTCTGAAAGTACCTACAACTGAAAAGTGCTCCAGTTTGCAGAAGGTGGCAGACAAAGATCTTAGAGAGGTTATGTGTCCCTGTCCCATATGCATCAGTCCTTCCCAGTACCAATTGGTCATATTCTGTCTCTGGGGTGCTGTGTGCCAGAACCACATTCTCAGTGGGCAAGGGCTGTAGGAACAGTTTTTACAGGGGTCATATGCTAATTCTGCCTTGTAATAACACGCCAATATCCACTTACATGTCACCCAATAAGCCAGAGATGGATGTAGAATTGTTACTTATGTCCTAGGCAACTGTTCTAGTCACGTGGCTGCACTGTCTTATCAGTTTATATATCAATACTCTTTCCAACCTAATGATTTTTTCCAAGTAAAGACAAATCTCTCCAGGTCTTTGCAGAGGTGAAAGCAAGAGCTGTGTGGGAGAGCTGGAAACAGGGCAGGGGAATAGGGCACTGAGAAAGAGATCTGGTTTGTGGAGAAAAGGTGGCAGTAATGCTAATTTGTGGAGAAGGAGACCTGATGGTGGGGAGCTTTGGGAGGTGAGGTTAGCGGAGAAATGGTGACATGTCATGGAGTACTGAGGTGGGATTTACAGACTGTTTAGAAAAACTCTGTGTGAGTCCTGTTCCTCTGACAACAAAACAAGTCAAATGGATTGGTTAAAGAAGGAAGGAAGAGGTAATGACTAATCCTTTTGAGCTCAGTGAGACAAACAATTATGTACGTCTTCTGGTCCAGGAATACTCCTGGATGAATTTAGCACATGACAGAGACTCTCACTTTATTTATATTTAATATTTATAAAAAATAGAAGGATTTCTATGGAAAAGGAATGCCAAAAAAATCTGCCATGTTTTGATCTAAACATGCACTGTTGCCATTTCTTATGCACAGGTACTTTATTGAAAGGAAACTAATGAGCTATTATGGAGATACAGGTGTTTCCTAGTGGATTTTTTCCATCTGACAAGACACTTGGCAGCCCAGATGAAGAGGATCCAATCATTTTAGAAGCAAGGCATCACCTGCCAGATTCCCAGAGATGCTGCATTGACAATCTCTGCTGCCGTTAATAGAAGAACTGCAAAAAGGGGAGTAAGTCTCAAATTCCATGTTTATATCCATTAAAACAAAAGGAAAATATGACATTGCTTTTCAAATCAAATGCAAGGCACTAATTTTCCCAATCAAAACACTCACATGCTCATTTGCAATACACCACCACAACCATTTAATTTATTAAAAGGACACTAAGAAGCTACCGCCATCACCAAAGTGATTTGACACCACCAGAGAAGTACTGTTGGGCCACAGAAATAGTTTTTGTAGACAAGCCCACACTGCCTGGGGGTGTCTCACCTCTCCCAACTTCTCTGCCTCCTTTCCTTGCTGCAGCATTAAGCATTCTGGGCATCCTGTTTAGTTTAAGGGTAGATCCAGCGGTAACAGGGAGAGAAAGGATTAGGGATAAACAATGTAACCAGGTTAATTTTATTGTAGGAACCTTCAGTTTTAAAGTAGTAAAATAAAATGCTTGGCATTGAATTCATAATGGTTCATAAATGTTTTTGAATTCTAAGAGAAGAAATTTAAAGGTTCTGAGTATATATTGAGCTAATTTAAGGACTGAAATCCTTAAAGAACACTCGGCCTTACTGAATTACATCATGGAGTGACCACGTCTGATAATCTGCATGGCTATGTCTCCACTAGAAGGCTCAGTTGTGCTGACTTAAAAGGTTGATTTAAAGTCAACTCCATTAAGTCGACTTAGAGAATCACCATTTTTAAAAGTTGTCTTAATAAAGTCAACTTAAACCAGGATAGCCAATAAATTACCCTGGCTTAAGTCAACTTTATTAAATCAACAGAAATGGCTATCCTGGCTCAAGCTGACTTTGCTAAATTGACTTAAATGGCCACATTTCCTTAAATTGATTTAATAAAGTCAACCTAACCCTTAAAGATGACTTTAAGGGTAGGAGTTATTAAGTTGACTTAAGGAAGCAATTAAATTGACTTAGTAAATGCCAGATGTGGCCATGGAGTTGCTTAAGTTGACTTAAGCCTCCACCCTTGACGTAGACCCTGTGTGTCCCACTGGATGGCGTACAATCAGCATTTTCCTTATTGTCAGTCTATTGAAAGATCCCCCCAAACTCTGTCTCCTTTGTTCAAAATATAAACATTTGAACTGTTTGCCCTGGAAGACTCTGACTCAAACCACAGATTGCTGACTGAGAAGTCTCAGTAGCCATTATATGTCATCTGCAGATGCACACAAGGGCTTCTCTGCAGTCCACAGAGCTTGTGTTTGCAGGATATTTGTTCCAGATATTGTATAACACAGATGAGAGCATTCTGCACTGCACCTCCTGCATCTCCAGCACTCACATCTTCCTGTTTATCGTCATTTCCAATTTTTCACTTAGTATCAGTATGAGAGGACTCAAAACAATTTATTACTAAGGGAAAACTTGGTTGTACACAGGTGTTGAGAGTGGAACATAAATTCTCATCAGGATACTTGGTCAGTACCTCAGTTTTCCCTAGATGAGTGGGAGATTTAACACTCAGCTGAACCAAAACCTCCCCAATCGGGGGCAAACAAAAGTGAAGAAGAAAAAATAAATTTCTGAGCTAGAGATGCTTCCTTTCATCTCTCCTCTGAGCCCCCCCCCCCCAAAAAGTCTTCTTTTGCAGGATTTATTTTTAAGCCTTTTCTGTTTGTCAAGATCAGCCCTCCTGGTCAGCCCTGAGCCTTATTTCCCTGAGAGACTTATAGCAGGTCCAGCCAAATCCACTCAATCCAAGGTCAGCAGGCTTTTCAAATCCAGAAAGGTGCTCTGAAAGGAAACATTTCCAGAAATGGACAAGAATTTGAGAGGTAGGGGGTTTAACAGAATCAGATTGGCAGCTGCCTTTTGTGGGGTGCTACCCTGAAAATCCTCTGGTTGAATCTGTCTTTAGGAACCTATTCAAAATAGGGCCCTCCTTTCAGTGACTAGGAAAATGATATATAAAAGTCGAGAAAGGTTTAAAAGTAGAAGCATGAATCGGAATCCAATTTCTCACTAGTGATTCAAGGTTTTCTGTCATTGACTCAATCTTTTTATTTCTAGATATGACAAACCCCACCTCCCCAAACACATGCATAACACCCTCTCTACTTCCCCCGTAACATTCAAATTGTGCAGAGATGCTATTTTCAATCTAGACACTGCACAAAGATATAAAGGAGACACTGTCCAATGCACTTTTACAGAGACTTTACTTATCTCCATCTCTGTTCTTTTCCACATTCTAAAATAAAAACTACAACATAGGTATAGGTATTACTTCAATACTACCTAGGAATACATGGATCAGATAAATTCCACTATATTCTCGTCCATGGAAGCACTGTTCTGGGGTGGCGGTGGGTGTTTTCCGTTCTCAGCAGGGTAATCTTTGTAGTACAAAGCACTGTGAAGGTGCTTCTCCAGACTTTGGGCAGGCCTTACACAGCCTGAATAAAGCATGTGTAAAGTTATTGTATTATGTGAACACCAGAGATTTCAGGATTGGAACAACATTTTTTCTAGGTCACTGGGTTGTGTCAAGGTAATTAAACAAGAGCCCTAGCAGTTAGAGACATAAATGTTCTGGTTAAAGATTAATGTCTGCCTTGTAGGATGCTGAACTTACTGGCCATTTACAGCAAGGCACCCCAAAGCCACAGGCTCCTTTTGGTCTAAAAGGGGGGAGACATATACCAAAGCAGATGCCTCCAGAACGTATGCATCGGAAGGGGTTATTGATAGGAGGTGGCATTGTTGTTCCTCCTGTTCCATCTCCTGATCCTGTTTCTTCTTGTGCTACTGTGACACCTGCACAGAAAAAAATGAGAACTGACTTTCCTTTACGCAGAAGAGCAAACAAGCTATCGATGCAAAATGACAGGGATTTCCCATCAAGTGAATTTCCTTTTCTCTGAAAGAAGGTCTAGTCTGCCTGGTTATTTTTATGTGCACCCTTTTATTCAATCTTTGACAATATGTAAATATCTCTAGTTCTATATCCATTTGCCAGTTGCCTGTAAGAATTGGAAAAGAAGGTTAAGGTAGCTGATGTGCTGGCTGCCTGGCTGCACAGTTCAGAATCACTGCATTTGGCATGGGCGTCCTTCACAGCTTGACACCTGTACAGGATGGAAGACAGGGAGCAGCCTCAATCACAAACTTCTCATAGTGAGTGCTGCAGTGGTTTGGACTCTCTCTGGTTCCTAACAGTGATCTACCTGACAGTATGAAAAATGCTGATTAGCTGAGCAGGGTTGAACTGGATCAGTGCTGGGCTGCATGACTGGACCTTTTAGAAATAGAAGAATTGGAATAAGTCTGAATGCCTGATAGTCTGTAAGACTCCATAAAAAGATATTCTGAAGACTGAGCACTGGAGAATACTTTCTCAATGACTAATGGCCTCTTTAGACATGCCAGGCAGGCCAGTCCTGTTGAGAACTGAGTCTATGTATCCTGAAGGGAAGTGAGATTAGTATATTTCAAAATAACCTTTACCTGTGATTTCCTTAAAATCACCACTATTTACAGATATAAGTACAGGACCTAAGAACTATATTGTCATTGGCTATGTCTACACTACAGGGCTCAGGTAAGCCGGTTTAATAAAGTCTGCTTAAAGTAGATATTATTAAGCCGGCTTAGCATGTCCACACTCAAAGTGCTAGGAGACTGCCCATGTCCACACTGGCAGCTACTAGGTCGCTCTAGGAGTGGTGCATTGTGGGTACCTGGCAGAGGGCGAAGGTATGTGTGTTTCTTAGACACAGAAAATGTCTGAGAGAGGCCAGTTTGGTAAAATGACCTGTCTTTTGGAGATTTATCTAGTTGATTTTGGAAGAATCCCCAGACTTCCTTAACAAAATACTAGACATTAACTTCAATAAAGCAAATCTGAAAGTACTATCAACTCCCCTGCTCCTCTGCCACACACATGTAATCAAGTTAGTAGTTACCTCTGCTGTAAGCAGCTTTCAGCACCGCTCTATTGCCACACAGAGGCCAGTTCTGCCCCACCAATTTGCAATTAGGCTGGCAGATCCCCACCAGAGTTATGACTCGCTTGGTTTGCTGAAAAAATCCACACTCTGCATTTATCTATTCCTTTCCACATTCTAGTTTCCATTTCATGCATCTGATGAAATGAGTTTGTACTCATGAAAGCTCATGTGATAAATAGATGTGTTAGTCTTTAAAAGTGCCACAAGACTCCTTGTTTGTTTTGCTGAATTAAACTAATAGGGCTACCCCAAGAGAAGATGGGGAATTCAGAATCACATCTAATAAGGAATGGGTGATCAATAAGAAACATGGGTGATGCCCATTAGCACTTTCCCTCCAGGAAGGCCAAAAATCCATGTATACATGAATTAACATTGATTTTGTCCACAAATATACTAAATAAAAATGAAAAGCATGTCACAGAACTCACAAATAAGAATACATTGCAACTTTTATAAAGTTTGTAAACCCTTGTCTGACACCAGCTCTGTGACCATCTACAAAGAAGCTGATACCTTTCTATAGCATGAATATTCACTGCTTGACAGCCTGAAGTGAGTATTTATTTATAATGTGTTATTTATCTACAGTTAATTTTTATTTTAATTTGGTGATTGCAGTGCTGTTCCTAACAACCAGTTACTGCCTCTCTGCATCAAGTGGTGTCCCTGCAGGCTCATGATGAAACAAGCTGGTAGAGGGAGGAAAGGAATTTTGTGGTTAACATCACCCACTCTGCTTAGGGCAGAATTAGTCCAAGAGCCACAATGGCAGCACAAAAAGCAAACAGAGAACAAAGACTAGATCCAAGGCCAGATTCTGCCACCTTCCCTCACAGTGAGCATTTCTTTCTCTATGAACCATGATACTGATAGCATTAAGTCGGTAGGTGTGATGTAAGTATGCCCGGTCAAAGCCCTCAGAAATAAAGAAGTCTCCTTCACATAGCGAAAAACTAACCAGAATCAGGGTACAGCTGCTCCACCTCATTGAACTTACTCAGAACCTAATGAGCAGTGAGAGATTTGGCTCCATTGCAGAAGCTATAAAAATGTTCTTAGATTTTCCTTACAGCAGCTTTTGCTCAGTCACTTCTTTCTGCCTTCTCTGAACAGTTTGACTGAGACAAATCCTGAAAAGCGCTTGCTATATAATATGCCAGGAGATGGGCTCCCATGCATCAACATTTTGAGTCCCCATTTTTCCCTCTTATTGTTAAAGCTACTGCTTGCCACAGCAAGGAAACAAAGCAAACCCCAAGAAAAAGTTAAATAACTTTTCATGTCATCCTCCAGGCAAAAGTTTTAAAATTCTTCAATTTAGATTTAGAGAAAATAAACCTACTAGATCCTTGACATCATTTTCACTATCATGATTTTCCATTTCTAATCCTTTGATGTCACTCCATAAAGAGCTTCTATTACAGTGACAACAAAGTCATGGTGGATGGTGTAATTCTTCTGCAATGCAAATCATCTGGGCTCCACCATCATGTAAACTTGCATATGCAAAGAGGTTTAGACACCATGCAGAAATACTTGGAAGAGTGGAGCAACCTTGGCACTGCCTGAGATCACCAAGAAAGCACCAAGATCCCATTTCTTAGCCTAGTACTACCTGGCCTTTCCAGTCTTAGTGGACGGAAGACCCACCCTCTCAGCACCCTGGCCAGGGATGGGGGATGCAAGGTGGTCAGGGGCAGGGATGGCAGGGCTCAGGCCATCCCTCACTGCTGGCTGGGCTGCGGAGAAAGTGAGCCCAGAATGCCCTGCAACCCCTGTGCTTTCAGGACGGCGGGGGGGGGGGCAGGGATTGCAGGGCACCCCCCGTTACCTGGTGCTTGCAGGGTGAGAGGGCTGAGATCTCAGGGTGCCCCGCGACCCCCACCACTGCTGAAACCACGGGGCACTCCAAATCCCCTGCCACTTCCCAAAAGGTGGGGACAGGGTTGCACTGGGATCTCGACCCCCCCACTGTCTGGTAAGTGGTGGGGATAGCGGGTCACCCCACCAGCTCAGTCCCCAGCCCCCGGCCAGTGGCAGTGGATTCAGGGCACCCCACAAGCTCAACCCCTGCTTCCTGGCCAGCAGCAGGGATAGCAAGGTGCCCCGAGATTTCAGCCCCCACCACCCCCCAGGTAGCAGGACGCCCCCCAATCTCTGCTCTGCCGCCCGGCCAATGTTGAGGGTAGCAGGGTGCTGCTGATCTCTGCCCTGCTGTCTGGCCAGGGTGGGGATGCAGGGCACTCTGATTTCTGCCCCGCTGCCTGGCCAGCAGCTGCGATGCAGGGCACCCTGATCCCTGCCCCACCACCAGGGAGGCAGCGGGGAAGATTGGCGACCCCCCCATCTCTGCCTGGGGGCTTTTTTTCCTCTGCCACTGTCAACTTAAGCAACTCCCTGGGTACTTCTGGAGTTCATTAAATCGACTTACACACTTGCTTAAGTTGAATAACTCCTGCCCTTGAAGTTAACTTTAAGGGTTAAGTCAACTTTATTAAGTTGACAACACAATGTGCCCCTTAAAGTTGACTTAATCAAGTCAACTTAAGCCAGGGGATCCATTTAAAGTCGACTTTATTAAAGCAACTTCAAATGTGTCCCCTGGCTTAAGTCAACTTTCAGGCAAATAGGGCTTCACTAAGTCAACTTAATAAGCTCCTTTTGCTTTAGGGCTGAGCTTGTCCTCAATTTATCCTCCATTGTGTTAATCGACATTTGAATTCATAGCCATCAATTTTAATGAAGCCTGTGATTCATCCTGTAATTAGTACCTCTCAGTTTAACAGTATAAAGTAGTAAGGTGTTTTGTTTTGTTTTGTTTTTTAAGAGGGCTTTTTGGGGTATTGTGGGGTGGGAAACCCTTAGTCAAATGACCCCAGATATGGAGTGTTAAGTCTGCCCTACAAAACCATGATGTAAAGGTGTGAAGCTCCAGCTCTACCCTGCCCTATCATAAGGATCAGAAGTATCTGACTAAGCCTGTTGATTTCAGAAGACTTAGAAAGGTCGACTTTTAAGGAGAAATCACGATGCAACCAAAACTATAGGTATTCTTTCCCACCTGTATGATACTGGCAGGCCTCATCACTTCTCTATCTTAGGGCTGGTTTACACTTACTGGGACAGTTAGCAGCAGCACTGCTCCTGTCAACTTTTTAATTCCTCTTCTATGAAGAGTCTTCACTGCATTATGATGACAGCAAATGAGTTTCCCATCGGCACAGCACTATGCCACTTAGGGGTGGTCTTAATGCATTAACTTACAGGGACTTCTGGGTTCAACTGAGCAGGTCAGGTTCTAGAAGACATCAGGTGAGATGAATCTAAACCGTAGAAAAATATAGAGCAATATTTGTGACTTTATATTAAAGTTGCCAGTTAATATATTACATTAAAATAATTCATTCTTAATTTAACAGATCAGAGAAATGCCTCCCTAGCATGTAGAGAACTAGGATTTTGGTAAGGAAATAATGCTGGGATCAGGAAGGCCCCCTTGCTGCACCCATGAAAATCCATTCATATGTGACTGGATTTTGGGCTATCCAAAAATACCCATTTCTGCTATGGGTTTTCATCAGTTGATCTTGCTAGAGACTGCCTGCTTCAAGCCTAATATTCCGTCTGCCCTATGCCTACTTTTGCTTTCACATCGCAGACAGATCCAAACATCTTGACAAGACACACACAAAATGAATCCTCCATCTCTACTCTTCCTCTTGATTTTTTTTTTTTTTGGGTTGGGAAAGATGGGAACCAGGAGATCATGGAATAAAGTCTGACTTTTCCTGCTGAACAGCATTACTAATACTGTGCCCTGCATGCAGGTCCACCAAAGGCTAACTCAAGTTGGGTATTCAGTCAACTTTCTACTTGGCAAACTCTTGTGTCAGTATTTGAGAAACACTATTTCTTTGATAGGCTCTACCATGCTGATATGCTTAGCTTTGTTCTTAGAAAATGACAAGAATTGTGGATGAGGCAAGATGTGCAGCCACTGGGCTTCCCTGGCCAGGGAGTGAAAAGCAGCAACCAGTGCTCTCTTCCCTGGGGCTCCCTTGTTCCAGGAGCCACTGGTGGCTGTCTTCCCTGGCTCTCCCTAGAGGTCTCCCTGTTCCAGGAGTGCCAGGGAAGATAGCCCCTGGGGCTCCCTGACTTGGGAGTCCACAGCTGCCTGGTTGCATTCCCTTCCAGTTGGCAGGGATGCCCTGTGGAGTGCCTTGTCCACTGGATGGCAGGATCCACCACAGGGTGCCTTCCCCACCAGCTGGAAGGATTTTCCTTTGTGTGATTTCCCTGCCAGCCAAAGGCTCCCATGCTGGCTGTTTGCAAGCAGCCAGGGGCACTCAGAGCAGGTTCTTGCAAGCGGCCAGGGCAGAAGTGAACTACCACCTGTGCCACCCGCAGCAAGAGGCTGTGAGCCCAGTCGGTCTCCCAGTCTTTTTCCACAGGCTGCAGGAACTGGCTGCTACACCCACAGAGAGGCTGGGAGCCCGATCTGGTTCCCAGCTGCCTGCACTGCCGCCAGTGGCTGGGAGCCTGCTCAATTTTACAGGCTCTGCATCTATGAAATTCACCAGGGTCTGAGCTGTTTGAACAGGTGCCAAGCCTGTAAAATTGACCAGACTCCAAGCTTCTTGCACCATGGCACAAGCAGCTCGGAGCCAGATCAGACTCCCAGCTCACCCCTAGTCCTTGCTGCCTGCAGCAAGGGGCTGGGACCAGATTAGGCATGCTGGCTGGTGGGAAAAGCACCCTACCAAGGATCTCTGCCCCCTGCAGGGAAAGCACCCCAGTGGATATCCCTAACTGCAGTGGGGAAATAATGCACCCCAGGGATCATTGACAGTGGTGGGGAAACAGCCCCTCTGGGGGATTCCTGCCTGTGGTACGGAAAGCAACCCCCTCGTTCTGGGGCTCCCCTATCTGGGGAGCACCAGTGGCTGTCTTCACTGGCACTACCAGTGGAGGGGAACCTCCAGGGTTCCTCTGTCCTGGGAGCACTGGGGAAGACAGCTGCCAGTGACACCGAGGACAGGGGAGAGCCGGGGAAGAGAGAGCCAGAGACTATCTTTCCCAGTGCCATGAAGGCTCCCCTGTCTGGGAGTGCTGGCAGCTATCTTCCATGGAGCTCCCGCGACAGGGGAGCTCCGGCATCCACTTCTCCAGGCTCCCCTGTCCGGGGAGACCCAGCAGGAGTTTCTCTGGGGAACACGTGGGAATAAGGTCAGAGCACCCAACCCTGGCTGTGACCTTAGCAATAGAAAACTTCACATGTATGTACTTGCCAAATTGTCATCTATTCTTCCAGATTGGGCACAGAAGAAGAAGAGGCAGAATTAGGAGATGGTGACCTGAAGGTCTGGGAAGGAGGATGCCTGAAGACCCTTGCTCACAGAGCCCCACATAAGCCACAACCTCTGCTCTGCCCAGTCACTGACACTTCCAGTTGCTGCTATCTCCCTCTTCCCAAAGCCTGAGAGAAATTATCAGATTTTTTTTAAAGGAATTCCTCAAAGAAACAATTATGTTATTATACTAGAAAAGGAAGAACTAGCAGGAGCTTATTCAGGGAGACAAATCAATATGCCACATTTATTATATGAAAATACAGTTGATAGCTGCCTAGTACCTACACATACACACACATGCCCCATGCCGACTGAGTGCCCAGGGTGCCTTCCACATGCCTTTTGTGTGCCTGGGACTGCAGCCAGTTGGGGAGATGCCTTCTCCCCTGCCAGGCTCAGTGCACCCAGAGCTGGGTGGGGGGAATGCTGTTCCCCACCACCCAGCTCACTGGGAAAGAGCCAGGCAAGGAATTGGGCGGGTGTCATGGCCCATCTTGGTAGCCGTGTTGCCACACCTCCCATGGTGCTCCTCTCCTAAATCGAACTAGGATGTTCTGTCCATAGATATGCTAGTACGATTTGGTTTTCTATTGGGGACCTGTTAAATCAATTTGACTTAAATCGATTTAACAATTTTTATTGCAATTGTATTAAATTGATATAAGTTGAATCAATTTAACCATGTAAGTGTGGAAATAGCCTAACAGATTTCTTTGGGCATAAGCTTTCATGGGCTCCAGTAGAGATTCAGTTCAGATTAACTGGGATACCACTGTTCTTACAAGAATTTGGGTAGCTCTCATAAATCTAAGTTATTCCTAGCACTGACTTCTCACTCACTCTGGACACATCCGTTTGGGGAGCTGTATTTCCAGGGGTGTTTGGTTGTTCCTCTACAGAACCATTAGGTGGGTCTTCTACATCAGAGACTAAACAAAAGTCAGCTTTCAAGGGGCCTCTGCAAGGACCATCAGGAGTAGATAAGAACCTTTCTGCAGAGCCTTCTGGGGACTCTTCTCAGGCTCTGCGTGAGAGTTACAGTTGCCCACAAGGAGACCAGATCATATCCAGCTTCCTCATTCTCAGACATGACACTAGGGGACATCTCTTTATTTTTTACCAGAGGCATTTGTCTTGTCCTTTGGCTTAATGTAGCTCAGTTTTGGACTGTCTTGATACTTGGTCTGTTCTTTTATGCTATTCTGTATTGCCATTGTTAAAGATCTCAGCAGACCTTGAGGTCTTTGTTGGTGTCTCATGAGCTGACTATGGTGTCATCAGGAGACTTGCATAGGTTTGACTAGGGAAACAGATGTTTCAAGTTAGCGTAAAATAATCATGGGGGGGGGGGGGACAGCCAAAATCTCACCAAAATCCACTAACTTCTACGTATTTGACAAAAACCTGAATTAGTTAAACAAGCAAACAAATATTTAAATATACTTATTTAGGTTCAACTGTCCTTTAGCCATTTTACTGGAGACTTTTCCATTTATTTTTGAGCTCAAGAACACTTTGGTCTAAGGGTCTCTTGTTTTAGTCATACCGTACAGGGGAGAACATTATCACAACGTGAAAGCTCAAACAAATCCCATGATTTGCCTGGAGATGGTGCTGGAGGCTGTATTTCCTCTTGTCATCTCCACAATTTTTGAAAAAGCATGCTCTTCAGACAAGACAGCCCTCTTCCATGTAGCGATAGGGCAAGGGTCTCAAACTCAAATCACCATGAAGGCCACGTGAGAACTAGTACAGGGCCACATGAGGACTAGTATACTAGCCTGAGGGCCACACCACTGAAACCTTTTCATATTACAATACTGCAAATATTGGTAAAGATAATGTCATTGCAGGCCACAGGAAACAGTTTTAGGGGGCCGCATGTGGTCCACAGGCCACATGTTTGAAATGCCTGCAATAGGGGATGCTGCAGCAAACCAGAGTAGATCCTTCCAATCATAGACTCTTAGGCTGTGTTCAGACGACAGTTTTATTTAGAAACAACACCCATTGCTTCAAAATAAAAATTCTTATGTCACATGACGTATTGTTATTTCAAAACAACGGGTCACGATGTTTTCAAAATAACAGCCGTTATTCCAAAACAATAAAACCTAGCAGAAATCAAAATAGCCGTTTAAGTGTGAACATAGTCTTAGAGTTATAGGATTAGAAGGGATCACAAGACTCATATAATCAGTCTCTTGTTGAGATTCAGTATTTGTGCTGTCTAAACTCTCCAAAACAGGCTGCCTTTCAACCCCTTCTTCTGGCCAGTGGGGAGGGGCAGACTGGCAGCACTGAACCAGACCACCTTTTTCGCGCAGCTCTTGGGAAGGCCAGCGTTGGTGCCTGCTCCTCTCCTGGGCTGGCCAGCCCCATTCCCAGTGCTGGGGAAGTTGACTGGGGGCCCCACAGAGGGCAATTTGCCCAGGGCCCCACACCCCCCTAGGGATAGCCGTATGTAGTACTCCAGGGGGGTGAAGCAGTAATGTTGAATGCAATGTTGGAAATGAGAGGAAAAGGGCAGAGAGTAGAACAGAGGGGGCAGTATTAAAAAAAAAGAAAGAAAACCAATAAGCGTAATGCAGAGTGAGAGGCAGGAGATAAACAGAGGAAACTTCAAGGCATCACTGGCGCTGGGCTCACAGGGCTCGAGCTCTGAGTCTCAGCACCTGAGCCCCGAGTTCACTGCTGGGCTGGCTGCAGGGGTGGCTGCATGCAAGCCACAAGTCCCAACACAAAGAGCCCCAGGTCCTTTAACGGGCCAGCAGTGCTTCTAGTAAACAGACAACAGTAATTAAGGGGAAGAAGACTATAGCAAAGATAGAGACACTAGCTCCTCAGGGGCATAAGGGCTTTGCTTATCACATTTAGGGAGAAGGATTGCAGAAAAATTGGTTTCCTCCTTTGATCCATATGGCTGAATTGGCCTCTGGCCCATTTTAAAGCAACTATATGACTGCATCTGTTTCTCAAAGTATTTCTGAGGCAATGGTGGGTTACTTACCAGTAACTGACCTTCTTCAAGATGGGCTGCTTAGATACATTCAGTAATAGGTGTATCCATGCCACAGCGCATGATTGGTTGGAACCTTTTTGCCCTAGCCTGTCCGAAGAGGGCTTGTGGCCACCGCCCCCTCGCCACTCCAGGCTATATACGTGGCTGCCACCTGGCCCCTCCTCAGTCCCTAAAAGTCTCCAACTCCAAGCTGTGGGGATGGTGGGAGGGTTTTGAATGAATCCAAGCAGCCCATCTCAAAGAAGGATAGTTAGTGGTAAGTAACCCACTGTTCTTCTTTGAGTGCTGCTCAGATACATTCAGTAATAGGTGACTACTAGCTGTGATCGTGGACAGTAGGTGGAGTTGGCGCTGGCTGCCCCTAGCACTGCTTTTCCCATGCAAGGTAGCCTCCCCAGGCCACTGAGGTCCCCTGGAGGTGCCTGAGGCATCAGCTTCAGAACCAAGGACCAGAAGAAGAGGCCTGGGCCAGGGGATCTGACCCCAGAGAGTAATAGAAGGCCTAATTAGAAGAACCTCGAACATGGGGTTTCTGAGGAAAAAGGGGCCTTCAACACTGAGACCCTTCTAGCCAAGGTAAATTGCTCCTAAAACCACCCTCAAAGCAAGGACCAGCAGAATACACGACTCCTACTGCATTGGAGAGCCTACTGATCCGCAAAGGGCAGCAAGGCCTAATGTCACCTTAGTGTGAGACTTCAAACAGAGACACCTATGAGGCTGTAATCGAGGAAGTGACTCAGCATAAGGATCTGAGCAGTTGGTATTAAGGAACTACTTAGGTAGAAGAACCCAATATTCTGGTGCTAACATCAACTGAAGTGTGAAGGTTATGGAAAAAAGGCTAGTGGACCCTGGAGCTAGCCATTTACTAGCTGCAGGTACCGAATGCTGCGAGATGCCAGGAAGAGGGAAAAAAAAGGAAAATGGAAGGGGAAAATCCTTCCTAGTCCAGCTGAAAAGAGGCATCGGAAAAACGGGGCAGGGGCTACTGCCAATTAGGACGTGATGTCCACGTGGTCAGCTTAGATCACCATAAAGAGACAAGAATGCTTATCTAGAGTTGTAAGGATGGCGGGACCAGCTGTGTCCAAGGCAAGCTACACCACTATTAAGGTGTCACCTGAGGCCGAGGTGTCTTCTTTGAAAACATCGTAACACTCCCAGTGTTCTTGTGGAAGGGGCTGTTAGACACTTCAAGCATTATGCCAGTCTAGAGGGAGCATGTAGCAACCGAGGCCTGATGATCAACGATTTGCTGATGGCATAAAGATGAAGGAACTTGGCCATGGGAGAAACACCCTTCTCCACGGTCTGTGGTCTCGGAACTACTTTCCTGTATTTTCAGCATCTATGCACACAAAGGTCACAGGGTTGCATACCTAACTGAGGCACACCCAGCTTTGTAATGGACAGATCCTGGGGAATCCCAATACCAGGGATGCAAAATGAGAGAGAGAGGTCTTGAGGATCTAGGGGACGGGAGGGAAAGACTGAGTTGAGCAGAAATTTCATCCTGCCTGAGGGGAAGGAGGATGGATGGTCCATGGGGTACCCTAACAACAGGTAGTCCACTGGAAGATGCCCGCCTCATGTGCAGGTTTTGGAAGCCGCAAAGGCCAACATTCACAACAAATATTTATAACAGGCCTCTGTGTTAGCATCAGAAGAACCGACCACCAGAGTTGGGCAGGGGTTCATCCCCCGAGGGGAGAACAGGGGACAGATGGTCCTGGATTATCCAGCCCCATCACATGGAAAGAGGATGGGCCGGGGTAGTGGTCCCATGCTGTCAGCTAGCGGGTGGCTACTTGGGACTTTCTCATCCTCCCTAGAGTACTCATTGAGTGGCCGTAGGTCACTTCCTGTCCCTCCGTAACAACTAAAACTCTTCTGAGTACTAGGGAATGAAGCTCTGGGTCTTAGGATATCCGGGACTGCCCAATAAACAGCCCATCATCCTCCAGGAGGCTCGGGCTAGGATATTAGGGAGCAGAGGTCCTCTTTCGCTAAGGGTAAGGAATCCCTTTTTGATTTGAGAGGTGGAGAAAACATGGAGGTCAGGCCAGATGCCCTATCAAGTAAAGATACTCTCAAGCGTGTTCACCCCAGAGCTGGAGATAGGCTACCAGGGGTTGAGGCTGTGGAGGGGGGTAATAACCCTTAAGGTGTCTGATTGGGTGCAGGAGGTCCAGTTTGAGATACCAGGCATCTAACTACCCGATGCAGCTGTTCCGAGCTTGCATCCAGGCAGGGTGACAGCGAGTCACCTGGCCCCATAAGCCCCGGCCGGTGAATTGTTTGGGGAAGAGAAGGGGTAGGACCTGCGGCCTGCTGCCAGACAAGGGAGGTCCTGTATTGTGTCTCATGTTGTGGGCCACTGGGATTCGGTCACAGTGGGACCGAAGGGCATGAAAAAGGGGAAAAACTTTTACAAGTAATAAGAAGACATGAAGCTCCAGAGCCCAGAAAGGGATACAACTGTTCTAGGTCTATAGAGTCAGGGCGCATGGAATCAGGGGTGTGGCCCTCAGGGCTAAGCAAAAGTACATTCAGCCAAGTCACAACAGGGAGATGGGAAGGAAGTGTCTCTTACTTCTACAGCAGAGAATAATGCTACCCCTCCCAAGAATCATAGGGATTACTCTGGTTTTGTCCTGTGCGTCCCCAAGGGGAAGTGGGGGGTCTTCCCTCCCCCATAAGGGGAAAAAAACAGCGAGAATTCACAGGCAGCAGCAAGGAGAAAGGAATGTTGGTGGATGTTTTATCCCCATTACTCCAGGTGATAGGGAGAAGTGTGTTGGGCCCCAGAGTTGTATGTGGTCCCTGCCTAAGGGAGAGACTGACAACCATCAGCCAGAATGAGAGGTTCCAGCCTCTGGTGGAGGGAGAATTCCCTCTGCAGCAGGAAGGGAATGGGCCCAGGGTGGAGGAGACTCTCCTGGCCAAGAATGGAGCCAGGAGTGAGAGTGCCGCGACTCAGCCACGAAGGGCAAAGCAGGGCAGAGCGTAAGATTCCTACTGGGGAGGATGTTTGGGGGCCCCTGACAGGAGGAGGCCCAATTACTTAATTTCCCCCCAGGAGTCTTGGGTGCTGGCGATCACGGTCTTGGTCTCCACCAGGAAAGAGCCTCACCATCAAAGGGGAGGTCGAAGATGACCTGCTGGGAGGCTGGGGGTATCCCTGCCTCCCTAAGCCATGCCACATGGTGGAGAGTCACAGCTGAGGCCATTGTGCTGGAGGCTGTGTCTATAGCATCCCAAGCAGATAGGAGAAGGTCTTGGGACACTATCCTGCCCACCTCTAGGAAGGTGGCATAATCTTCCCTAGCCTCCTGTGGGAGTAGGTGTCTAAACTTATTCATCGACTCCCACATGTCAAACACACACCTGCTCACCAGGGCCGGGTTGCTGGTCACATGCAACCCAGCAAGTCAACCCCCCTCACATCCAGCAATGCGGGGAAGGGGTTACGGGGGATTTGCCCTTGGCCTTGCACCACCTCCACCACACCCTGAGATGATACCAGGTGATGGGTGAGGGCGTAAACTCTGTCTCTGGGACCTGATATTTAGGCTTGCCGTATCCGATACCAGGGGGGATGGAGCCCTGGCTTCGCTATCATGATGAGGCGAGGTCCCAGACGCCAGGGTGGAGTGGGACCATGATAGGATCACCAGACGAGGACACCAGCCCGAATAGTGTGTTGACAGAACCCTCAGGGGGTTGAACATCCATCCCTGCATAGGCTGCAACATGGTGCAGAAGATCAAAATGTGCCCTGAGGTCTCCTATATAGGAGGATGGCATGGGATGTAGAGTTCTGGCCGATGCCGGACGTGTCAATCCGGAGTGGGCGCCACGGTACCACTATGGGCCAACACAGTCGCTTGAGGGGACCATTCATGGGCTCGGTACCTAAAAGATGTCGATGCTGAGAGCCTAGGATGGGGCCTTGTAGACCCTCGTGAGACACCATCCTCTGTGCTCAAAGGAGGGGAAACTTCTCGGGACTGTGGTGATGGTGCTGGCAATGGCAGAGTGATGCGGTGCCAGAGAGAAGGCTTAATGGTACTGGGGCTCTTGTGCATGGGGGGTTCTGGTGTTGGGGAACTTTGTACCAAAACCGGAGACGGTGTTCCGTGGCGCTTCCAGGACCAGACCCTGGAGGTGAACATCAGCTTACCCCTCCTGCTGGGGGGTACCAGAGAGGGCAGTGTGGGCAATAAGAGGAGTGCTTTCACTGCCTTGAGTGCCTCTGGTGTCTCAGGGAGCGGCACTGACTGCTCTTGGACCCCTGGTGACCCTCAAGAGGGGGACCGGGATCAGCTTTGGCATTGCAGTACTCGGGCCAGTACCAAGCTGTCCTTTCTGCGCTCTCTAGCGAAGCAGTGCTGAAGTGGCACGCGGTGCTGGTGGAGACCCTGAAGCCTCGGGGGTCAGCTGTCATGCTTGGCCTGAGGCCAACACGTGGTGCCTTTACTCCCTGCCTCTTATTGTTATGGGTTTAAAGGACAGACAGATGGAGCAGCAGGTGACCAAATGGGCTTCACACAGACACCGAAAGCACTTTGCATGGGGGTCAACCTGCAGGAAGGCCTTGCTGCAGTTAGCACAAGGTTTAAACCTTGGCATAGTAGGCAGCAGAAGGGAGCAGTGTTGTTGTTCCAACAGATGCTTGGAAGAGGAAACACTCTTCCATGGACAATGTCCACAAAGAGGTTCTCCCAGTTGAGCTGCTGGCTCATAAACGGAGAAGACAGGCTGCTTGCATGATTGCAAAAAGTGGGCTGTTCCATGAACCGTCGCTAAGGCGGACAAAATGGAACTGAGGAGGGGCCAGGTGGCCACATATAGCCATGGGGTGGCTGAGGGGGCTCGTGGCTGCCAGCCCTCTTTGGACAGTCTAGGGCAAAAAGTTTCTAACCAATCATGCACTGCGGCATGGATACACCTATTACTGGATGTATCCGAGCAGCACTTGAAAAAGAAGCTCTTTTTTATCTTTTTCCAGGATTCACACGACTTGCAGAAAATTCATTTCCTTCCATCAAGTTCCAAATGAATAGACCCTGTTGGTCTAGTTCAGCCAAACATACAAGGGATCTTGTGGCACTTCTAAAGACTAACACATTTGTTTACAAACAAACAAACAACCAAACAAAAAACCAAAATTGGTTAGCCTTTAAAAGTGCCACCTACTTGTTTGTTTTCCTTCCATCAGTATGTCTCCATTTAATTCAATGCAAATCCCAGGGTAGGTGAGCCTCTGCCTCATGCACACACAGTCACTTGTTTTAGCTTTTTTTTTTTTTTTTTTTTTGCAGAGCAGGCAACTGCCCCACAGGCACTTTCCCTGACCTAAACGCTCAGCTCCCCAATGTCTCTGGGACCATTTCCTGCTGCCTGCTGGCTCCCTGATCTCCTCTGCCCTTTCTCCACTGGCTCCCCATCCCCAATCTGCAATCCCCAGGCCCCTTCTCCTTACCTGGCTGGAGCTACTTCCATCCTGGGCATGCATTTGAACATGCTCAGGGCAGGAGATTTAAAAATTCCCCCAGCTTGGCCAAAGCTTCTGGGCTGAGGAGACATTACTGCCAAACTCCTTGTGGCCCCACTGGGTCCCAGTGCTGGAATCTGCCAGCCGTGAGGACAGGGTGGAACATGCATTCTGCCTGATTTTTCTATTTTTCAGGGCCCTGGAAAACTGACCTCTCAGATTCGTGGGCCCCGGAATGGCATTCTGGTGTATTCCGGCTTACTTTAACCACTGTTCCTTTCCTTCCTACACAGTAGAATAGTTTGCACTTGTGCCTTTAATTTTGTCTTTTTGAAAAACTGTGAGCTGTCAACTAAAAAACCGCCAGCTGCCAAATGCCAGTTGAAAAATTGCAAACTGCTAACTGCAAAACTGCCCACTCTTTGAAGAACTGTCATTGCCTCTTTCAATGCTCACAACAGAATCAGTCTCTGGAAAAATAAAATATTTTTCTAAGTTATCCACAGTTGTTGTTGCACACAGACCTAGTAAGGGATCATATAATTATAGGAAATTAATAATGAAAATATTTTACGCCCATTAGCACTTTCCCTCAGGGAAGCTTCTTCCGTACCTGGATCAGAAGTGGAAAACATAATAATAACATTTCCATATGACACAAAGCCAGAGAGGGTTGCCAACCCTTTGGAGGTTAGAGATAAAACTCAGAGGGATCTTTATAAATTAGAGAACTGGGCATAAACAAGAAAATTAAATTCAATAATGGCAAAGGTAACATGCTGCATTTAGGAAAGAAAACCCCAAAGCACTAATACAGAATGGAGGATACCTGCTTTGGTAGCAGCCCTGCTGATAAGATGCTGTGAGTCGTGGCGAATCAAAACCTAAACATGAGTCAATGATGTGATTCTCCTGCAAAGAAAAACAAATGCAATTTTAGGTTACATTAACTGGGGCAAGCCCCTCACCTTCAAGTGTCTGACAAAGTGGGATTCTCTCCCATGAAAGCTCATGCAATAAATACATCTTTAAAAGTGCCATAGGACTCCTAGCTTGTTTTGCTGGACTAAACTAACATGGCTAGCCCTTTCAAAAAGTCACAGGAGATGACAGTACCGCTCTACGTAGAACTGGTTAAGCAGCAGCATCACTGTCACAAGGCACAGAGGACATGTGCCTCTAGTCCCCAGCCAGGGGCATGGAGCCAGGCCCCCCAGTCCCTGCCAGGGTCTGGGCAGGGTGCTGGGCCTGCAACAGCAGAGGCGGATCCAGCCCTGACCCCAACTGGAGCTGTGGTGCCAGGCCTGCCATGGTGGCAGCAGCCAGATCTGGCCCAGCCATGTAGCCATCTTATGCCCAGGGGGAGGACTGGCAGGGGCTGGGGGTCTTGGTCCTTCCCCAGGAGATTTTTGGGGCCAGTGACACCCCTGAGCTAAATCCAATCTCAGTCACCAATGAATAGAAAGTATAGAGACTCTTGAGTGATGGAAGTGATGGCAAAGATTATCCCAGGGCTAGAATGCAAAGCATATGACTGAAGACTAAAGGAAAACAGGAGATTAAGAGGGGCCATGATTGCAGTGTAACCCCTTTGGGGTCTTAAACCGTGTGGTTCCTTTAGATCTGTGTCTTGTGGGGGACGGTGGGTGTGGAGCTGAGGGGGAAGGGGGCTGCAGGAGAGGCTCAGGGGAGGAACAGCCAGAGAGAAGCAGCAGGGAGAGAAACCCTGCCTGAAGCCAGGGAGGACAGAGTGGCTGAGCTGGGAGTCCAGGACAGCACCCACAGGAGGACACTGTGCTGGGAAGAGTTGGCCAAGGACAGAGCCAGACCCATGTGACTGGCCATCCACAGCTGTGGGGCCATGAGTACAGGGCCTGGGACTTGGCCGGGGATTAAGGGGGAGGCTGTAGTTAGTTAAGTGGGGAGGGTGTCGCTCTGTAGCTGCAGAGTGGCAGAAGAGGCATCAAAGGGTTTTTGCTAGGAAAGTTGCTGGTGCCGAAGACACCAGGAGCTGCTGGACTGGAGCTGGACTAGGACTCCTGAATTCAGGGTGCAGATACAGAACTCACTGTCTGCCTTCAGCCTGCTGCAGTGCTGGACCTGCAGGGTCCTGTGTTAGCTGTTACTGTGTCTTACTGCTGCCCCATCTCTCCTGTTGGTTTCCCCTTCACCTTTCTGTGAATATACCTTCCCCATTCCCATAATCCCTGTGCTATCCCAGTGTATGTGTGGTCATTTTGGGAGGTTTGGAACAGGTGCCCCTGGAGTAAAGGGGCTCTCCTTGCTGCACCTCTGTGCACACCCTTTTTTGGCCAGAGCTACCTGCAGGGCAGACTCTATCTTGGCCACAGGGGTGTTACGGCAGTTTTGAATACTTACAGGGCTGTCACTAAAAAGATGGAGAAATGTTCTCTCTGGCCACGGAGGGCAAGGGAATACACACTGGATTCAAACTACAGCATAGCAGATTTAGAATAAATCTCAAGAAAGACGGTAAGAACATCAGGATACTGGAACAGACTCCCTAAGAAGGTTGTAGAAGCACCATCACTGAAGTTTTTCAAAGGTAGACTGGATAACCATATGTTTTTTTTTTTTGTGGTTTAAACACAACCTCACCCTCCCTCCCGCAACCAGCACACAACACCCTGGCAGGTGGTTGGAATGGATGTGTGGCCCTTGTGATCTCTTCTGGCCCTATGATTCTGTTATTCAAATCCACCACCTTCTACCCATAATGTCTTTTCAGAGCATCCTTCAGTGCTTCTAAACCTTGCCAGCTTATATTTGCTGAGCATGTATAGCAATTTAAAAATCATTCTGTTTTTTGTTTTTGTTTTTGTTTTTTTTCCCCAATAGAACCATGCATTTTGTGTTTAGGTGAATGATGTCACTCTTAGTCTCTCCAGTAAAATACCTTCTGAGCTATCTACTTGAAGCAGAGGCTCTTGTGAGGCACAAACATTGCTAAACCTTCATTAATTGCATCATTCTCATGAGCAGAGTCCATCCAAAACCCACAATAATCATATTTAGTTCAGTGGTAGGAAAAACCATCTTCATTAAAAGCATCTGACAAACATTCCACAAAGTTGATAAATGGGTATTTACAAACAGGGCCACAACTAAGCCAGGGCAAGCAGGACAAAGCCCCAGCCGCCTAATTTTAGAGGGCAAAGGGGATGGATCCAGCTCTCTGTGATGGCTGGGGATGGATCTGACTCCTTGTTGCCCCTGAAGAGCTGGATCCAGCCACAGCGGCAGAAGGGAGCCGGATCCATCTCCTGTTCCCTCTAAAAATTCGGTTCCTGTGGCTTCTGGCGCTTCCGGTGCCGCCTGGTGCTCGCCACCGCCTTCCACTGGTGGCTGCAGACGGATCTGATTCCCTGCTGCCCCAGCAACAGCAGAGAGCTGAATTCTTTCCCAGGCACTGTCAGAAGGCAGCTGGGGTCACATATGGCTCCCTGCCACCTTTTGGTGGAGGGTGGTGATGGATTGGGCCATGGACCAGATTGGGGCCCGGGTCAGGCGAGGGCACATTTGAGGCTGCTTGTCCTGGCTGCAGAATAGATAGTTATGGCCCTCTTTACAAAGTAGCTCTTTAGTTTATACAGAGAAGGCCAGCAAATGAAGCACCCTGATGGACTGTACCTGCTCACTCATCATGTATATCTTCTACATACTGAGGAAGTGGCAAACCTTGTAATAAACTTATTGGTCACACTCCTGACCAAGGCAGGATAGGGTCACTTAAAGGGGCAGGGCAGAGACCTGGGGCAGACTGCCTGGTGCCTTTCTCTGAGATTTCTGAGTCACTCTGAAACATTCATGCAATCTAGCTGGGCTTAGGGCTCCATCTACTGTTGGGTTGAACAATAACAACACCTGGAATAGCATAAAAACCAGGGAATCTTGTGGCACTTAAAGACTAACAGATTTACTTATTGCATGAGCTTTCATGGGAGAAAATCCCACTTCTTCAGATGCTTTGACGAGGGGGAACTTACAGAACTGGATGAGAATAAATGCAGGGGAGTGTAGGATGTGGTCAGGTCATACTGCAGCAGCAAATTAGAGCATTTATAAACATTCAAACTCTGGGAAATAGCAAACAAAGGGAAGGTGAAGTCAAATTATCTATTATAATATGAAAAGAATCCATAGTCACAATTCAGCTCTGGTTTCACACAGCCCTGCATATTATTTGAATTCCAGCTGTTTCTCTTTGAAGTCTTGATGTCCCATTGATTTTCTTGAGGACCATCATTAACAAATCATCAATGGAGTGATTAGGAAGATGGGAGTGCTCAGCAACTGCTTTTTTGTGTTGTGATTTCTGATGTCAGTTTTGTGTGCATTTATTCTTCTGCATGGAGACTGTCCTGTTTGTCCAATGTATAAGGCATGGGGACATTTCTGGCACATGATGGCATAAATCACATTAGTAGATGAGCAGATGAAGGACCCTGTGATGAAGTAGCAGGCTTGATTAGGACCTATGATGGTGTCTTTTGTGCAGATATGTTGGCAGCATGGTTTGTTGCAGGGATATGTGCCTTCTTTAATGTTTCTGTTGTTAAGTCTGTAGTTGCTGGTGAGCGTCTGTTTAAGGTTCGGGGGTTGTCTGCAGGGGAGGAAAGGTCTGTCTCCCACTTCACCCTCCCCCTGTGTGCTGTTTCCTAGAGTTTGAATCTTTACAAATGCTCTGATTTGCTGTTGCAGTATGACCTGACCCCATGTCTTACACTCCCCTGCATTTATTCTCATCCAATTCTCTAAGTTCTCCCTCCTCAAAGCATCTGATGAAGTGGGATTTTCTCCTGTGAAAGCTCATGTGATAAATAAATCTGTTAGTCTTTAAGGGCCACAAGACTCCTTGCTTTTTTTGCTTTACTAGACTAACACGGCTGCCCCTTTGGAACCTGGAAGGGCATGAGGCTCCTCACTAGCAAATTGGTGCAGATGTCAAACTAGTTTAATTCCAGAGAGGTAGCTGTGTTAGTATAACAACCTAGTCTAAGGAACTAAGGGGTCACAGCCATCATCTAGTAAGACCCTGGGATTGTACCCAGGGGACCCTATCACAACTTTCAATATTCTCAGGCACAACAGATAAGATTCACTCAGAATTACCCAAAATATTTTTAATAAACATCTTTTCCTCCAGTTGCTAGGTCCTGCAGGAATTACAGAGAAGGGGTGGCTCCACCACTTACCCATTTTCAAAAGAGATTGGGCAGGGTTTTAAACCAGTTGTTCCTCACCTGTGGTCTGGGGGCCAAGAGTGGTCCTTAGGTGCTTTCAAAGGGATGTTGTTAGGTCGACTTAACAGAGCTTCCTGTGTAGACAACCCACCTGAGACTCCCCTTCTGCTGGCTGCAGAATGGTGCTACTGTGAAAAAGACACAAGCTGAGTGGTTTACATGGGGCAAAAAGACTGCTGCAGGCTCCTTGCTGCAGCCAAGGAGATAGATCAGTGCTCCCCTCTTCCAGCTAAGGCAAACAGCAAAGCACTCTGCTTGAGTCTCCAGGCTCATGTTTCCCCACTGGATCTATGTTGATGTGGTGGTATGTGACTTTTTGAAATACCCTAAATAATTCTCCAAAAGGAAGTTCCAGTCACCCTCACTTTTCACTGCTATCCTGGCCTCACTACCAAGCTATAGGACTAGGCAATGCTCTTGCAAGCCATCTAGCAGGTTGTAAAGTTCTAAATGGATGTAAATGGTGGTGAAATCAGTTAAATATAAGTAAGGTCTAGAGGCTTGGTTTGCAGCTAAGCAAGGGGGGCTCCCAATTTGCATGAGCTTTCTATGTGCATTAATATAATTAGGTACTTAGCATAATTTTACTGTATATGGATGAATCTGCTCAGAAACTGGGCATGGTGATAAATTGTATACGTGGCTGGTTTGGGTCACAAATCCTTCAGTTCCTGTGTTTTAACTAAAGGCAGGGGATGAAATAGTGTCTTTTTCATGATATACTGCCTTTTTATTGTATAAGCTGCTCTGATGGAAAATTCACGATCAGCAGCACAGAACTTAGTAGAATGGGCAGCCCTGTTTACAGGCTGGTAAAAAAAGAAAATCAAAAGGGGAGGGAAGATAGCATTAGTTCTGCTGAACTGCTGTGACTTTGGCAGTGCCTAATCCCCTGCTCATTATTAAATGATGGTCTTAATGACTCTTGTAATATCTCCTCATTATTTTGATCAAAGAAGAAGCCTCTGGTGCCCAGAAGCTGAAATATGACACTGAAATCACTAAGAGGTTTTTTGTTTTGTTTTGTTTTTTTTTCTCTAAGGCTATGTCTACATTGTGTATGCATGGGGGGGATGGGGCTTGGAAGTTGACTTAATAAGGCCAACTTTAAGTCAACCTTGTTAAGTTGTCTTCAGGGCATATCTGACTGGATGGGCTCCAGGGCCCAACCTGGCCCAAGCCGATATCAGAAAGTAGCTGTGAGCCAGAGCTGGCTTCTGACCCTCTGCAGCAGGTTGTGGGGTTGGAAGGTGGCTTCTGTCATCCATGTAGAGGGGCTGGGAGCCTGATCTGGCTCCCAGCCCCTTGCAGCAAGTGATGAGGGTTGGGAGCAATGATCTGGGAGCCCAAATGGGTTCCCAGCCCCTCTCTGCAGGTAGCAGGGCCTGGCAGTCAGTTCCTGTGGAGAGGGGATGGGAGATGTGATTGGAAGATCACAGACACATCCTATTATCTCAATTTCCACCTATTGATACCAGGCCAATTCTCCTCAGATATCTTCTGGGGTGCTCTATCATGAGGTGTTTGCTAATAAAGAAAAGTCAGTAATGCTGTTCCTGTTCAACAGGTGCTCAAAAGAATTGAACAGAGCAATTTAATTAAGCAGATGTGCTGGGTCTAAGCTGCACGCTTCAAAACCATTGCACTAAACCAGACAACTAGCAATGAGAGGTGTTGGGGCAGGGGGAGAGGTTTATTTCCAAAAGGTGAAAAGCCTTGATTAAAATAACTAAGGACATGTCTACACTAAAAAATTATTCCACATGAAATCAATGTGGTTTAACAAATGCATATTAATTAGTGTGAAATTCTGCATCCACACAGCTATCCTTTTGCCATTGGAGGGTGTCCAGGCTAGGACCACTTCCAACAGCAAAAGAGGCTGTGTGGGAGAGCTGAGAGGTCAACATCTCAGCTCCCTGCAAAGGGATCTTCAGGGAGCTCACAGCCAACAGGCTCCCAGCTGCCCGTCTCCCCTTGTTTGGGACCCAGGCATTGTACCTGGGGCCCCAGCATCCCCAAAACCTCCAAGGTTCCCAGTTCCCCAATGGCTCCGCAACTGCAGCCACCAGGGACCCCGGTTGCCCGGCAGCTCTGCGCCGCAGCCACCAAGATTCCCCAGTCCCCGCTGTGGGGCAGGCAGCTGTAGGGGACCCAGAAACCACACTGGATGCAGCTGCAGAGCCACCAGGGACCTGGGAACCCCGGCAGCTGCATCCACAGAGCTGCTGGGGAGTCGGGAATCCCAGTGGCTGTGACTGCAGAGCCGCTGGGGACCCAGAACCCTGGTGGCTGCTTGTCTTGCCTCCAGGGACCCAGGAACACCAGTGGCCTCAGTCCCCAGAGCAGCCCCAATTTCAATTTCTAATAGAGAGGTGAAATTTACATTAAATTACGTGTGGATTTCCCTGTTCCGTTAAAGCAGTGTGATTGACAAGTATGACAGCTCCCTGTCCCAGAGTGGCTTTGATTGGCACTCTCAGACATTTCTGGAGGCTTATAAATGCACATTAAATAGTGTGCTATGTACACATACTCATTAGTGTGCAATAACTGTTCTGGACTAGCTATTACTCTTCTCACTCAATTTGGATTACAAGTGTGTTTAGTACAAATTAAGAGGCATCGCGGTGTAGACGGTGGACTTGTTAATGTACATTAAGAGGCCTTACTGAGTTTTCATTCTGGAGTGCAGACAAGCCCTGAATCTGTAAGTTCCAGAGGAGTAGCCATTTTAATCTAATTCAGCAAAAGACACAAGGAGTCTTTGGGCACTTTTAAAGACTAACATACTTGTTAGTTGAGTCTAGAAGGAGCATTTTAAATAAGTCAGGGAAATAATTCAGGGAAGTGGTGTTTTTTTGGTTTTTTTTAACCCACTCTTTCGAGGTATGGGGTTGGATTGGGATGGGCAATAAGCTTTTCAGTAAAACCCCTCAATCATCATTCAAACTTCTGCCTCAAAATCACAGACGTCACCAGTCTGGGAATAATTGAAAAGTGACATCTGAGAAGTCACTGAACAATGAAAAGATGATGCAGATTTTGCCTTCATTTATTGCAACCCCAAACTGGATGCTTTAGACCAACACAACACTGCAGATATGCAGGCATCTGTGCAAGTTCATACTATGAATGATGCCTAAAGAAGTCAGATGAAGAATCGCTCCAACATATAACCACGGAGTGAATCTGCTCTTTAAATGCATTTTGTTACATCACTCAGTGTGATGATAATCTTTATTTAAAATAAACCATTCCCTTGTTCTGATAGATTCTGTGTTTATCAACAAAAATGGTTTAGAAATGGCTTGTCTGCAAACTGAGTTTATAAACAGGTGCTTTTTTTTTTGACTGTTTAAATTCACTCCACATAAGGAAAATTGTTCCATGTATGAAAAGCAGCTTCTAGGGTGGAGAGGTACATTCAGACCATTCACATGGAGGGGCTGCCTAGTGCACACAGACCCTTAAGCCTCTGCCCCAAATCTTTTATCTGTGCAGCAACACCCAAGACCATGACACTGTAGCTATGATATTCATGAAAAGACAGGGTAACTGGAACTTACTTTTGAGATCCACCATCCCCCCTCTACCATGTCCTTTGCTCCTTCACAGCATGTGTCAATCCTTCTCCTGCCACAGGGGCTGGGACCAGATTCTGCCGCTGCCTGTGGCCCACGGTCCCTGGCCAGACCTGGATCTGGTTCCTGCCACCGCTAGCAGCCACAAGTCCCAAGCTGGAGCTGAGACAGTCTCCTGCCATTGGCTCCTGGCTGCTGGCAGTGGCTCTTGGTCTTCAGCTGGGCCTGGGGCCAGGGCCGGCTCCTGCCGCTGTTGGCGGCTCAAGGACTCCAGACGGGGCTGGACACACCCCTGGCAGTGGCAGCTCCCACTTCCTGACGGGAGTTGGACTCCTCCAGTAGCAGCAGCTCCCACTTCCCGCCCATTATAAACTCTGCCCCTAGGGATTGTTTGGGAACTTCACAAGTAGGCCCCTCCAGAGCAACACATTATAGAGTATGTGTCAGCAAATACAAAAAAGTACGAGTACAAGCTGTCAAGAAGAAAAGCCTCCATGAAGTCAAAGGGATTACCCTAAAAGTTGTAAACCATAAAAAGATCAACATTGATAAACTGAAAGATCTAGTCCTGAGCTATAGTGTAGATCCAGGAAAGAACAATCTCAAAAAAGGCACAAGTACAGCCTCTCTCTCTTGTGAGAAATTAAAATCCATGAAAAACAGGGAAAAAAAGACATTAAAAAATGCAAAAAGGTGTTTTCATGAAGGTGAACATTACAGAATGGTTTGAAACCCTGCCCCATCTGTTCTGAAAATGGATAAGTGATAGAAACACCCCATTTCTGTGATTCTTCTCACAGTTGCTAGGCCCTGATAAAGTTATTAAAAATGTGTTGGGTAATTCTGAATGAATCTTGTCTGTTATGCATAAGAATATTGGATGATGTTTGTAATGAGGTACCCTGGGGGACTTACTGGGGGAACTGCTGTGACCCCTTAGTTCCTTAGACTAGGTTAGATTAGCACAGCTACTTCTCTGGAATTAGACTAGTTTGTCACTCACGCTCTTTTGCAAGTGGCAAGTAGCAAGCCCTTCCAGCTGCTGTTATTGCTCAACCCAAGAGTAGGTGGAGCCCTAAACCCAGCTAGATTGCATGAATGCTTTCAGAACCACAGAAATCTCACAGAGAAAGGCTCCAGGGAGTCTGCCCCAGTTCTCTGCCCTGCCCCTTTAAGGGGCCCTATGCTACCTTGCTCAGGAGTCTGAGCAGTAAGTTTCATGTGGTTTGTTCCTCCCTCAGTATACACCATGATTGAGCAGGTATAGCCCATCAGGGTGCTTCATCTGTCGGTCTCCCCGCTATAAACTGAAGACCTGTTTTGTAAATACCCTTTGGTAAGGGTTTATGTGAAGCGTTTAATGATGAGAGGTTATTTTCTATCAATAAATTAAATATGAGTATTGTGGGTGTTTCATGAACTCTTATGAGAATGATGAGACTGACAAAGCTTTAATCATGCTTGTACCTCAGAAGAGCCTGTGCTTGATGTAAGTAGTACAGAAAGTATTTTATTGGGAGTGGGGAAATAATAACATGATTAACCTAAATACACAATGTGTGAATCTGTTGAGGGGGGACAGGAATAATTTGAAAATTGTGAAACATGTTCAGTAAATGTATTCTGGCAAGTAATAAATATTTTAAAAGATATGAAGTGTGCTACCAAAAGACGGGTAGCTGGTGGTGCATTTGGGTAACAGAATCATCGGACAGAAAAGACCACAAGGGTCATCCATTCCACACACACCCCCAAGATGAGGGGGTTTTTTGTGTCTAATCTTAACCACCCAACACAGATGATTTTCCAGCCTACTTCTGAAAACCTTCAGTGAGAGTCATAACACTGCCCTACAAAATTAGGATGGTGCAAATGCATTGCTGAGAAGTATGAAAAGTACACATGTCAAAGCAATGAAGTTAAATGGACCTCTGAAACCACTGGTCTAGAAATATTTCATTGATTTATATACTACCTTTTGAGGAAGTAGAATATCTACACACAGATGGTAGAACAACAGGGTGAATTTGCTGTTTAAATATAGATGGTTAAACTGTCCTTAGTCTGAACTTGCTAAATTCAAACTAAGGGTTAATCCTAGTCTACACCATCCTTAGTTCCAGCTAAGCAGCAGATTTTACTAATTTGAACTAAGCTTTCATTAGTTCAAATTAAATAATTCCTTAATTCAAACTAATGAAAGCTTAGTGTCAACAGGGACTAAATTAGTTTGAGTTAAGCCTCCTTAATTCATACTAACTTGCAAGTGTAGACATACCCCTAGACACTAGGCCTATCCAGATGACCAGAAGGGCTTAGGCTGGCTGAAAACTACCAACAGACAGTCTTATGGCCAAAAATATGGAAAATAGACTAAAGAATAGTTTTGTAATAGTGTTATTAAATTAGCATGTATTTTACATCTTTTATTTAATTATTCTAACTTGATTCCTTTATAAAATAATTGTGCATTGATTTGCTATATACTCACTTAAAATCATATTCTAATCAATAAACTAGTGTTTGTTTTATCTAAAGCTGTGTGCACCTTAAAAGGAGTAAATCAAAGAATCCGGGCATATCCATTTCAATGTCTGTGGTGACTGGTGAAGTATCCCAACTGCTATAGAATGAACATTCATGGTGCAGTGTCTGCGGACTAAGAATTTGCACTTTGAGACATCCCTTGAGTAGCCAGCTGGTGCATACCCAATGCATGGTATCAATTGCATGCAGGAGACTGGTATAGACTGACTCAAGAGTGAGTGGTGACCTAGCATAGTGGAGTAAGTCAGGGTTCAGAAGTGGCGAACAAGGGGTCACAGCAGCACACCGGCGCAGATTCTCAGAGGGGTGTGTCACACCCTCTCCTGCACATTTTACTTTTATCCAACTCTGCTGTTTTCTATATTCTAAAATCAGGGATGGCCAAACTCATGGAACTCAAGAGCCACACAAGTTGATTATTAAATCTTTAAGAGCCACAGTGAGGCATATAGCCATATACTTTTACCTACTAAATTGATTTGCTGATGTTCTTCCATAAGCCAGGCTTTTTTCATTCAAGAGCCACATGCAGCTTCTGAGCTGCAGTTTGGCCATGCCTGTTCTAAAATGAAACAACACTGGAGACACTGCACTGAGTTTGGCTGCACTATCTGTTTATACAATTCCATTCTGGCAATCCAGTCCGAGCCTTAAAAGAAGTTAGGGTAGAGTAACTCCAATACATGGTTCACATACTTGTCTCTCTTCTCCAGGGCGTGACACCAAATTAGATTTGACCTCTAATGTATGAAAAACAATTGTAAACACCTCAAATGATAGGGTTTTTTTTTAGTGTTTTTCCCTCAATCCCAGAAAAAAATAAAATGTGTGACATTTTTTGCCCTGTTAGCAGTGTGCCAAAGTGAAGAGATCTTATTTGGTTCTGAATGACATTTTAATGCATTATATGGAAAATTGCTGTTCTTATACGTTGTTTCTTGTTCTTATTGTGTTCATAAAAGACATTTAATAAAATTAAATTAAATTAATTTCAGGAAGGTGGCGACACAACAAGAGGCATAAATCACACCACTCCAGTGTTGGCTGGCTGGTTGCTACAGCTCAGATAACAGGCTTTCCTGCCTGCAAACAGGACCAGGAGCATGTAAAGCGATAGCTTACCTCTATAATACAGTTTTCAACACACTGCACTTTCTCTGCAACAGGTGGTGCTCCAACTGGGTTTCTTCCAGCTGCTGAATAATCTGTCATTAACTAGTACCTCGGGGCCACACTGATGACAATTCCAAGCTTTGGAAGAGAATGGAGCGTGTGGGAGTCAGAGATGGGAGTGGTGAATTACTCCATATAAAAGAAACACCCATATGCACAAAAAATTTAAAATACCTCCTCTTCTCCATCTTCTGCAAATTAGCCTCATCTTGACCACTTCTCTGAGCCAGCTGGATGTTGCCATGAACCATGGCTGAAGTGTGAGGAAGATTCATTTACCCACTAGCGTCCAGCTACCTTATCTTTCGATCTTCCTCACCAGTAAGATGGTGATGGAGTGAGTTTTCTAAATGTTCCTTTTGTGGCCCATTAGACCTTTTCTCTTATAGGCTTCCAATGAGAGACCCTTCCCTCTCAAAAGCACAGTGCTTCACCATTGCTTTGTGTTCTGCTGTTAAAAAGGTTTGCCCCACTTTTACCCTTTGCCCCAGCATCTTGAAGATGTGGCCCATCATTCATTGACTTTTCAGTAATTGTGGCCCAGTACTTCTTCCATTCTCTGAATGGACTGGATGTCTCCAATAGCTTTGGAAGGATAGGAGCCTCCAATCTTAAGTACCAGGAAGTTGCACTTCTGTATGCATCAAATCAGCAATTTTCTAATATGCTGTAGATCAGGGGTTCCCAACCTTTTGAAGGCTGGGCCCCTTTTCACAAAAATAAAAAATCCCATGGCCCCCGGAAGAATTCTAATGTTGCTACTGTAAGGGGGAGCATTGCAAGGGGGGAGTGAGCCACAATGGGTAGGGGGGATGCTGCCATGGGGGGGGGGCGCGGGAGGAATCCAGGAGGACCGTATTGGCGTCTGGTCCCCGCACCACGCAGCAGCACGGCCATGGAGAGGGGTTCTGGAGGAATCCAACAGGGCTCAAGCAGGGTCATGGGGGGGGGGGCGTCACTGGGGTCCTGCGTGAGGCACCATCAACCCCTTCTCCAACCCCCACCCTGCCACTGGCTTCCCCAGCTGCCCTGGGCAGACTCCCCCCCCTTTCCTTGCTGCCTGTCCCCAAACCCAACTCCCCCAATACTGGACCCCTTTATCTGGCCACTGGCGCCGAGAGTGGCCATGCCGCAGGCTGCTTTTCCCACCCATCTGAACATGAGCGTAAAATTCCTTGCATAAACGGTGGTGAATTTCTGAGCTGCCATTACACGTCTGGGGAAATCTGACCGCAAATCACTTGCATTTGGCTTTGCCCTATGCCCCTGGACTTCCAGGACTTGCGGGGTCAGCTTCCAGGGGCGGGGCAGTGAGTTCATGCTTACCACAATCCATACCCAGAAGCCTGAACTGACAGCAGCAAATTTGTTGCCATCAGTGTAGACATACCGTTTAGACAAAAATAGTATGACAGAGAGTCAGAAGTGGGTTAAGTGGCCTGATTTATGGAGATTTCTGTAGTTAAGTTTTGGAGACTCCCCAAGACCTCCCCCACCCGATTTCCTTAACAAATACTAACCTTTGACTTAAGGAAAGAACATTTACAAGTAGGTTTGGCTTCATCACACACGCTTAGTTAGGTTAGTGGTTACTTTGGATCTGAACAGCTCTGAGCAAAACTCCTTAGAGAGACAAATCCTGCCACACCAAAATCTAATTATTCTGGCAGATACCCAGCATAATGTGTGTTACAGGAGACATTGTTACTTACTAATTAATAACATAATTATAATAAATTAACAATGGCAATGTGTGACACCCAGTAGTACCTTCCCTCAGAGGAAATCTAAGCTGTTTCCATATATAAATAGATCTTAATTTTGACCCTATAATTACCAAATAAAAATGAAAATCATAAAATCATAGAATAGAATAACTGTAGTTGAAATTGAAAAGGATCATAAGAGGTCTTTGGCTATGTTTACACTAGCAAATTGGTCTGGATTAAAGAGGCTTAATCCGGACTAATATGAGCCCTGTCTTCACTAGGTCTTGACTAGTTTGAACTAAGTAGAGCTTAGTTCGAATTTATTTCAAACTTTAGGTCGAACTAGCATGATGTAGTCATGCTACTTCAAACTAAAAAGGTTGAACTAAAGTTAGTTTGAACTAACCACAGTTTTTTTTAGTTTGAACTAAAAAGTTAGTTTGAAGTAAAAAAAAAAAAAAGCATGGTTACTCCAAACTAACTTAAAAACTGCTTGGTTTGGACTATGCAAGTCCAAACTAGGCACTTAGATGTAGACATAGGCATCAAGTCCAGTCCCCTGCACTTATGGCAGGACCAAGTACCCACTTAAACCTTCCCTGGCAGGTGTTTTTGTAACTTGCTCTTAAAAACACCCAATGATGGAGATTCCACAACTTCCCTAAGCAGCTTATTCCCATGGTTAATCATCCCAGCAGTTAGGATTTTTTTCTTAATGTCCAACCTAAACTTTCCTTGCAGTAATTATTCCAATTACTTATTGTTATATCATCAGCAATTAAGGAGCATAACTTTTCTCCCTTCTCCTTATAATAACCTATTAGGTATTTGAAAACTGTTATCTTGCCCCTTCTCAGACTCCTCTCTTCTAGACTAAAGAAATTCAGCTGTTTCAATCTTTCCCTATAAATCAAGTATTCCAGACCTTTAATAATTCTAATTTCCTTTTTTTTCCCCCCTGGACTTTCTCTAATTTGCCCAAATCTTTCCTGAAATGAGGCATGCAGAACTGACACAATACTGTAGTTGAGGCATAAACAGGTGAAGTAGAGCAGAGGAACTATGTCTTCATGTTGTACTTACAACACCCTTGTTAATACATCCCTGCAACTATGTTACACTGTTGACTCATATTTAGCTTTTGATCTGCTATGGCACCCAGATCCCTTTCTGCAGTACTCTTTCCATAGGTGGTCTTAGTGGGGGCAGGGGGTGGGGAGCATCATTTACCCATTGTATCATAGGGGGATGGGCCCCTGCTCCATGGCCAGGTGGTGGGGCAGGGGTCCAATGGAAACCCTGGGGAGGCCAGCGGGTGTCCAGGTGGCTGGTGGGAGCCCCGGTGATGCTGGTGGTGGACTAGGGAGCTGGCAGGAACCCAGGTGTTCATGTTTTCTTTGAAAGCACCGCCTCTCCCAGAAAATGAACCAGGACCACAACCCTTCTTATTTTTTCCAGTTTCTTTGTCAAGACACTGGCACAGCCCTAGTTCACAGGAAAATGGCTTTCTCCAGTATCTGGTCTCCCTAGATAACTGGCTCCTCTCTCCCTGGTCTGAACCATCCCCCCAGCACACACACACAGTGCCACCCATCCACACACAAATTCTCAACATCCACATCTCCATTTGAACATCCAGCTCCCATAGTTAGCAGCTCCCTGCTCCACCTCACAGAAAGGCTCTGCTTATTGTCATTAGGACTCACGTAAGAGAATGAGGCTCCATCTCCAAGGCCCCAACCCCTGATCTCTTTCATGCTCATCTGCTCCCACATCCCTCTGCCCACAAAGCCAACTTCACCACCTTGCTGTCCACATATCTCTCTGAGCCACAAACCCCTCATATGCGTCTACCTCCCATTCCATTCCTGGACACCAAACTCCTTAGGCTTTGTTCACCTCTTTCCTTAATCCACCAGGTCATGCCCCTCTGATGCTGTCTGTGTCTAGAGGACTGCTTATGATTATCTTTCATATTAATATTTCATATTTGCAATAATTCATATATGATATGCCATGTTTGGCAGGGCGGTAACTACGGCGGGGCAAATGGGGCTTTTCCTGGGTGCCAATTTGACAGGGCACCGTAAACCCTTTCTGGCCCCAAAGGGGAATATGCCTTAAAGGCATATTCCTCTGGAAACGAAGGAAGGTGCTCCCCACCTGGCTCTAGCTGTGCAGAGCTAGGTGTTGGGAGATGCTTCCCTGCCTCTGGCTCAGCTCTGCTAGAGCTAGGCAAAGGGTTGTCTGACACTACCACCTGGTTCATAGTCACAAGGACACCCCCTGTGCAGCCCTGGCCAGTGACTATGCTTGCCAGGCAGTGGGGGAAGAGAAACCCCTGCCTGGCTCTGGCCATGATTGGCCGGCTGGTGGGAGAATTCTGGGGCCGGATCTGGCTGTCTGCTGCCAGGACGGATCAGGCCTATGAGGGATCAAGGCCTGGGGAGATGCTTCTGGGTCAGCTTGCCACAGCTGCCATACAGTTTAGTTATGGTCCTGATGTTTGGTACCAAGGTTGTAATCTGCCATGAATGATTATATGGTGCATATGTAGGTGTCATGTCTGTATTAGAAGTTAGGAATGTATTTGTTTTGTGTGTTTCCAAGTTATTGGATTCTAAGACACTCCCAGATGGGGTTCTTGTAAAACCATTGTCCTCTTAATGGCCCATTATGGAAACTTCCAGCTAAAGTGGGCCTAGGAAGAAACCTGTTCAATGAGTCACCCAGACTGATGGTGTGACTCAACTCCATTTTGATTTGACAAGGACTCTGAAAGCATGGGGAAAGGCAGAGTTGATAAAAGGCAGTGACCACCTCTTGATTTTGTCTTCTGTCTGCAGCCTGTCTCCAACCAACACCCTCCTCTGGAACTATTCTGCTGCACTGAACAAAGAACTGGGACCCAGCCAGGTGCTGGGTGCATACCAGAGGAATTGGACTAACCTGCAAACTACAGATTCTTCAAGGACTTGCTTTCTGTGGATTTCAAATCATTGGTATGTATATGATTCACTTTGGCTCCTTAACGTCTCTCCTTTTGCTTCTTTTTGTATTAAACCTTTAGTTGTAGTTACTGAAGGATTGGCTGTCAGCATGGTATTTTGCGTCAGATCCAAGCCTATATTTTTCTGGGTTATATGGCTGGCCATTTGGGGTCAGGAGAACCTATTTCTTTAAGAGACCCAGTGTCTAGGTGGGGACTAGAGTAGCTGATGTCCAATAAAGGGGGCTGTTTCTATTTTGTTATGCTTGTTGATGACCAGAGTGGGGAATCAGAAACATGTTTTGTTACTGATTGGGAGTTTGGTTTAAGTGTCATCTGTCAGAGGTTTGAGGGCTTGGCCCCTGGTTTTGCAGCTTGCCCTGATTTTGGCATATTCAGGAGTTTATCCCAGGGGGTCTGGGTCACAGCCTCAACAATTCATTTGCCCTTCTATCTCTTGTCTGACTCCCATCGGCAGTCTTTGGGGCCCCCACTGCACAGAGCATCAGAAGAGGTAATGTAAGGGATGCAAATTCCCCACCATCTGGCTAGGTCCAGACTGCAGATAACTCAGCTACACTGTCTCGAGCCCCACTAGCCACAAGTTCCCAAGGGGTAGCCATGTTAGTCTAGTTCAGCAGAACAAACATGGAGTCTTGTATGAGCCATAGATTTCTTCTACTACTTTGGACGGTGCAATGGGGGACTGGACTTCTGAGAAAGCTTGAGAGTCTGGGTTCCCTCTTATAGATGTCCTGAAGAAGCAAACTAACTGCTGAATATAAGATAGTCTCAGGGACAGTTAGAATCTGGAGGGGGACAGTCTAGATAAAATCCCATCTACCCAGCCTTGTTTTGGAAACCTCCAGTGAAGGACATTCCATGACTTCCCTAGGCAATTTATTTCATTGTCCTACTGGTCTCACAATCACGAATTTTTTCCAGGGACTAAACTTAATTGAAACCTGTTGTGCTGTATATTCAAGCCATAGTGTTTTCTCATTCCTTCTGGGGAAAGAGAACAATTTTTCTCTATCTTTTTTTAAAAGCAGTCCTTCAATTACATGAAGATCACTATCATTTTCCCCCTTAATCTCCTCTTTTCTAAACTAAACATAACTGGTTCCTCAAGCCTTCATTCATATGGCTTGCATTCCTCTTTGTCACTTGTCTCTGTATGCTTTCCAGTTTTTCTGTAACCTTTCTATACAGCGGTGACAAACCTGAATGCAGTATTCTAGCTGACACCTAATCAGTGCTGAGCACAGAGGTACTGTCATCTCTAATAACTTTCATGCTATGCCTCTGTTAATGCAAGCAAAAAATGTATTTTTTTCTTTTAAACAGCATCACTTCAATGACTCATGGTCAGGCTGTGTTCCACCATCACTCTCAGGTCTTTGGTTCCTGGTGATTGACGGGGGGGGTTCAGAGTTATTCCATAGAATTCTTTCTTAGGTTTCTCACTGATGAGTCTTTCTCACAGGCTTAGAGCATAACTGCTCGCCATATTGGTGTTGGGAAGGAATTTTCCCTTAGGGCAGATCGGCAAAGGTTGGGGGAGGGAGCGGTCACCTTCCCCTGTATCAGGTGACACGACTCAACTGCTGGTGGATTCTATGTATGTGAAAGTCTTTACATCACAATTTGAGCATTTAATATCTCAGTCATATATTAGGGGTTTATTGCAGGAGTGTGTGGGTGAGGTTCTGTGGCCTGCATTGTTCAGGTTGTCAGACTAGATGATCATGTTGATCCCTTCTGACCTTAAGTATCTGTGGGATCATTTTCAGCACTGTGGCTACTTAGCCAATTATACCTTATTCTGTATTTGTGTCTTTGTCTTTTCTTCTGTAAGTGCAGCCAGGGGTGTCGCTGGCACCAGGCACATGGGTCCCGAGCCCTGAATCCTGGGCCAGTGCCCTGGGTCCTGTGGGGCCCTGCCTCTCCCGGTCTCCGGCCAGTGCTGGGTGGCCCCGTGGCTGCAGCTGCCACTCCTGGCCCTGTCCCCGCCTGGGGGTATGGCCTGCGGCCAGGGGACGGGGTCTGGGCCAGTGTCCCGGGTCCTTTCCTGGGGCAGTGACACTCCTAAGTGCAGCACCTTCTCTTTAATTTTGCTGAATTTCATTTTGCACTATGTCTGTTCTGACTAGTCTATATTTCCCTTTTTCAAGGACTGAATGTGGGTAGAGGAGTGCAATAGGATGTGCCTTTTCCAAATTGGCCAGTACCTCCCAAAACTGTCTGTTGGTGGTCAAACCTGCTCTTGGGTGATCTGATAGGGCTATAGCTGCAGGTGGGGGGGGGCAAAGGGGGCAAAGCCCCAGGTGCCAATTTGAGAGGGTGCCAGACCTTCCTGGCCCCAAAGAGGAATATGCCTTAAAGGCACATTTCTCGGGGAGCTGGGGAATGGAACCCCCACCCAGCTCTGGCCACAGTGGTGGAAGGGAACTCCTGCCAGGCTCTGGCCACACTGCCCAGCAAGTGAGGCCAGCACTGGGCTGGAGGGTTCATTTCCCTGAAGGCACCCTCCCACCCGGTGCTGGCCAGGCTTGCCGGAAGGCAGGGGATGGCACCCTCCCACCCAGTGTTGGCTGTGCTTGCAGGATGGCAGGAAACCCCAGGAGTCCCAGCCGGGAACAGGGAAAGACCCCGCCGGGGGTCCCTGCCAGGGGACTCCTCAATGCTGAGGCTGGATCGGGCCCTGCGGAGGGGTGGAGCATCCACTGCTGCCTGCCCTGGGAGGCTACTTTTCTAGTCACAGCTCTGTGATCTGATGGGGTTTAAACCCCCTCTAATTGGTAGAGGTTGGCAGAAGGTGGTCTTAGGGTGGTTACATGACTCTCTCCCATATGAGTTAACCTGTGCCATGTGTGAGTATGTGAACCCCACCCTGATTGACAAAGAACAGTGGAAGGACTTTTTAGAGGGGATCACATGCCATCTCTTATTTCCAGTTACATGTCAAACTCTGTGCAAGAACTCACCCAAACTGGTCAAACGCTTCTTGGGACAGGTCACCCAATGAGACAGAGACAGGCACAGAATCCAGATATATAAAGTAAAAGAAAAAGGGAATATTTATGGAAAAGATAATAGCAAAACAGCCCCTGTGCCCAATCAAAATATTCATGTGCAGGTTTGCAATACATCAGTAGTTACATTTATTAAAAGAAAAATGACAAGTTATCATGAGTGATATAAGGGTTTCTGTCTGGATTTTTTTCCAGCTTGCACGTTTCTTTGCAGCTCATGTGAAAAGGATTCAACTGTTTCTGAAGTAAGGCATCATCTGTCAAACTTCTGGTGATCTTCAATTGACCGTCTCTGGTGTCATCACTCACTTTGAACAAAAGGGAAAAGAAAACTCTCAGATTCTGTGCTCATATCCATTTTGAGTTATATGTACTTTAATTCAAATCAAAGGTAAATCTGGAATGTCTGTACAGTAAATAGCAAAAGCAGCTATTCCTGGTTAACCGCAGAGCAAGACATTCATATCTCTTCTGCAATGTTTTTCTACAGAGATTTACTGAAGATAACAAAACAAGGAGTCGTGTGTCACTTAAAGACTAACCGATTTGCAGGATAATCAGATATAGCTAAACGTGAGTTGGCTGCTTACCTGGCTTACCATGTAACTACAGGAGTTAAAGTATAATTTGTCAGGCCCCGGAACTCTCTTAATTGGGTGGGCCCCTCTCCTGCACATCGGGGCCCCTCTCCTGCACCCCAAACACCAGCCCCCTACTCCAGCTCCTGCCCCCAACATGCCAGCCCTCCACCCCAGCCCCTGCTCCCTAAACACTAGGCCCCTACCCCAGCTACTGCCCCCAAAACACCTAACCCCACAAGACCCCTGTCCCCATGTCCTTCTCAGCCCCAATCCCCATTCCCTAAGCGCTGCTCCCCATTCCAGCCCTCCTAACTCCCCACCCTCTTCAGGCCCCCAATCCCTCTCCAGCCCACCATCCCGACCCCCCCTTCCCCCTCCCCATGCTTTCCCCGCCGGCTGCCCAACCCCCCCCCAACCCCTTTCCTGGCCAACAAGCTGGGCGGGAGGAAGGAGGCCACGTCACTGGCAAGGAGGAGCCAGGGCGGAAGGGTTGGAGCCACCACAGGCTCCAGGGAGAGGAGGTAGGAGTTGCCAGGCTGGCTCCAGCCCGCAGCCCTTCCCTTCCTCCAGTCCAGAGGGGATGCGCCAGAACGCTGGTTCCAGAGCACCCTTCTATTTTTAAGGGGCCCTGGAACTCAGTGTTCTGGCACGTCCCCCTATTTTTGGGGGACACCAGAACACAGTGTTTCAGGGTGTTCCCCTGTTTTTACAGGGCCCGGAATGCTGGCTCCTTAAAAATAGGGGGCCCTGGAATGGTGTTCCAGGGCATTCCCCCTTACTTTAGTCCCTGTCATATATACATCATATAAACATATACCATATAAATATACACATCACATTTTCCTCCCTTTAATCCTGACTGTCTATTCAAAAAAAGCTTTTTATTTTTTAATTTTTTAAAAGAATCATACCTACTAACATTCTACAAAATTAAACAACTACAAATAGCTAACTAAACACCTAAATTCAATGTGGACAATTAAAAAAAAATAAAATAAAGAGCCAGTGCGTATTTAATATTGGGGCTGTTATAACTATGATACAATTTGTTTCATTGAAACGTTCATGGATATTTAAGAAAAAAAAGTATATCTTAGTGAGTACCTCAGTTTTCCTTTGCTAGCCCCCCTGTAGTGGTCACCTACCGGACGACATTGTCACGCGTTAGGTCAGCTTGGCCAGGGGATGGTAGACCCCGATAGATTGACCACCTCATAGTTATATTGGGCTACTAGCTTGAAACCACAATCTTTTCAGCCTCCCCTGGAAAAGGAGAAGTCACCACACATACAGGCCTCTTTCCCTCCACCCCCTTCCTCCTGCGGGGGGAGGATTTTAAACAGCCTGCCTGTCTCTTTTTTTTTTTTTTTCCTGTCTCCTTACTTCTGCCTTTGGCTGATAAGCACTGTCAAGCTGTTTGTGTCTGGGTATAAAAGGAAATTCCTTAGGAAACACAGATGGGAGTCTCTCATGGGTCAAGGGACACCGTGGGTAGGGGGCCTCGATCCACTCTAAGGTGGCCACTCACCCCAAGGTGGTGGTGTAGCCACTCATCTTATCGCGCTGGATCTTCGAACCTGTCCCGAGCCCAGTCGTGACACCCCCACTGTATCAAAACCTACACCATCTGGGGCAAATAAAAATCAAAAAGGAAAAAATCTGTTAAAATCTCTGGGGTAGAGATGCTCCCTTGAAGACTGAATGAAATTTCTTTCCTTCTGTTGTTTTCATTTAGGATTTTCAACTCCTCCTGTACTCAGATCTTCTCTGAGCTCCTCCTAGTTCATTTTTTTCAGGCTTCAGTTGAAGCCCTTTCTTTCTGTCAAAATGGGCCTTTGTGCTTTTTCTGCACATTTTCTTGCCAGAGAAACTCAAAACAGGTCGTACCTACTCTAGTCTGCCTGAGGAAAGCAGACTTTATCCAAAACGGAGATCGTTCGAGAAATGGACACACATGTGAGAGAAAAGATTGGCAGCTATCCTTATTGTGAGTGCTACCAAGAAAATATTGTGGTTGAACCCGTCATCAGCTAGTTATTGAAAATAATAATATCTTTCTGCTAGTGCATAGAAGGTGAAATATAAGTATCCTAATAACTTTAAAAATATTAGCATCAATCAGAAGACAATGTGGGGGTAGGTATTCTAGCTTTTCTGTAACAAATTCAAACATTTTATATTGGGACATGACCCACTCTCCACACACACTATGTGTAACATAGCTCAGTACTTTACACATTTATTTTTGAGAAATTCAGCATTAAAGTAAAAGCTCTTTGGGACTCAGGTACCACACAATGATACAAATGAGACATATCCCCTGAGGACTTATTTTTGTCTTTCCCTGTTGTTTTCCACATACTAAAATGAAACAGCAATGTAGACATTGACATGAGTTTGGCCACAGTTCTCACGATGCCACTCTAGCACCTAGAGCAGCTTTTAAAGCCTTAGGGAAAAGTAACGGCAATACTGTGGCATACGTGGCTCACAGAATCGTCCCACAGCACCCTCCTTGTAAGCACTTCCGTAGAGAGTCTTGGGAGGGGCGTTATTGGGTCTCCAAAAGTAACTTGTGTAGCGCTGAGCACGGTGGAGATTCTGGCCTGCTCCAGGCAGTGGAAAAGCCATAGACAGCCAAGGACAATTAGCTATAAGTTTATTCTAATACATGAACTCCAAATAAGCTATCATCAGAGCAGCACAAATTTTTCCCTTGTCCCGTGTGCCAGGGTTGTGCCCTGTGTTCTGAGCCTTCAAGATAATTAAGTAAAGGAGAAACACAAATTGTCTGTTTCCACAGTAACTGGTAGCCTTGTGGAATCCGCAAACTTACCTGCCATTTACAGCAAGGGACCCCAGCAGTGCAGGTTCCAAAGGGTGTTAATGGGAGGAAACACTTCTTAAGTCAGAAGCCCTTAGCATTTGTACATTGTACGAGGTTAGTGGGACGAGGCTGGGCGAGTCCTGCACAAATTAAACACAACTTGTTTCGAAATAACCATCTGTGTGTGAATACAGCCATAGAACACAACATGAGGATTTTGCAACCCCCCCACCTGTGTAGGATGGAACCAGGTAGCTGTCTGCATCACTAATTTCTTGTACTAACTGGTGTTTTGACTCTTTCTGGTACCTAATAGTGATGTACCAGGCAGTATCATAAATGCTGATTGGCTGAGCAGGGTTGAAATCACTCAACATTGGGTTAGGTGACTGGAAATTTTAGAAAAAGAAGGGTTTGAACAAGTCCCCTGATTGTCTGGAGATGCTGCATAAAGATTCTTGTGAAAACTTTCTTAATTACCAATTAACAAGTTAGATATGTGAGACAGGCAGTCATACTGCTCTCCAAATGGTCTTTAGTTTTTTGGATCTGAATTATTTAAACTGTATCTTAGCTGTGTTTTCCTTAAAGTGTTCATTCCTCACAGATTTCAGCCCAAGACCTAAATAACGTTGTCTGATTGTTTCCTTGTGATCCACTTATCTATTTGTGTTTTCTCTCTAGTCTTATTTATACCTGCATTATAAATTCTTTTGAGCAGGGAGCATGTCTTTTCTGGACAGTGGAACGCAGTCTGACAGGATGGCTAAGATACTTGGGAAAATGATCTCCAACATCATAGATCTGGCTTCTATTACCATACTGCATATTCTCTTATTGGGCTATGGAGAACCTTTAATAATCAAGTACATAAAATCCCTAAATAGTTTATGCTAATACAGGGAAAATATGAGATTTCAATCCTGGTCTCCTGCTTCCTAGTCCAGTTCATAACATCCTACCCCAAAATTTATTTTCAATGGTTTAGGCAAAAGGTAAAGACACGTGCGTGTCCCATATAAGTGATCAGTTCTGTATGGCATGAAGAAGCATACAAAACAATGAATGCTCCCTTCTGAAAGATTCACAGATTTCAGGACCAGAAGAGATCACTGGGATCATTTAGTCTGACCATTTGTCTAAAACAGGTGAGAGAACTTTCCCAAAATTATACTTAAAGAGTATCTTTTTGGGGAAAAAATCTTATCTTGATTTAAAAATTGTCAGTAATTGAGAATCCACAATTATCCTTGTTATGATGTTCCAATGGTTAATTACTTTCTCTGTTCACACCTGGTATCCGAGGTAATTTTGTCTAGGCTTCAACTTCCAATAATCAGATCACATAATATCTTTATATACTGACAGAAGAGCTCATTATTCCGTATTTGTTTCTAAAACACATGCTTATAAATTGTTATAAAATCACCCCTTAAATTGCTCTTTTTAAGCAAAAGCCACTGGACATTTTAGTCTATTGATATAAGGCATCGATATAACGTGCCACCGGACTCTTGTTTTGTGTTTTTAAGGCATTTAAAAAAAAAAAAAAAACACTTTTAACCACTCTTGTAGCTATTTTCTGAACTATCTGAAACCGTTCAGCATCCTTTTTGTCTTGTGGCCATTAGAAATGGACACAGTATTACAGAAGTGGCCACAACTGGAGGTCCCAAATACAGAGGTAACTTGACTTTATACAGTCAAGGATTGCATTAACCTATTTAGCTTGAGGATTTCATTAGCACATGTTGTTCAACTGATTATCCAAATTCTCTCTCCCCCACCACCTCCGAGTCACTGCTTCCCAGGACAAAGTCTTTCCTCCTGAAAGGGTGTCTGACTTTATTTGTTCCTAGACAAAATGGTTACTGACCTTCTGTAACGACTGTTCATTGAGATGCATTGCTCACATCCGTGCCAAGTAGATGTGTGTATGCTGCACGAACAATAGCCAGTCCCCTAGTAGTATCAGTAGAGTTGGTTCTGAAGCCCCCTGGAACTGAGCCTTTATGGAGCCATATATAGAGTGATGTAGAAAAACTCAAACATGGCTGTCATTCAAAGTGTTCAGGCCTGGACAGGGCCGTCCCTGGGGGGGTGGGGGGCCCAGGGCAACTTGCCCTCTGCGAGGCCCCCCGCAGCCCCCAACACTGGGGCGGTGGGGCCAGCCAGCCCAGGGGAGGGGCAGATCCCTGCGCTGCCTATCCCCCCCCAATGCTGGGGACCAGGCGAGCCGGCCAAAAGGGCAGCCCAGTTCAGCGACGCCAGTCTGGCCAGCCCCCCTCCCTGCAACATGCCCTGCTCTGGGCTTTGTGCCGGAGCAGCAGGAAGGGGGCAGGACACAGACTGGTGCCAGTACCACTACCCCCCACAGCCATGCTGCCTCCTCCCCGCTGCTCCGGCACAAAGCCCAGAGCACTGCACGTGGTGGGGAGGGAGGGTGACCGGACTGGCAGTGCTGAATGGGCCACCCTTTCGGCTGGCTCGCCTGGTCCCTGGCAAGGGGGGGGGCAGTGGTGTGGCCCCATGGGGCCCCCCAAATCACAGGGAACTTCAGCAGAACTTCCTGAATTAGTGGGATATGTGGAAATACACCAAACGTATGGATAAAGAATGTAGATAAGGAATGGATAAAAAATGTGTCTGCAATAGGTCTTGAGCTGTGATTCTGGAAGGAGTAGAACTGTCTGCACTTCCAATTGCGTTTCATCACAAACATCTCTATGTTGATGTAAGAAGGGTCTAGAGCAGGAATCGGCAATGCAGGCTCAGTGAGCCACCTGTGGCTTTCTCAGCGTTCCCATCTGGCTCCCTGGTACTCTGGCTGGCCCCAGCATCAGGGCTGAATAAGCCAGGTCCCAGCTGGCACAGGTCCCCACTTTCATGGCACTGGGGTTGTCCCCAACCACACACCACCACCACCACCACAAGAGCCAGAAGCGGCTCAGTGGCCATGCTGCGGCCCCTAGGACCGGAGGGGGGCATGAGACGCACGCTCCCTCCATCCCTCCCTCTGCTGGCAGGACGGACAGCCCTGCCCCACCTACCGTCAGCCAGCTGTCTCTCCCAAGAGTGGCTGATGGAGAGCTGCAGCTTATGGAGGCAGGGCCCTAGAGCAGCCCGCTTTGTGGAGTTCAGGCCGCTTCGACCCATCCACCCCAGGCCTGAACAGAGGCCGCGCACCCCCCAAGCCCTTGATCGGACCCATTCAGCCCTGGAGTGGCTGGAATGAAGTGACCTGAACTCAGCAGATTGGGTTGCTCCAGGGCCCCACCCCCTCAAGCTGCAGTTCTCTACTGGATGCTCTTGGGATGGCCGGCTGGGGATGGGTGGGGCAGCGCTGCTCCGCCTGGCAGGGATGGAGGGAGGGATGGAGGGAGAACGTGCCCCCCCACAGCACCTGCCAGTGCTAGTGGGCTGTGGCACAGCTGCTGGGCCAGCTCGGGCTCACGCAGTTGTGGTATGCGGGGGATGAGAATGGGTCTTCGGCTCTTCTGCGTTGCAGACCTCTGGTCTAGAGGCTGAGCACCTCTCTTCCTTAGAGGCTAGAAGGGGGGGCACCCTATTTACATGTACTTTGTATTTGAATGAGTACAGTTAAGTAATCAGTGTAATTATGAATGAACCCCCCCAGGCACTGGGCATGCTGGAAAATGGTATATGTAGCTGGTTTGGGTTACAAATCGTGTCTTTTAGGCTACTCTGATGGAAAAGTCACCATCAACAACACAGAAATCAGCAGAGGCCAGCCCTGTTTTTCAGTCTCTAACAGGAGGGACTGTAATATTAGTTTTGATGAAGTGCTGTGCCTTAGGCAATGCCTAACTCCTCTCCCATTGTTAAAAGATAGGCTTATTGATTCCTTGTGGAATCTTCTGTTATTCTGATCAGTGGCCTGTCTCTGATGTCCTAAAAGCTGGAGTCTGGAGCTGAAATCACTAAAGAGTTGAAATTCTCTTTAAGCACTGAAATCATTAAGTTGACTGAATCAGAAAGAAGCTTTTCCATCTGATCAGGAGATCATCTTGCAGGTGGATATCTGGTAGAAGTGTGTGGGCCGGTGGCTGGTGTAAGTGGCAAGCAGATGCTACCAGAGGATGGTGTGGGTGACCATTGGGCACTGTGAGCAACCAGCAGATGGCACCAGGAGGTAGTATTAGTGGCCAGGGGATAATGTGAGTAGCTGGTAGATAGTGTGAGTAACCAGCAGGTGGCATGAGCAGATCCAGAGGTGGCAAAAGACAACTGGAAGGGACTGACTGAGGGCCCTCCCCCTTTGAGAAGTGGATGCTAAAAATATGTTAGTTAGTATGGGGGTAATGGGGAAGTGGAGGACACACTCTGCATACACTGAGTCGGGGTGAGTTCTGCTTATTGATTTTTGTGTGACTCCAGCACTGCACTGTTTCCCCAAATTAGTGTTGGGGTTGATATTGCCTCTATATCAGTGGTCCCCAACATTTTCTCTGTTGTGGCACACCCTGCTACCTTTCATTAGTTTGAGGCACACCACCATATAGTTTCCAAATACACTCATGAATATTCATAAGCCATTGGGCCAATCCAGAGCTCTTCGAGTATTTTTTCAGAAAATTTTGTGGCACACCTGCTCAAGCCTGATGGCACACCTCTGTGCCATGGCACACTGGTTGGGAAATACTGTTCTATATATTGTCTTTAAGTTACTATTAAAAATTGTATGTACTGCACTCGGACTAGTGTATAGGAGAAAGGAAGCACTGTCCTCTAGGGCACCCAGAAAATATCGCATGATTTCCCAGGAGACTGGGCAGAGGCTCGAACCAGTTGGTGTGGTAACATTGCTAGGAAGCCTGAATTATAGAACCAGGCCCTTTGTTGCTGCCATCTTTGGCCTGAGAAAGGGTCACATTGGGTATGTCTACACTGGAGCCTTAGGTCAATTTAACATTCCTTAAGTTGACCTAAGGAAAGCTTTGTCCTCATTTGGAATTTATTAAGTCAACTTAAGCACTTCCCTAAGTTGACTTAATAATACCACCTCAGAGGGTCGACGAAATGCTTAAGTTGACCTTATTAAGTCAACTTAATTCAGTGTAAACAGGGTTTAGCTCTTAAGTCAACTTTATTAAGTTGACTTAAAGGCTATGTGCTGTCTACACTGGATTACATGGCCTTAATTAGGTTAACGTTGACATAGCAGCTGCCAGTGTGGATGTGAGTAGTCTACAGGAATTTGGAATGTGGATGCTCTAAGTCAACTTAACAATGTTGACTTTAAGTCAACTTAAAGTTGACCTTGTTAAGTCCACTTGAGTGAGCCTCCAGTGTAAGACATACGCATTGGGATTAATCAAGTGGCTTATGTGGCAATCCCATATTCCCAGGGTCTGAGGGCTTCCTGGAAGATGGGAGAAAAATGTTCTCCATCCTGTCTATCTATATAGGCCATTGCTGTTATATTATCTGTCCTAACCAATGCACTTTTGCCTTCCAGATGGGCTTGGTAGCTCTGACAGAACAAGTGGACCATCCTCAACTCACAGTGATGTGGACTGAGAGCTCAGTGTCTGCAAAGAGAGGGCTTGGACCCTGACATGCCATAGATGAGCCCTACAGTCCACTTCTGAGGCCCACTGATGAGGTGGAGAAGGAACATCAGTGGGTAAGATGTGGAAAAGGAGACTCTTGTGCAGGCTGACTGTGTACTGAATGGAGAGCTGCTAACATAGAGGCAGGAAGTAAGACTACCCTCTCTATATGGTATTGAGGCAGATGATACACTGAAGGTAGGAAAGCCTGCTGGAGTGGTCTGAGAGATAGTCTGACCTGCTGAATAACATATATGAAAGCTGCTAAGCACCCAAGTAGTTTCAGGCAGTTTTTGGCCATGGTGGTAGGGTACCATTTTAACTCTTCTGTGATGGAGGATATGGTTAAGGATGGAGATTCTGGTAGAAAAGCCCTGGCGTGGCTCAAATCTTTTACTGCCCCTACAAATTCTATTCTCTGAGTGAAACTCAAGATCAACTTCTGCCCATTGACCAGGAGGCCCAACTTCTCTCACAAACACCAGTGCACTCCACATCAATGATGATGCATTAGGTGTGGTTTGGCTGTGCCCAGCACTGAGTATGGACGGGTAGCAGCGTCCGTTCAGATAAAGATCACTTGCTGGCTCCTTCTCCTTCTTTGTTTTAGGGTGGAATCCCCTGCAGATCTTACAGAGATCCTCTGATGAGTCTCCCTCAAGCAATTCAGACAAATAATATGTGGATTGCTTCTGGGCATGGGCTTTTGGCAATCACCACACAGTTTAAAGACAGGGGAGTGAGGCATACGTCAGACCCATGGAAAGTGAAAAGACTCCAGTAAGTGGGGTTATGTCTAATTCTGCCAACTGTAAGTGGAAATTAAGCAAAACTATTTGACATTATTAACAAATAATGTTTCAAAAAATCACCAGTAAGATGCTTTCAGGGAAAGAGATAATGTTCAAGTGATTGCAACAGATGGTAAGAAGAAAATAAAGATGCAGCGGATCGTCAGGGCCCTATATATAGCACCATAAATGCATAACTTCAAGGAGCTCTAGAGCCACACCTATGGATATCACTGGAACAATAAAAATCCCAGTGGGTTGCACAGACCTAACTGGAACTGATATGAACAAACACTTGAAGAAGACATTTATATTTAGCTGTAGGATTGTTTGCTCATGCCCAGTTTATCCAGTAAATCAAATCCCTCTTTATCAGTGATTTACCTCTTTTTTTTTTTTACCTACCAACTTTATAGATGATGACCTAATCTTTATTTTGTTTTGTTTTTTCATGTCCTAGAGAAAACTGTAGAGTAGAGCAGTGCTTCCCAACATTTTCTCTACTGTGGCATGCCTTGCTACATTTAATTAATTGGAGGCACACCACCATATAGTTTCCAAATGAACTCATAAATATTCATGAGCTAATGAGCCAATCCAGAAATCTCTGAGTAGTTTTGCAAACAAATTTGTGGCACACCTGATGGCACACCAGTGTGCCATGGCACACTGGTTGGGAAACACAGGACTAGAGTAGTGGCAAAAGCCAATATTTGTGGGACTCTAGAAGGAAGAATGTTGGGGATATTATTATAATATTTGATCCCCAGTTCAGCCAAATCTGAATCATTCTTAACAGGCACATTAAAGGCATCTTTCTGCCCCTTGGACTATTCTTCAATCACATATAAAATGTCCACAGCAAATCATGTAAGCTGAACAGTTGTTAAAAAAAAAAATGGAAAAAGTTATGCTACAAAGTTTAGGAAACCTTACTATTGACTCACAAATATCCTTTTATAGTCTCCCGTTATTTCATTAAGATCTTAGCTGGGGAACTTTGTAGCACAAGGACAAGGACAGCAAAGAGAAGGAAAAGAATCTTCCTGACTGAAGTTTCACTGGGAAATCAATGTTGCTGGAGAGAAGAGAGTCAAAGGAAAGTAGGTGATAGAGAGACTCTATTTATGAGCTGCTGGGTATTGTGAAACGCTGATCTGTTGAAATATTGTTTTGAAAGCAAGTCATATTTAATAAGTTTATGCTGCAATCTGTTAATAAGAATGATAATTATTTGTATAGTACCATTAAAATTCATAAAAATTTTCAGCGAAAGAGTTGGTAAGTCCCTGCCTTTAGGAAGTTAAATAAAGCCAATCAAAATCTGTGCATTAATTGAGGGTCCTAGTCAAGAGAGGAATTCCAAAACACAGATGTAGCTAGGAAGCACAGTCAGAAGGGTGTGCATGTTTCTGAATTTTTTTCTTTCAATATTTATCAATAGTTTACTTGTATTTAGGGAATTTTCCTAATATAATGCAAAAAAAAAAAGACTTAAAAAGGAATTTAAAAAGTACTGTATGAGAAGTTAAATGAAAAAACTCTTAATCGTCAGGGTGATTAACCACTGGAATAATGCGACTAAGGAGATTGTGGAATCTCCATCTCTGGAAGTTTTTGAGAGCAGGTTAGACAAACACCTGTCGGGGATGACTTAACAGTATACTTGGTGCTGCCACAAATGCAGGGGACTGGACTTGATGACTTCTCATGGCTCCTTCCAGTTTCTACAATTCTATGATCTAACAAATGGAAAACTAATGGGATGATCCCAGGAATGGAAAACCTGCCTTATGAAAGGAAACTCAAATAACTTGACTTATTTAGCCTAAACCAAATAAGGCTGGGGGGAGATATGATTGCTTTTCGTAAATACATCAGAGGGATAAGTACCAGGGAGGGAGAGGAGTTATTTACATTCATCATCATTTTAGGCATTAGACCAAATGGATATAAACTGTCTATCAGGAAGTTTAGGCTTAAAATTAGATGAGTGTTTCTAGCTTTGACTAGAGGGAACTTCTGCAGAAGCCTTCCAAGGAGAGCAGTTCATGCAAAAAACCAGCTGGCTTCAAAACTGAGCTTGATAAGTTTATAGAATGGATGACATGGTAGGACAGCATAATCTGGAAATTCACTGATCTTAAACTACTAGCGGTAAATATGCCCAATGGCTTGTTATGGGATGTTAAATTGGGTGGGTTCTAATTTACTACAGAAAATTCTTTCTGGGTGGATGAGTCTCATCCATTGTTAGAATATAGATATTGAGGTGTACCTAGAAAGGCCTTTGATTTTTAAGTATATTCTTATCACTTAGTTAGTTATAAGCATATAGAAACAAAGAATTAACATTATAGACTGATCCCTCTCTCTCTCAAGCATTAGGAGACAGACCCCTCCTTGCTTATAGGCAGCCCCCTAATCTTAAGCAGATACTCACCAGCAACTACAGATCTAACAACAGGAACATTGAAGCAGGCACACACCCCTGCAACAAACCACGCTGCCAAGTCTGCCCACATATCTGCACAACAGACACCATCATAGGTCCTAATCAAGCCTGCTACTCCATCAAAGGCTCATTTACCTGCTCATCTACTAATGTGGTCTATGCCATCATGTGCAAGAAATGCCCCTACACCTTATATATTGGACAAACAGAATGATCGCTCCGTAAGAGACTGAATGAGCACAGAGCTGATATCAGAAATCAAAGAACAGAGAAACCAGTTGCTGAGCACTTCCATCTTCCTAATCACTCGATGATGGATTTGTTAACGACTGTCGTTAGAACTGTACCTGGGACATCAAGACTTCAAAGAGAAACAGCTGAACTCAAATTAATATGCAAACTAAATTCTGTGAAAGCAGGACTGAATCGAGACTATGGGTTCTTTTCCCATTACAAAGGGTAATTTGACTTCAGGCTTCCCATGGTTTGAGCTTGTAAACTGCTCTGATTTGCTGTTACTTTATGGCCTGATTCTATGTTTTACACCCCCTTGCATTTAGTTTCATTCCTTTCTGTAAGTTCACCCATCTTCGAAGCATCTGAGGAAGTGGGATCTTCTCCCACGAAAGCTCATGCAAAAAATAAATCTGTTAGTGCCACACAACTCCTTGTTGTTTTTAATGAAGCCTGCATGCTACAGGTTTTGTCTTCCTGCTACAGCTTTTAGCACCCACTCAGCCTGGGACTGGGAAGGATTTGCTAGGATTGCTGCCAAAGCCCCAGTGGTGTCTTATGATGCACACAGACCACAATGGCTAGATACACAGCCAGATTATGCCCCCTTCTCTCACAGTGAGAAGTTCTTGCTCTGTGAAATTGCTAGGGGTGTATGCAGAGTACGGCATGATGTGCCATTAAGTGTCCTGGAATTTCTTTCTCTGCCAAAACCTAATGAAGATAGAGAAAGTTTTGCTTTTGATTTAGGTGAGCATTGCACCATACACTAGATTTTATCAGATTCAAATTCCTGAAGGCAGGATTCGTCAATTATATTTCCCTTAATTTTGATGATGATGTATAAATATCAGTAATTATAATTAACAAATCACAACTCATGTCTAATAAAGATCATGTGCATGAGGCGTAATGGCTGCAGTAATTACAATCCCTGGAACCCCAGGAATTCAAAGGCAGAGTAGCCAGGGTTGATGTGGAATTTCAGATGCTTGAAGGTATGTCCTCCCCTTGAGGAACACTGAGTTGAGCCAAACTCAGACTTCTGAAAACCAGGCTCAGGTCTCCCAGACCCTGACATACACAGGGATATCAAGAGGGGCTCAGACACTCCTAAAGTATAAGGCCCCTATTACACAGTTCACATGAGAGGGGAAGGAATGGGGGTAAGAGTCCCAAGTGAGGCAAGAACTCCCCTGACTCAGGCACCCACATGAGAAGAGAGAATGTGGGGCGGACCTGTGCCACTGTCCCTATTCCCCTGCAGTTTGATGCTACTCAACCACATATCCCATTTCCTATTGTCCTACCCCTCCACTGCTTAAAACCTTCCTCAACTGAGACCCCCTTTTCTCTCCCCTCTCCTACCACCCACCCCCATTTAACCCCAGCTTTATAATATCTCTTCCCTCACTGCAGTCTCACCCCTCCACCACCTCATGCCCCTGCCATCCCTGCAGGCATTCATGTGTTAATTCCCTGCCAAAAACATTGATTAATCTCTCCCCCAAATAAAATTGTCACCCATGACTCTCAAATCACAATAACCTCCAGCCATTCAGAGGAAAATTCCTCATCTTAAAATGACCCGAAGATTAACCGAACTTTGAATCCATAGCCATCAGTTTCAATGAGGTCTATGATTCATAGTTGTACAGTGTCCATGGCCATGTGCAATCAAACCTGTGACAGCTGTACAGTATTGTTATCCATGTGTAGTCAAAGAACATTTCTCCTCTGATTTATTTGCATAATGCCATAAATAATCAGGGAAAGTGTGATCATTAAAGCCTTCACACAACATATTTCCGGTCTCAGGTACCGTTTTAATCTGTGAATCGTGATCTGCACATTCCTGTTTGAGGGACAAGCCAAAGACAAACAGGGCGTAACCCTGTGAACACTCCTCATGACTGATTTAAATCCTCCCACAAATGATCATTCATATGCTTAGCAGCTGTCTGTATGTGGTTCATGTAACCTCTCACATAGGGCCTGCGCTCCAAGCCTCGTTTCAGAAGTTTAGCAGGTATCTGTTCACAATCCACACACAAGGCCACAAAATTAACACTTTTGTGTTGAAAATGAATGGGAATTTTAAAGTTTCCACTGAAGATGGCAGTAGCCACAAAACCAAAGAGAAATATTTTGGGTAACTGCCCTCCTAGCACAGCTTCTCCTGGTTACTCATCCTCCTGCCTGGAATACTTTCATCTAAACACAGCCCACAGGACATTTAACATTAGAAATAAGCAGGGCCGCCACATGCCCTGCACAGAGGCAAAGGAATGCTACATAACTGTCAGCTGCATGACTTTGACCCCATTGCCCATTAAGGAAAAGACATCTTTATTGTGTGTCAGTTTAATTTTCACACCTTTACCATTAAATATTTATTTCCTTGAAGAAACAGGTCACTATGTAGATGACATGGCAGAAATATTTTCCTGCTATGAGTTATCAGGGATGTTTGTTTCAATGTTACCAACTTTGCCCACCAGCTTGAGCTATACTCATGTATCAGGGATACTTCCTTTTGTGTGTGTGGGGGGGGAGGCTGCAATTCTATTAGTGTACGTCTTGTGTCACTTGTGTTTCTATCTGGAGCTCACTTTTCCCTTCTGCAAGCTCCCTCCCAACGGAGCCACTCTTGCAGGACCTCAGTTTCCCAGGACTGGATTCTTCCAACCCCAGATTCAAATAATCACCCATATATACTTGTTCATCAATTAACAAGGTGCATCTGAGTGGACCAGGTCTATCAGCACTCTCAGCTAACCCCTTATACATCCCTGAACTCAGCAGGATGGGTCACACAGAACTTCTCTTCTGCTTCCCTTATGTGCCCCTGTACCACACTGGACGAGGCTTGAGTATGCATCTTCAGCAGCCTGGTCACACAGCATTCTTCAGCTGCTACTCTTATATGCCCCTGGACTCAGTCAGGCTGGTATTCTCATTAATAAGCAAACCTTAGAGGATTGTGGGCATCACAGGGATCTTTGGCGATGTAAAAGAAGCATTGCTGCCAAGCAATATAGGGCAACCAACAACACAAAGAAGAGAGAATTAAGTTTTAAAAAGAGTTTTTTTTATTGCCAAGTACCTAAAATTTACTATAGTAGTAATAATTACAAAAGGAGGCAAAAATACCCCTCAAAATACCCAAACAGTTACAGCATTAATTACCATACAAGGAAAGGGGGAAAAACAGCTATGATATTACCTAGATTATTTTTTATCAGGCCTGGGTGAGGGGGGACGGGGCGGAGAGAGAGAGAGGAAGAGAGATAATGACATATCTGAACAAAAAGAGAAAGAGGGAGGGGAGTGGCACCACTTTGTGTGGCAGAAAGGTTCCCGCGAAACAGGGATGTGCACCTCAGAGTCAAAAGTTGGATGGAGACAGGCAGAAATCTCATTGCAATCAGCAAGGAAGAGGTGAAGTCCCAGTGCAAATGATGCAGCATTTTAGATCCAAGTATCAGGGCTCACCTTTGGCATTTGGATTTTATAGGGAAGACAAGGATTCTTTTGAAGGTAAATAATTACTTGTTTAAGTGAACAATTCACATTTCTGGCTGGGGTGGCAATGTTTCAGGGAAGCTCACAATACGGTCAGGCAGATTCAGTATTTTGGGTATTAATGAGCATGTCTATGAGTAGAATGACTTGATAGCTGCTGAGCTTGTTAGCCATGGTGTGAGACTCCCCATCATGCAGTGCTTCCCTGTTTTTTCAATCCCAGAGTTCAGTGTAATTCCTGCTTTGCAGCTTGGTTGATTGCTTTTGGATCTGGGTAGATAAGGAAGTCTCCCACTGCCTTTTCGTTGTTTTTGGCTTCCTCTTCAACTAGAGGTTGGGTGGGGGTGATGTATGGCGGTGAGTCACAGAGGCTGGATACTATGCTCTGATTCCTCAAGAACACAGAGCTAACAAAACAAGCAAGGAATCCTGTGGCATTAAAAGACTAACAAATTTATTTATCGCATGAGCTTTCATGGGAGAAAATCCCACTTCAACAAACACTTCAAAGTGTCTGACAAAGTGGAGTTTTCTTCCATGAAATCTAAAAATACTTAAAAAAACCCCAAAAAACAAAAAACCTCTAATTCTGGTATTCTCCTAATTGTAAAGAGACAGACAAGAGCACAGTCCCAATCCTATGTTCTCTTTTGCAATTTTCCTGTACTAACTCAGGTTAAAATATCTACAGTGCATTAGAAAACACATGACCAGATGCGTAAAGAAAAATTGCTGCTAAAGAACAGAGTTCTGCTGCTAAAGAAGCAAGGTCTTCTATTCTGCAGAAGATATTGGAACTTCAGCTTCTAAGAAGGTCTGTCCAGCCAACTAAGATATTGGGAGGAGAAGAGGGGCCACCAACAACCCTCTGGAAGTCAGCAGAGCAGTGGGCCATCTCCTCAAATTGCTGCAGGGGAAAGAGTAGGAACCAGATAGACCTCCCCAAAGACAACATGCAAGAAGGAAGCATGGGGCTGTTGGGAGGGACAATTCCATCATGAGACGAGGTCTGATGTACAGAAGGAAGACAACTTAGATCCTGTCTTCCTATTTCAGAGATGAATAAAATATGAATTAGCTGTAAATCAGCTGTGAAGCCTGAGTATTCCTTATGTTCTTTATTACTGTTTCTTTATTTTGTTTTAAAATAAGTTTAGTTTTCAAAACCTACTCTACTGTGCAACATCAGGACCTTCCAAACTCAGAGATGTTAGCATGGGAGACACAGAGCCCAGGTTTCAAGCATTTAGAGAAGACAAAAGAAAGAAACAAACATCCTGAGACTGTGAGAGTGGGGTTTAACCCTGATAAACCCCAGTGATTGTAGTTAATCTAAAATCCTATGCTACAAGATCACTGAGAGAAACTAAAAACAACTGGTTAAATATTCAAAAATCCAAGACAGCCATAGACAAACTAGCCCTCTAACAAATTATTTGTATTGAAGAAATAACAAAGTTAACTGTAAAACACACTCTTACGCTGACTGGATACAAATGTTAATGATGGTGCTAATTCTTATAATTGATTTGCTGTCAAAGAATGAAAAATTTACCCCATGCTTAATATTTTGTAGAACTTTTGGTATTTCTAACAGTGTCTACGCCCTTGCTGCATCAATTTTGCATGGGCGGGGGTGATGCTGTCTGGCTTTAGAGAATCATTTATTATTATCAGGATGTTCCAGTGAGACAGAGGGAGAAAAGGAGTGAATGTCAAGCATGCAAACAAGGAACCTGAAGACTGTACAAGTTCTCATTCATAAGAGTTCAGAATTTTTGCCATTTACTTAAATGGGGTCAAGATTTCACCCACAGACACTGAAACAAAGACTGGTAACAAAAAGACATGGGCTGTACTCACGTATCTGTACCACTCCATGCCCAGCGTAACCCTACCCCAGCCCCACCCCAATTGACTGATCCCTTCTCTCCTCAATCCATGGGAACACTGGGCTCATTTAATTCAAAGAAGACCTGTTACAGACCAACCACATTTCCATATATTCTTCTGGTTTGTTATTTCTTATTGGCCACAAATGCCGTTAAACACAGAACAGTTTTAGAAATACAGAGATCTTCATGAACATCGCCATTATCTCTACTCAGAGCTGCTTCATTTGAGACAGAAGATGGAATATTGTAAGGGAAGAAGTAATGAGGATTTTGGTGTGTGTGACGGGCAACTTGGGTACTATCATCTTTGTAGCACTTTATGTGTGTATGGATACCTACAGAGAAATTAAGCACATAATAAATGTATTTGTGTGTACGAGTAATACAATAGCACCCAGAAGTCCAAATCAAATGTAGGCCCCCATTTGGGCTGGTTGCTGTGAAAACACTTAGGAAGAGGAACCTAGACCCTAAAGATCATTTGACAGTCTAATTAAGACCAAGAAGAAAAATCTAAAAGGAGGAAGGAATGGGTATAGGAGACTCACAAAGGGGCAAGGTTGGGGATGCATATGCAGTTGTTTTGCCTAGTGTTGTGATTGTTTGTCTAACTCTTGTCAATTTTGATCAAAAAATAAAAAATGTAGATTCTAAACCCACAACTGCAACAGGTTTTAGAAACCAGACATACTGCTATGAAACAAGGTTTTCTTTAAACCTTTTAGAATTTTTAATTTGACTGGAGGAATTACACTGGATTGCCTTCTTAGCAGTGTGGGGCTGCCTTATTTTAATGTAGCTTGTCTGAAATGTTCAGTTGTGACCACACACTTCCTACCTTATGGCTGCCCCTGCTGCTTCTGTTTTTGCTTAGCCAAAGTACGCATCCTCAGACTGTAAGAGAAGGCCATAGAGCAGTCTATGATGTTAATTCTTTGCTTCCATATGCCTATAATTAGCTAAGTGATAAGAATATACTTTAAAATCAAAGGCCTTTTTAGATACTCCTCAGTTTCTACATTCTAACACGGATGGGGCTTACCCGCCAGACACCCAGAAAGAATTTTCTGTAGTAAATTAGAACCCACCCAATTTAATATCCCATAACAGGCCATTGGACGTATTTACTGCTAGTAGTCTAAGATCAGTCAATTTCCAAATTATGCTGTTTTAACATGTCATTGTTTCCATCAAGTTATCACATGCAGTTTTGAAGGCAGCTAGTTTTTTAGAACTGTTCCCCTTAGAAGGCTACTCCAGAATTTCCCTCTACTCAGGCCTAGAAACACTCATCTAATTTTAAGCCTAAACTTCCTGATGGACAGTTTATATCCATTTTTGTTCTTCTGCCTCAAATGATACTGAATTTAAATAACTCCTCTCTCGCCCTGGTATATGTCCCTCTGATGTATTTATAAAGAGCCATCAGATCTCCCCCCAACCTTCTTTTGTTTAGGCTAAACAAGCTAATTGCTTTGAGTTTCCTTTCATAAAGCAGATTTTTCATTCCTTTGATCATTCTAGTAGTTTCCCATTCATTAGACCATAGAATTATAGAATCTGGAGGGAACCACGAGAGGCCATCGAGTCCAGTCCCTTGAATTCATGGCAGGACCAAGTACACTTTTAAGTCATCCCTGACAGGTGTTTGTCTAACTTGCTTTTAAAAACTTCCAATGATGGAGATTCCACAACCTCCCTAGTGGACTTATTCCAGTGGTTAATCACCCTGACAGTTACAATTTTTTTTTCTTAATTCCAATCTAAGCATCTCTTTCCATAATTTATACCCATTGCGTCTTGTCCTGTCATCGGCAGTGAAGGAGAACAATTTCTTTCCCTCCTCCTCCTCCTAACAATCATTTAGGTACTTGAAAACCATTATCATGTCCCCTCTCAGTCTTCTCTGTTCCAGACTGAACATACCCAGCTCATCCTAGTAGCTCTTGTCTGCATCTGTTATGATTTGAATTCATCTTTGTTAAACATGGGGGAACAAAAAGGTACACAATAGTCCAGATGAGGTCTCACCACCATCTTCTATAATGGTACTTTTGCTACCCACAGCCACTTTTTTTTTAACAATTGTCACAATGAGATATAATGACCTATCAAAATGTAACTTTCTTTTACTCTGTTGTAGGTTAGCAGTGTGAGTTATGAAACCTTCAGCAGACAGCTCATTCCTACATCTTCCTTCTGAAAAGAAAGCATTGTTTAAACTAGTCTTCTTCAAATGTAACTAAAGATATTTATCTGGGAACAGTCAATCATTTAACATTGTCAAGAAGTAGTTGTACCCCTCTAAGTGTGGCTTCCACAACCTGCTAGCTTTAATTTATTCACTTCAGCTCCACAAAACAAAATCTCTCACAATACACTGCTTCCCTAAATCTAGGTATTTCCCACTGCCAGCTACTCAGGTTCACACAATTCACATCTGTTTGGGGATCTGTATTAGGGTTGTTTGTGAGTTCCTCTACAGAACTATCAGGGGTATTTTAGATGCTAGCTACCATCTACAGTCATGCTTCAAAGGTCCATTGCTATTGCATGGATCATCAGGCATGGTTTGGAGCTCTCTATACTTCCTTCTGAGGAATTTTCTAACTTGGACTCTATTCTGCACCAAGTTGCTGGATTGATACCACTGTTTTAAACATGTTCTTTCAGTATGTCTTCGAAGAACTTCTGATGCTCTTGGCAGGCCCTTTTGCCTTGACTCAACTGAGAGAAGAGGACTTGTTCTTGGAGGTGACAGGCATATGTATACAGTGTCAAGCCCAACAAAGTCAGTTTTTCATAACTTGTGTTTCTACACTGCTGCTGTGGCTGCAGAGAAAACAATAATGTTATAACACTGGTCTTCACAACTGATTGTGAGGATCCTGCTAAGGGAGCACTGCTGGAGCCACTCCAGTTACTTGAGTTGTTGTTGATAGCTTAGCTAGGTTGCACACCCATAGAGAAGGGTGGGGCTGAAAACTGCTTTGTAGCTCAGTCTCTTGGTGCCTGTTTGCAGATCACTATCATTGAAAACTCATTTTAGTAGTCATCCAAAGGGTGAGCTGGCATAGCATATCCTACATTAAATTTTGCTGTTTTAATGCTCTTGCCGGGCCCCCACTCAACCCCCCCAGCACTGAGGGGCGGGCCTGGCCGGCCCAGGGCAGAGGCAGGCCCCTGTGCCAAACATCCCATGCCAGAAACCGGGCAATCCAGCCAAAAGAGAGGCCTGGTTCAGCTCTGCCAGTCCGCGTCGCCCCCCATCACACACATTGCTTTCAGCTGTGTGCCGGAGCAGCAGGGAGGGGGCAGGAGGCAGCACGGGACCTGTATGGCTACCCCCCCAACCATGCTGCCTCCTGTCTCCTCCCCGCTGCTCTGGCACAAAGCCAAAAGCAACATGTGTGGCCATGGGGTGGGGGAGAGCGTGGACTGGGAGCGCTGAAAAAGGCCACCGCTTTTGGCTGGCTTGCCCGGTTCCTGGCATGGAGGGGCACAGCAGTGTGGGTCCTGCGGGGACCCCCAAAGCATGGGACCCTGGGCAGCTGCTCCTCTTGCCCTATCCTAAGGACAGCTCTGTAGAGGTGGGAAGAGTATGAGGTGGATTAGCCTCCCAAAAGGGAAGATCGCAAAGCAAGAAAGCAGCATAGAGCTGTTGGGAGGGATAGTTCTATTCTGGAAAGCTTATAGGAGATGATTTCTGATGGCACGAGAGAAACTGTTTAGACCCCATCTCCCTGAAGGATGGAGATGTGGGTACAGGTTAAGTGATCAAAATGGGTGACTGAATGCTCCTCAAACTTCAGTCAAGGTTCATTGCAACTTTCAGCTGATTCAGAAAAGAGGTCAAATTGAAGATAATTGGTGGATGAAAGGGAAGAGGAGGTTTCCAGTTTTGTGCAGGGGGGTGTGCTTAATTTATGGGGAGCAGTTCACCCATCCACACCTCTGACAAGCACATTATTCAACCCCTCCCACAAATCAGGAATGGTTATCAGTGTGACAGCAAGGCTGCAATTACTGGCAGATATTTGGGTTCTAGTCAGCAGTTGGAAGGAACTCAGCTGGAGCATTGCTAGCTGTGGGGAATGTATGCTGCATAATAAACTATGTAACAATAATTATTTATCACTTTAAGTGCTCCTGCCCTGATTACAGGCCTAGTCCAGTAATAAAAAAAAAAAACAAAAGAACAAACAAAAAAAAAACACATAACAAGGTGTTGTGTGGCACTTAAAGACTAACATTTATTTTTCACATGAGCTTTCATAGGAGAAAATCCCACTTCGTCAGATGCTTCGATGATGGGTGAACTTACAGAATGGAAGTTCACCCATCTTTGAAGCATCTGAAGAAATGGGATTTTCTCCCACGAAAGCTCATGCGAGAAATAAATCTGTTAGTCTTTAAGTGCCCCACAACTCCTTGGTTTTTCTAGTCTGCAGCCAGCCTACAATGGTGGGCAGTGAGCATTGTCTCTTTTTATGTTGCTACCTTCCTGAAATTCATTTTTATTAATTTTATTAGATATGTTGTGTGAATCCAAACAACAGTGTGAAGAATATTAAAAGACAGCCATGTCTAGTATATTAAAATGTCACAACCCCCCAAACCCTCTCCATTTTGGCAAAAAAAGCTAAATAAAGGACCAAAAATTGCCACAGATTTTATTATGAGTGAAAAAAATGAGGGGAAAAAATTATTATGAGGGGAAAAAATGAAAAAAAAATCCAAAAAACTTAGCTTTTATGAAGGAGAGATTTTATTTTTGTACAATGAGGGTAAATCCACTGTGACTGTACAAGTTGGAAAATTCTACAGTGTGAATGATAGTATCTAAGTTTAAGCACCATCAGTTTCTATGATTTTGAATTTTCACTGAGCATACCTCTTACATAAAAGACAATTTGGCAATCCATTCAGATACCTTCCAAAAACATGAGCTGTCTTCAAAATATAAATCTGAGTTAAACTTTGAACCATGATTCATAGACAGATCTTGTTGGATGATATCTGGCACTCTATGTTTCAGTAGTTTATTAAATTCTATTAACTATAATTGAATAATAGAGAAACTCCACCTAATATAATACAATGGAAGTTCTTCTACCATGGAAGAAAACAGGTAGTTCCTCCATCTCCTGAAGGCCTTCTATACTAGAAAAACATAAATCTTAGACCAAAATGTAAGAAAACCAGTGTGACAGTTTTTACTTTTACTTTTGTCCCTTTTACAAAACTATGATTAATTTTGCTTAAACCATGCCTTGTTAGGTATTATTTCAAAACTCATAATCAACTGAATATTATTATCCTAGTATAATGCATGTGGTAATACCAAATGAAAAGCTATAATATTCTACTGAAATGCATTATTAATTTCAGAAAAATAGTTTCACACCAGTGGCACTGAGATGAAAGACTAGTCAACCCCTCATTGAGATGTCCACCAAATTAACTGAACTATAAGCAAGTTCAGCAGCCATTCGTTGGAAAGAAGAAGGGTGTGAGAGAGACCTTTATGTATAGGTGAAGACATAATGGAGGGTTTCCATTCTCTAGAAGTTCTGTTGCATGTACTGAGCTGAAGATCATCCACAAAGAGGAGGAAAGCATATAGACATTGAGAACAAATACCATAATTCAGTAATTTCAATGCTAGAAACTGTGTGAACAGGACAAGTGAAGCAGTGTAAAAAGCAACCAGGCTGGAGATTTGAGGGAAGACAGTTGTCCGCTTGTCCAGATTGTATCCTGGTAATGTCACAAGTTGTACAAACTCTACTACCAAGAGAAAAAGACCCACTTACCCTTCCTTGTGAAAATTAGGCAGGTAGAATTTAGGAGTCTGAAAACTCTCCTAATTTTTTTTTTTCATGATCATGAAATTTGATCCCTAAACAAAACTTAGATCTCATAGAGCATCTGCAATTTTCCTGTAGGATTAGCAATTCATACCGCTGGAGCAATTCTGTTCTCACCATAGGGGCAAGTAAAACCCCTCAGCAGAGGTAAAGGCTTTGTGTTTGAAGTTATGATAAGGGGACCAGAGTCCTGAATGAAGTGTTATATCTACAGGAAATCAAAGAAGAGACTAATTCAATAGGTTGACCTTCTATCTGTCACTAAGTTCGGGTAGGGCTCTTCCCAAAAACCATGGATTGGTCTTATAAATGAGAATCAAATTTTGAGAATAAAAATAACAGGAAAATCAAGATTACAACCAACAGAGGCTTCCTGGCTTTGTGATGAAATAACATCATTCACATGAAATAATACTAGGAGAGATGTCCCCTATATGTGTGTTGAGAAAAAGTTATCTTCCTTTAAAACATCCACCAAATCCTTCATATATACACTAATAAAAAGAGATTCTAGAAGGCACCATGGTGTTCTCACCTAAAAAATAGGTATTAGGTTAGCATATTCTACATTGGACTTAGTTCCTACCCAAGCTATATTGCCCTAGTGGTGAGCTGACAAAGAATGTAGAAATTTTAGATCAACACCTTTCTGTTCTAGTTTGTCTAAAGTTTGTCTAGATTAATAGAATCAAGTGCCTTCTTTAGATCTGTTAAAGTGTCCTACAACATGTACCCTTAACAACAGTGTATTTATAAACCCATTAAGATAAAACAAAGCCATTACTAATTGTGGATCTACTTGTCACCTTCCTTCAAGAGTGTTGTTGTTTTTATCTAACTCCTGCCTGAGTATGGCGAGGTCATAACAGGGAAAGAAGAAGAGTGAAGTGGCTGGCCAGGGTGATGTGCTCACTCTTTCTGGCTTTTCCTGTGGACAACATGTCAGGTAAGGAGACCAGCACCTTCCAAACACAGCGAGGCTGTTGAAAATAGATGGCAGTAACTGTGGGATAAAAGGCACATATCACTTCCTTGTCATAGCTCCTCATAGCCCATGTTGACCTCCTCACTGTGGATACTCATTTTTTTGTCCACTGTCCTTAACTTTTTGTGACTGATGCCACCTAGGTGATCTCATGAGGTCCCTTCCAACCCTATGATTCAATTCGATTCGATTCAATTCAAATCAGTGGAGATTAGTGTGGGAGGGAATTGAAAGAGATGATCAGGAGGCAGAGTCCAAAGAGAGAAGTGACCCTTTATGCGGTCTCATATGTGTACATTCATTCAAACAAATCCCCTAGGGAACACTGATGTGTAAAAGTTCTCTATCGAACCCCTTAGACATTTTCTTAAATTTGCATGGCTTCAGTTTAAGTAGCATTTTATGTCCTCATCTCCCTGAAAGAATGAGACAAATCTGAGAAGTGCTTAGCACCTGTGAGTTCCATTTGGTTCCTAATGTTTGATGCTTCAATATTGTTAAAAAAAAAAAGGAGTTGTGTGGCACTTAAAGACTAACAGATTCATTTACACTGTAAGCCTCCATTTGAGACTGTTATTTTTCTGTGAGGGCCTTCTAGGTAGATCGATGTGATGGAATTCCAATCTTCACTTACCTCTTTTAATGAGAGTATTTTGGTTGACTTCAAGGGTTTTCAATCAAGCAGTACATATTTACTGTATCTAGATATTCACACTCTAGCTTCCTGAATGCAGGAACATGTCAACTTTATTTCACAGGAATTCTCCAAAATTCTTTATGGTGCTGTACAAATAATCATTCTTATTAACAGATTGCAGCACAACCTTCATAAATGTGACATGCCTCAAAACAAGATTTCAACAGATCCACATTACACAATCTCCAGCAGCCAATAAATAGAGACTCTCTGTCTCCTGTCTATCTTGGAGTCACTGTTCTCTCCAGCAACGCTGAGTTCCAAGCCAAACTTCAGCCATGAAAATTCTTCACCTTCTTTTCACAGTCATCCTCTTGTTACTGCAAAACTCTCCAGGTAAGATCTGAAATGAAGGAATAATGGAGGATGACATTTGAGAGTCTACATGAAGATTTCCTGAATCTTTGTATCATAATTGTTTATCAACTGTTTTTTTCTTTTCTCTAATGAGCTGCAGTGATTACAGGTTTTTCAGCAGATATGTGACATTTTATTGCAGAATAGTCTTGGGGTCAGAATTTTAATTTGCCTATTATGATCCATTGACAGTTGGCTGAACTATGACCTGTAATAATATCACCAACATTGTACTTAGCACAGCCCCAAAGAGATTGGTCCTTGACACTGTGGTAGTCAATTTTTTTTCTCCAGGACAGGAAAGAAAACATAAAATATCACCTATAAAGTTGTAGATGACAAAAATTAAGGGACATGTCATTGATATGGAGGGAGCTGGACCACATGGTAAGCTAAATATGAGCCCAACATTGTGCAAGTCAATATAAATGTTTGGATGCAGGAACAAAGGAGAAAAGTTATATTTGCAGGATGAGGTACTCTAGCCTAGGGAGCAATGACTTAAGGAAAAAAAAGGGGGGGGCATTGTGTGTGGATTGTCAGATGGAAAAGTGTTCCCAGTACAATCATGTGGCTAAAAGACTAATGTTATCCATGGATGCAGATAGAAGGAAAACTTCAGTAGGAGTAGGGAGGTTCTTGTACCTCCTTTTTTGGCACATCCAGTTCTGATCATTTCTGGAATACTATGTCCAGTTTGCTGTCTGGAAATGAAGAAAAATGTTTTTCCATTGGAAAAATTTCCGGGGAGAGACCTAAGAAAGATTAAGGACTAGAAAGCATGCCTTATAGTGGCAGACTCAAAAGGCTATGTCCACACACATGTAGCTAAATCAATATAACAACATTTAAATTGATTTAACTTAAATGGATTTAACAGATCCCCACGGGGGGGAAAAATCGAACTAATGTGTCTGGGGCAGGACGTGCTAGTTCAATTTAGGAGAGGGGAACTCTGGGAGATGTGGCAACATTGCTCCCTGGTAAGGCCATGTTATCACCCAATCCCCTGTCTGGCTCTCCCCAGGAGAGACAGTGGCAGGGGAAAAAAAGTCGCCACTGCATCTGGGTTCCCAGAGCCCAGTGGGTGAAAAGACATCCCCCCAAACTGGCTGCAGCCTTCCAGAGCAGCCAGGCAGTGGGGCGATGGGACCCCATGCACTGGGCTTCCCCCGCACTAGCCGGGCAATGGAGGCAGGGAGTCCCGTGTCCTCGGCATCCCCCGGCAGCTGGTCAGGTGCAGGGAAGCAAGGTGTGCAGGACTCCCTGCCCCTGCCACTCAGCAACTGCAGGAGGAAGCCAAGCACTTGGGACTCCCTTTCCCCACATGCCCAGCTAGCGCAGGGGGGGCCAAGCATGGGGTGTTTCCCCCACCACCAGCCCAGCTACCTGGAGGGGGGGTATGCCCCCCCTGCACACTCCCTCCATCCTTGGCCAGGGTGCTGAGGGGGGACTTCCTTCTAGGGTGCCATGCACCCTGGGAGGAAGGTCAAACTGTTATATCGATATTTTGATCATATGGATATAAGACAGCCAGACTGGGTTATTTCGAAATGAGAGTTTTGAGATAACCCTCATTTCAATATAATACTAGGTTTTATTATATCAAAATGATTTTCCTTATTTCAAAATAAGGGAGCTCCTTATTTCGAAATAAGGAAATGCCATGCAGACATGCTATCTTTTAAATTGAAATAACCCATGCTATTTCAATATAAAACTTGTGTGTGGACATACCCAAAAAGATCAGTATAGCTAGCTTAACAAATAAAAAAAGATAAGGGGTGACTTTATCACATTTTTAAGTATATATAATGAGGAAGAAATAATTAAAAATTGGCTAATCAATCTAGTAGAGAAATGTATCATATGATCCAATGACTGTAAGGTGAAGCTAGATTTATTCAGACTAGAAACAAAGTCTAAATTTTGAACTGAGACAGTAAATGCCCATTGGAACTTCTCAAGGATTGTGGCAGATTCTTCATCACAGGCAATTTTTAAACCAAGGTAGGATTTATCATTATGATTATTTTTTGCCCCTAACAGCTATTCTTGAAGAATTATTTTAGGAGGTTCACTGGCCAGTGTCACACCGGAGATCAGACTGGATGATCAATATGGTCCCATCTAATTCTGGCATCTGGGAATCTATCTAACTAAAAATGCATTGTTTGATATGCTTCAGTAGGCCAAACAGAACTGAACATCTTCATGGGACACTTAGAAAAAGCGTCCTCATCCTCTGGTCTAATCTAATGAATATACTAATTCCTCTAGGTAACTGAAAACTGAAGTGGAAACCAGGAAATCATGAACTGACATCTTAGGATCTCTACCAGTTAGGGTGAACTACTTAGGGCTTTTATTTTATTTTATTAATTAAGTGTTGTCTCATGCTGGAAAGAGAGTATAGAGACGTTGGGAAAAGAAAATACATCTTTGATGTGGCAGACAATTTTCCTTCTTTCTTTGCTACAATTTCCCCCAGCATTTATGTGACATGTTTATGTATTTGGCCTCATTAGTGGAAAGCCTAGTGCATAGGAATGGAATACTTTCTCTAGAAATAACAATGCACTTTTTGTTGTTGTTGTTGTTGTTGTTGTTGTTGACAATAATTAATATAATGACAACCATAAACATAAACAAATTATATATTTAATAAACTATATTATGTAAATAATAATAATAATCATCATCATCATCATCTTTCTTACAGAGTTGGCACCAATCAGAGAGTAGGACCCCATTGTTTTATTTCAGTACAGCAAAGACACACTCTCTGCTCCAAAGAAATTACAGGCCATATATAAGACAAGAGAGAAAACACAGACAGGTGGAACACAGTGAGAGAATGAGACAATACTGGTTAGGACGGGCTGATATCTGTGAGGAGTGGACACTTTAAGAAAAGCACAGCTAAAGTCCAATTCAAAGTATTCAAACTGAAATATTCTAAAGGACATTTGGGCTATGTTCTCAAAAGGACCAGCCTTTCTTGCCCATCTGAATCTGCCAGTACGTCATGAAGAAAGTATTCCCAATTGCTGAGTTTCTCCAAGAACATGTGTGCAGTGTCAGACAATCAAAAACAAGGAGAGTCTTGTGGAACCTTAAAGACTAACAGATTTCTTCTGGCATAAGATTTTGTGGTTACCAACCCACTTTGTAAGATGCATTCAGACTGGAAGGGACTTTTTCAGATCCTTCTAATTCAGGAAGTTCCAAACATCCAGTCTAGTATTCAACCCAGCACAGTCAATCAGCATTTATGATACCTCCTGATACATCACTGGGAGAAATCAGAGTTAAAACCACTACAACAGCCACTAAGGGAAGCTACCCTCTTTCTAGCCTGCACAGCTGGGGGCTGTGCAGGACACTCATGTTCAGTGCTATAGTTCGGATATCTCCTTAATTAAGTCGGTCTTCATATAGTCAGATTAGGGCTGGAAGGGACCCCAGGAGATCATCTAGTTCAACTCCTTGCTCAAAACAGAACCAACCAAATTAAGCCTCCACAGCCAGGGTTTAGTCATGCCTCACCTTAAAATTCTCTGGGTATGTGTACACTTACCATTTAGTTTGAGTTAAGGGAGATAAATTCAAACTAAATTAGTGCATGGCCACACTAGCTTTCTTTAGTTCAAAGTAAGGAGTTTCCTTAGTTTGAAAGAAGGAAAGCCTAGTTCAACCTTATAAAAGCTGCTTTAAATTCAAATTAAGGGTGATCTTAAACTCATTAGTTTAAACTAACCCAATAGAGCCATGTTAATTCTAACTAACAGTTAGTTTGAATTAACATGGTTTGACCTTCCTTCCATGGTGCATGGCACCCTGGAAGGAAGTACCTGTCCTCTAGCGCCTGGGGCAAGCAGCCCAAAAGGCACCACCCCACCCAGCCTGATCTGGCCTGGGGCCAGTGGGGCCCCACTCCCCTGGCTGAGCAGGGTTGGGGACCCCCTTGCCCAGCTCTGCAGAGCCTGCCAGGCGCTGGGAAGGGATCCATCACCAAGTTATAGAAGCGCTGGCCAGGAGTGGAGAAGAAACCCCATGCCCAGCTCTGAGACAACTGGCAGGGTGGTAGGGAATGCACCTTCCACCCAGCTCTCAGCATGCTTGCCAGGCGAGGAAGAAGGCATCCACTTGCCCGTTCTGGACAAAGGAATGCTTTCTCCCCCACCTGGCAAGGGCAGCCAGAGCCAAGCAGGGGGTGCATTCCCCACTGCCTGGCCAGCGCAGCCCAAGCTGGGCATAGCGGTCCCTCGCTGAGCTTGTCCGTTGCTGTGCTCAAGCTGGGCACAGGGTCCCTTCCATTCTCTGCTTAGCACTTCTATAGCTGGATGTGGGTCCTTTCCCATGCCCAGTCAGGGCTTCTCTAGCTGGGTGTGGAGTCCCCCAGCATAGGGTCCCCAAGCCCGGCCAGATTCCTTCTCCCCTGCCAGGCTCAGTCGGGCTACAGCTGAGTGAGGGATGCTTTCCCTGCTGCCCGGCTCTGGGTGATGGCATGGCCTTTCTTGAGTGCCATGTTCCCACACTTCCTATGGTGCCCCTCTCCTAATGCAAATTAGCAAGTCCTGTCCATAGACATGCTAGTTCAAATTGGTTTTTGTAGGGGGCAATGCCAGTTTGAATTACCTTAATCATTACTAGTTTGATTTAATGAGCTCAAATTCAGATAATTCAAAGTAACCTTCTAAGCATAGAGATAGCCTCTAAGTATGGAGATTCCCCCCTCCCGGCTTCTCCAACCCCAGGTAACTCATTTTCACTGTTTCACAACCTTTCCAAATGGTGAAATGGGTTATCATATACCCAACCTATAAATCTCCCCATTGCAACTTGAGAGTATTGCTCCTTGTTCTGTCATCTGTCCCCATTGATAAGAATAAACAAAGAGTCCTTGGGCACTTAAAGCCTAACTAATTTATTTATTTATGATAAGAATGTAACTCAGTCATTCATGGAACTCCCTTTCAGGTAGCTGACGTCTGCCGTCAAATCCCTCCTCAGTCTTCTTTTCTGCAGGCTAAACAAACCTCCTTTCCTCTGCCTCTCCTCAGAAGTCATGTCTTCTATTCCCCCCATCATTTTTGTTGAACTCCTCTGGACTCTTTCCAATTTGTCCACATCCTTTCTGTAGTGTGGGTCCCAAAACTGGATACAACACTCCAGGTGTGGCCTCACCAGTGCCAAATAGATGGAAATAATCCCCTCCCTTGAACTTCCGGCAGTGCTCTTACCAGTGCAGACCAATATGCCACTAGCCTTCTTGGCAATAAAGGAAGAATGTTGACTCACATCCACCTTCTTGTCCACTGTAAGCCCCTGATCCTTTTCTATAGAGCTGTTGACTACCTGGTTGTTCCCCAGTCTTTGGCAATGCATAAGATTCTTCCTTTCTTAGTGCAGGAGCTTGCACTGGTCTTTATTGAACCTCATCAGATTTCCTTTGGCCCACTCCTCTAATTTCTCTAGCTGTGACCTATTCCTATGACTTACACTTCCCTGCATTTATTTCCTCCCATTCTGTAAGTTCTCCCATCTTCAAAGCATCTGACAAAGTGGGATTTTTTCCCATGAAAGCTCATGCAAAAAATAAATGTGTTAGTCTTTAAATGCCACAGGATTCCTTGCTTGTTTGTTTTACTGAACTAGACTAACATGGCTACCCCTTTGGACCTAGGTATCTCTGTATCCTTTCCCTGCCCTCAATCATATCTACCACTCCCCCCAGCTTACTGCCATCTGCAAACTCGTTGAGGGTGCAATCTACCCCATCCTCCATATCATTAATGAAGATGTTGAACAAAACTGGCCCCAGTACTGAACCCCAGGGCACTATGCTTGTTATCAGCTGCCAAGCAGGTATTAAGCTGTTAACCAGTACTCCATGAGTCTGATGATGTAACCAGCTTTCTATCCATCTCATAGTCCATTCACCAATCCATACTTCTCTAATTTGTTGATAAGAATGCAGTGGGAGACCCTATGAAAATCTGTCAACTCTTAGGGACACCCATTGAATGGGCACAGAGTTGCAGACATTTATGTATTATCAGAGGTGCAGTGATGGGGGCTGTAGGAAGAAAGCTAGGCTGACATGACCCAGTCTCAGTGAATGGGAAATTCAGTTAATGAGAAATACCTATGATGCTGCAGTCACAGGTTGGTTCCCCTGCTCTGTGAATGAAAATCAAGACTCCTTTTCTCTACACAGGATTCAGCCAGAAACCACCTGTCGATCCCATCAGAAAATGTTTGTTTAATGATCGAGGCATCTGCTTTCCTTTTGCATGCCCCCCCTTTGCTGCAAAAAAGATTGGAGTTTGTGGTCCTAGGGTCCCTTGCTGTAGAAACAAGGTAAGTTCAGGATTCCACAAGGCTGACCTTACTGCATAAACTAAACCTTTGTCTTTCTCTTTGTTATAGCAGTAATTAAATGACCTTGTGAGCTCAGAAAATGTGGCATGATCCTGGGACTTGGGGCAAAGGAAACTTTTGTGTTGCCCCAATGTTCAAATATCTGGCATTCATATAATACTATAATATTACAGATGTTTTTACCCAGGCTGCCCACCTTCCTGTTTGTTCACCTCCTGGATCATCCCAGAATCTCCATATAGCTTGGTGCTACAGAGTTTGCCTCACTGAGATCCAGTTACAGCTGGTACCACCCAGGACAATGCTTGCAAGTGGGACAGTATAGGGGCAATTATGTGAGCCATGTTTTTGCAATTACTGTCCTGCGACCCCTTATAAAGTCGCTCTGTGCTGCCAGAGTTATACAATAAGAACAGGGCCCATGGCTAGACTTGCCCCCTATCTGTAAATTGTTGTTTCATTTCAGAATAAGGCAAAGAACAGGAACTACAAAAGTAAGAGAGCATGGAGGATGTGTCTCCTTTATTGCATTGTGCAGAACCTATGAGACCAAAATTGCTGCTCTTTACAACTTTAGCATTTAGTTTTCCAGAAAGAAATATGTACAAGTTTTGAGCAACGTTTTGAGGTGTGTGGGGGGATAGAGGGGTGTCTTTCATATCCCAGATTTTACCTTGGTGTTTACTTGGCAGCCCTCATCATAATGACAACTGCCAATCTGATTTTGCCACAACTCACACACCTGTCCACTTTTAGAAGAGACTCCTTTCTATGTATCATTTCTGTATATGAAAGGCATGCTGTCCCCAAACTGAAGAGAGTTGTTAAGACCTGTTGTGTGGCCCTCTGGCAGGAAAAAAAGCAAGGAAGAACAGAGGGCCCGGCACCAGAGCTATCTAGATTTAAGTGGTAAAGTGTCTCCATATGATTCAAGAGCCAGCCCCTAGCTGCAGGCTTTAGCAGTCACAGATTCCATAGAGGGAACCTGTAACACAGACATTTCACTGTGACACATATGTATATTATCAAATGCATTCCCTATTCAATGCACCTGTGCACTTTAAGGACTTATGCTACTTCCAGTCCTTAATGTAGCTTTTCTACTGTGCACCAACAGAGAGGTAGCTTGAGGGTAAAGATATGAAGCCAGAATCTCCATACTAGAAGCTCCAGTGCTGGTCCACTGAACATGTACAGCGATTGTCACTAGGTGGGGCTCCTAGTAGAGAACTGCCTCTAAAACGGGCTCAGTGTTTAGCCTGACACGAAGTGGGACACAGAATCTGATTTCCAGCCGTTCTTTAAAAACAACTTATTAACCATGTAATTGAGGATTTCTTATTCTTGCTTTGTCTGTGAATGAGAGTGTGTTTGACAGGAAAAATGGGCATGGATGGGAAACACACTTTCTACACTTTATGTCTTTTTGGTTATATTGATTTATTAATTTATTTCCAGATAGTTAGCCTTTCTTTTATAATTCACAATTTTCATTAAATCCTGCAAAGTAATTTCAATGTTTTACTTATTTTTGTAATATTGAAGCACATTTCAATGACCCCCCCCCCCCGCCCATATCTGCAGGAGCTCTAATATCTATAAAACAGTGGCTATCTTCCCATGATGTTTATTTATTTATTTTATGGGGGATTTTTTTTTTCTTAGTGAACTTTTAGGATGTTAATAGGAAGGATTTAGATAGATAGATAGATAGATAGATAGATAGATAGTCTGCCTTTCCTACTATAGAGTAAGGGTGTAACCCCTGACTTAAATCTATGCTCGGCTTGCATGCATGTATCAGTCAATATATCTTATCTGTATCTTTACTTATAGGTTTAAGAAATCCTGTTATTATAGTTAAAAAAATTTTATACTTAGCCCAAGTTCATAACTTATAACTTCTATATTGATAGCTGAAATGCATTGTACCTTATAGGCCTGTGTACAAAATTATGAAGTTTGTATAAAACAGCTAAAGGGTGCATAGTCATAAATTCTACTAAAGCTTGGAACTAAGTTGATGTTAGATTAAAAATAGATATAGGTGCTGTTTGTTCATCAGTGATCAGTGATGTGGAAATCCAGAGGGCTATATTTTGATCATTACACTCAGGTCAACAGACAGAAAACATCCCAGGACTTTCCAGTTTGGACCATAGACATTTAATGAAACACTGCAAAATCCACAAAAACATCTATAAATAAAAAGGAGATGATAGTGGAACATTCTGGAGGGCAGATGTGTCACTCATATGTCAATCATATGCAAAAAACTCCTTGACTGATAACATAGATATACCTTACAATTTCTGGTGTGAAGGCCCCATCTTGGGGTGATAGAGGAGGATGTATGCTGAGAAAGGTATAAAGAACATATCCTGTTCCTAATAGCAGCTTTTAGCTCTCAGCTTTCAGCTCAAACTTTCTTGAGAAGGACAGAACAGACCAAACTTTTATTTCCTTGTTAGCTCTATCTTAAGTACTTTCATAAGGTCAGATTTATCAACTAAGATTACTTAACTTCTGTCAAGTAGAGGTCCCAGACACCCCTCTGACCAAGTCTAGAAACTAGCATCTAAGTATTTTAACCTTAAATTTTAATATGAAACTTAGTTCAGCAAACTAAATGGCATAAGGTTTCCTGTATGGATCAAACTAGAAGTGAATTGTAATTTGGTTATGTACTTACTCAACTAACCTTTTGTTCGAATCCATGTTTATCATTTATGGTTTTTTTGTTTTGTTTTGTTTTGTTTTGTTTTTTTACAATAAAAGGGTTTTATAAAATAATTTAAAGTATTTGTCTGACGATTCCTGTTAGGCGTCCCTCAAGGTTTTCATTTTAAATTTTACCTGGGGTCACATTCAGGCAAGAACCCAGATCCCCTGTCAAGATTTATTGGCAAGCCCAATCTAAATTCCAATTCACAAAAGATCAGGCTACAAGGGATAAAGAGAGGGAAATCTGTGTTCTAAAGTCAAATATATCCACCAGTAATTAATCCCCTGCAAGAAATATGAACATTCACATTTGGGGAAATTCTTGCTCTGCCTTTTATTTGGTAAAAAAAAACAAAAAACAAACAAACAAACAAACAAACAAAAAAAAAACATAAAAGGCCCTTGCCTTAACGTATATAAGTACAAAATCTGAGATCTTCTTTCCTTTTCCCTTTCAAAAAAGTGAGTGATGGCAGCAGAGATTATCGACGCAAGATCTCTGGGAATCTGGCAGGTGACACCTTGCTTCTAAAATCAGTGGATGCTTTTCAACTGGCCTATAAAGAATTTCAGAAGCTGGAAAAAAATCCACAGGATGACCTTGTATCACCTATAACACCTTGTTATTCTCCTTCTAATAAAAAGTAACTGGCTGCAGTGGTATATTGCAAATCTGCGGGTGAGTGTTTTGATTAGTGCACAGGGGCTGTTTAGCTACAGCTTTTTCCATAAAACTTCTTCTGTTCCCCCCCCCCCCAATTGAATATAAATAAAAGAAAAGGTCACTGTCATACTATAGCAGGTCTTCTGTTCACTGCCTCTTTCTTCAGTTCCCTTCTGGACCAAAAAAGACTCAGAGACCTTTATGTTTGCAGCTACCCATGATTAATTTACACTGTGGGCTTGTCCGCTCTGGGGTGGAACTGTAATTCAATCCTAGACCTATGAATTAGAAAAGACACAAGAGTGTTATCTTACACACTCCTTCTGGGCTCTTCCACCCAGCTGACAGCTACCTACAGTGCAACTAGGTACAGAAGCTTTGGGGAAGGCAGTCATAGCCCCATGGTGCAATGTTTTTGCTCTCCCTCCCTACTTATTTTCAAAAAAAAAAAAAAAATTGAGCAAAAAGCTTTCCACACTCTTTCTCTGCTGCAGGCACAGAGGGGCACAGTGCTGCAAGTCAGGGACATTGACACCCAAAAAAGTATTCAGTGTCCAGGCCCAGGCTCAGGCCCACCCCCTTTCAACCCAGCTACCTGAAGCACTGGCCCTTCTCTTGGCCCCCAGGCCTGATCCAGCTGACTGGCCCCAGGTCCTCCAGCTGGAGGACACTTTCCTTATCCAGGTGGATAACGCACTCATTTGTTCTCTGGATCAGCTCTGGCTACAGCTCTGTCTTTTCTTCATAGTAGGGTATCCCCAATCATGTGGACTTGCCTTTTCATGATGACAGTGTGATTCTCCAACCGCTCCCCTGTTCTTTGTAGTGGCAAGTCCTCTTGTTTTCTATTCTCCCTTGCAGTCTTTTGCAATCCAGCCAGAATCCTCTTGGGGCTCCTATTTGGTGGTATCTCCATTAACTCTTTTCATTGACTAAGTGCTCTTCTCTTCTTCCTTGCTCACCCACCATCAGTAGCCACTCACTGTGTCCCTTCATTTCCAACTCTGCAAACCTGTTTCTGAGCTCTATCACTCCTTCACTAGCCCCAGTTTTCCTCTGCTCGGTTCTCGTAGTCACATGCTTCCCCTGGCCGCTTTTTTCACCCATCAGTCTGCGCTCAGAATTCTTTGGCCTTGCTCCCATTTGTAAGTCTGCACATTTCCTTTCAACCTTCTTATTCCTTTGCTTCATCACCCTATTTAAATCTTCTTTTAAGTTCAACCAGAGTTTTGATCTATATCGTCAAGCCTCAAATCTTCTTTTCCATCAGCTGTATCAGGCAGCGCTTCATACAAACAAAGCCCCTTTGAGGTGTGGTTTCCAGCTTATGTACATTTTCACAGCTCCCACATCAGTCATCTTTATTGGCTTTTCCACTTGGATCACTGCACCTACACCTGCTGTATCTGGCATGACTTTGTCAGCCATTAAGAGAGAAAACAAACAAATGAGAAACAAACAAAACAAAAACAAACCAAAACCAAAGCACCACACCAAAACAATCTTTCAATGAGCACTACCACACTACCTGGATACTGCACATTTCCTCCCCAAACTCCCCTGCAAACTCTCACTCAAACTGCACTGCTTAAAAAAAAAAAAAAATGATGGTTTCTGTGGTTCAGCTTTGACCCCAGCTTTTCAGTGGTGTTGCATGCTACACACAAGGAAAATCTTCAGATATGGCACATGTTACAGGCTGGGGTATTATAGGTAGGAGCCTATCTACAGTTACAGCATCATTGATGGAGAACATATGGCCTGTGAATTCAACATCTATGTCACCTGCTTGTTGCACAGCTGTGTCATATGTTATTGTAAAAAAAGTTTGCAGATTTTTTAAACAAATCCAATTGTTCCTGTCTCTCATGTCTAGGAGGGCTCTTTTTCTTGGAGGCTAACATTATTTCTCTGCGTTATAAACCTAAAGCTGGTGTAGAAATCCACTGTTAAGACTTCAAGAGTCTTTAGCCTGTGGTAAATAAAACCAAAGAATACTCCCATTGAACATCTCAATATCGTTTATGAGAATTTGGACTACTTACAAATTATTTTGTAGTTGCAAATGTTAAACTGGACCTCCTACAAGGCTCTTTTACTCACCTGTCTCTGTCAGAGTGTGGGGAAAACCTCTGTTCTGTGTTGCAGCTGGGTGGAAAGGGAGAAGCAGGAGATGTGCTCTCAGGCTGATGAGTAGAGGGCCATTCTGGAGACAGGATACCCTGTGGAAATGTATGCTGTTAGAATGATGGGGTGCATGGGGCAAAAATCTATGAAATCTAGCATTTTGAAGAAAAAGATGACAAACTGCTTTCTGAGTACATAGAATTTCACCTCTGTCAGAAGGAGGAGGTTTCAGGGTATCCCAGCCACAGGAGAAATGAATAAAAAACAGAAAGAAGATCTGCATTTATATCAACATGATATCGTGATGACCATCAGAAAGCACCAAATTGCTAAATTGCTTCTAAATTCTTTGCAATGTAAATTTGGCCAAAGACCAAATTTGTGTAATGTCAACCTTACGAGACACCCTGACAAACTCTTTCAGTACTTCTTCCCACCCCCGATCATGAGGTTTCATCTAACAAATCTATCCATGATGAAACATTTTCATGGTAAGTGTACAAAAGAATGATATAAAGTCTCTGGCAATATGATCATCAGTTTCACCACTGTTTATGCCTCTTTAGACTTAGATTGGTTAAAAGAACTTTGCTTATACCATGACATGGGCTCAGTGGCTATGTCTACACTGGGAAAAGTTAGTTTGAATTTGTTAATTCAAAGTATAATTTCAAGTTGAGTTCAAACTAAACTTGAACTTACTAGTTTGAATTAAGAAACTGCACTAATTCAACTTAACATTAAGTCAAATCAGTTCAATTTGTTAGTTTGACCTAACTGCCCTTAATTCAAATTTATTAAGTTTGAACTAAGGGTTAATCCGAGTCTACACTGTCCTTAGTTCAAACTAAGAATTGAACTAAGGGCTTAGTTATAACTAACTGGCAGGTTTTACTAATTTAAACTAAGCTTTCATTAGTTTGAATTAGGAAATTCCTTAATTCAAACTA